>OY987336.1:17602875-18202875 GCA_963920685.1 Polydrusus tereticollis
CTAATTCTGCAACTACTGGTTCATCAAACCCTGCAGCTGTGGCGGCCGTTGAATCGAACAGCTCTTCTTCTTTGATTTCTATTTTGTCTTCAAAATCCGGAGGTGGCGAGATTACATTGAACTCGACCTCTTGGCCCACGTCTGGTGGTTCCAATACTTCATCCTTAATTATTATATCTTCTTGGATCACGTCTGGTGGCTCCAACACTTCATCTTTAATTACTATGTCTTTTTGGATCACGTCCGGTGGTTCCAAAATTCTGTGTTTAGCTTGCTCTATTTGTCGCAACAGCTGATTTGCTGCAAATTCCTTATTCTCCGCCTGCAACAATGCTGTACACATCCTCTTATTATATCTCACGTCCTCTTCCGAGTCCGAAGTTGGGGGTGAGGTTAAACGCTGTCTAAGCCGTCTCTTCCGTCGGAGTTGTTTCCGGTCTCTACGGATTTCTGTCATCGGCGATTCCTCATTTGTCACCGTATCATCGTCAGTTGTAGTAGAATCACTGACTATTTCCTCGTTATCTTCACTGGCGGTTAGTACTTCTATTGGTAAACTGCCAATAGTCCCGCTTGTTGATTGCACCGGGTGTCGGTTCTCTGGATCCGCCAGGTCATCTACGCAAGAAATATAGTCATTGCTTCGGAAGTTAAACAGCATCTTTTCTGGGTCCTCTATTTCTTCCTCTTCTTCTGACGTATCTTCTTCTCTATTTCCTTCTTGTATTCCACACTCCTTACGCAGGAGTTCCTGGTCGTAATCTTCATCATCCGCATGCAACGCGTACCACATTCCATCTTTCAACGCTTGACGCTTATAGTTTGATCCTTGCGAAGGATGATCAATTTGGTATTGCATGGCACGCATAATCATTGCTCCATGCTTGTTAGTACCAGGCATTTCTACCGGTGACCCATCTGGGAACACAAACTTTAGCTTCTTTGGTTTAACCACGTTCGCTTGTTGTCTACTTGGATTCGGATTCTCGCGTCTCTCCCACGTCCTACTGTACTGCGGCCTATTTGGTGCCCGCGTCTGACCTCCTTGTTGTTGAGGCCTTCCTCCTTCATCTGGACCGTTTCTATTGTATTGTGGTCTATTCGGTGCTTGCGCCTGACCTCCTTGTTGTTGAGGCCTTCTACCTTCCTCTGGACCGTCTCTATTGTATTGTGGTCTATAGTAATTTCGACCACCTTGATAGTTCCGGTACTGGAACTGTCTAGTTTCACCATTATCTCTGCCATCTTGAGTGTTAATATTTACTCTGGGTGCGGTGTACACCTCGGAACTCTTCCAATCCCGTTCCACCGTGATCGCAGCGTTTAATAGTTCCTCTGTGCTTTGACAGTTCCACGTACGTAGCGCAGCTCGTAACGGACCATTTAATCTACTCAGCAGCAGTGGTACTACTTCTTCCTCTTGCCATCTCGGATTTATTCGTTGACAAATTTGTCTCTTGCGAATCAAAAATGCCTCCGCACCTTCTCCTTTAGCTTGGTCTTGGCCATATAGTTCTGCGCGTAGATGATTCACGCATTCGCTATTATTATATGCCCTAAGCACTGCCTCTTGCAACTGCTTCCAAGTAATCTGCCCTCCTGCATAAATCTTCATCCGGATGGCTGCTTGTCCGGTCATCTGTCTTATTGCCAGGTCCGTCCATTGGTACGCCGGCGCTCCGTTTTCTATACAATATTCTTTCATGTGTTTTAAGAATAACACCGGGTCCTCTGTATCGGCTCCTGCAAATCTAGGTGGTGGTGCCGGAATTATTCTCCTCGGTTTATCAATTAGCTGCCCTATGGACTGGGCTAAACCCTCCATAGTCTTCCATCTCAATGCTTCCATGGCTTGCCAATCCTGTCCTGGCTCCGTCAGTTGTTCCTGTAGAGGTGGCAATGCCATTCCTCTGATTTTCTTCTCATAATCTGGCTTCTGCCGGACTCCCCTTTGAGTTGGCGGAACTTGCCGACTTAACGGTGGCAGCGCCGAACCTCCAGGCTTGTCCTCATAGCTTGGCCTTCTTAGTTCTTCATCCAGGGTAGGTGGCATCCGTTGTTCTTCGGGTGGCATTTCATTTTTTGATAATTTTCTTCGAATTTCTCTTAACATAACCGAGGCTTCCTGGTTACATGGTATTTGTTCGTCACTTGACGTGTCTTCGGACTCATCATCCGAGTCTTCTTCGGATTCGCTATGAATCTCCACGTCTACACTGTACTTCTCCTCCCATAAACGGCGCTTCGCTCTAGTATTGAAAGCTGGGCACTCCATGGGCAGGTATTCAAATAATTTGCGATCGTTTAGGCCAGCGGGCCTAACGTCGTCACAGGGTTCTTTGTTACTCTTGTGTTTCGAGTAAGTCAACGAGTTGGGCGCCATGTCCTGGCACAATTCGCCTTCGCTTCCTTCTTCAAGGGGCTTATCCCTGGAAGTTGCGCGGCTAGCGTCAGTCGTTGTCTCAGGGGCGGCGATCTGTGCAGGGCAGTTTGAGACCGCCCCAGGTCTTGGTTTGGGGTCGGCCTCGGTGGTAGAGAGCATGTCGTGTGTAGTTACATCCTCGGCCATCCGGGCTGGAGGGGTTTCGTCGAATAATGCCATATTCTCGGTCATTATGATATTTGCCACGTGCTTTTCACGTTCTGCCGACCTGGTGCAGGTTATGCCCAGGTGGTAGCTTCTTGTATGCGCCTTCCTGGCGATGGCGTCGACTGCTGCAGGTGTGGCACTATGTGTCCAATGCTGGCAGCGCCGGCTGTGTCGATTTTCGTATTATTTTTACTTCAAATTCGGTTTGCCGTTAGGTTTTACTTCTTCGCCGACCTGGTGCAGGTTATGCCCAGGTGGGAAATTGTTGTATACGCCTCCTCGGCGATGGCGTCAGCTACTACAGTGGTGGCACAGTCCGTCTAGGGCTGGCAACTTCAACTGGAGCTAATTCACGTACTATTCTTCCTCAAAATTATTCTGCCACGTAGATTTCGCGTCTTGCCGACCTGGTGCAGGTTATGCCCAGGTGGTAAACTATTGTATACGCTTCCCTGGCGATGGCGTCGGCTGCTACGGTTATGGCATGGGTCATCCAATGTTGGCAACGTCGGCTATGACCGGTGATCGTAGTTATTCTTCTCAAAATTCGTTTGCCGCTAAGTTTTCTTCTTCTGCCGACCTGGTGCAGGTTATGCCCAGGTGGTAGATTGTTGTATACGCTTCCCTGGCGATGGCGTCGGCTGCTACGGTTATGGCATGGGTCATCCAATGTTGGCAACGTCGGCTATGACCGGTGATCGTAGTTATTCTTCTCAAAATTCGTTTGCCGCTAAGTTTTCTTCTTCTGCCGACCTGGTGCAGGTTATGCCCAGGTGGTAGATTGTTGTATACGCTTCCCTGGCGATGGCGTCGGCTGCTACGGTTATGGCATGGGTCATCCAATGTTGGCAACGTCGGCGATGACCGGTGATCGTATTATGTCTTCTTAAAATTAGGTTTCGGTCTGGCTTGTACCTTGGTACAAACGCCGCGGATCAGCTAGGAACCACTGTTTCCTCACAGTATCGGGCTCGACTACGGCGTCCTTCCACCGGTGCTTCTTCAGCTACGCTTTGCTTTAATCTTCAGGTTCACGTATGCCCTCTTGACATACCCAGGTGCTCGGCAGTTCCGAGTTCGACTGGCAATTTTACTTGGCGATGGTCGTCCAAAGAAAAAGACTTATGCAGATTTTAAAAACCAGAATTACTGCTCAACGAATATTTAGTTGTTTACTGTCTTATGGTTCTGCACCGACTGAATATTCCCAGTGAAATCGCGCTCTTTATAGCCGATTTCCACGTGGCGAATACCACAACACTTAGGGTATTTATAAAGAACAAACTGCACCGTTGTAAATTCGCGAGAGCAGTAACGTATTTTGAGGTTATAACATTAATTTTCTTTGAAAAAGTGGATAATGTGACCAGTTCTAATATTATTTAACCATAAAATAAGTTATTAAGCCATGTGTATCATCTATAAATGCTGAAATCGTAGGAATATGGAAAATATGTTTTTCTACTCCCATCTGCAATTTAGCTATTTCTTGCACAATCTACAGAATGGATAAGTAGGCCATTCCAGTTAACTGAACGGATATAATTTCATATCCATCCTAGTTAGGATATGAAATCGACCAATCACAGTAAAGCATCAGGTACCCAGGTAACTATTCGATTTTAAAATAAGTATTGTATGTCAATGTCCAATTATTGTCAGACGTAAATTCTTGCAAATTTTAAACTTAAAAATATGAGCGATTCCGACGAAGAAACGATAAACAGCACGCCGCCAAATATTCGTTTAGAAGCCAATCAAACCTACGAAGCCCTATTACCTGAAAAGTCCAAAAGTAAATACGAACTATCTTACAAAAAGTTTATGGACTGGATGCTGGAGCATGAAGTCAAAAATATATCAGAAAACGTTTTAACTGCATATATGAAATATTTATCCAAAGACCTAAGACCGTCCACTCTATGGACAACGTATTCTATGTTAAGAACAATGTTAAATATAAAAAAAAACGTTGATATCTCTACATATTGTAAATTGAAGTCATTTTTGAAGTTAAAGAGTAGTGGCTATAAACCAAAAAAGGCAAAAATTTTGACATCCGAAGAAATGAAAACGTTCCTTCTGGAAGCACCAGATGAAGAATATTTGTTTACAAAGGTAAGTTTCAGTAAAGTAACCTTTATATTAATATTATATCAAAAATATCTCATTTTGCACGAAATCCTATCGAATAATTAAATAAACCGTTCTTATATGCGCTAGACATTCTTTCAAGTAAGCGCTGGTTCAGTCTAGTGGTAAAGTCGCCGTACCTAGAAAGGGTCGGATAAAGGCTCCTTGGTTCGAATCCCATAGGGGGATAAATACTTTTTATTTTTTTATCTGATACCTATTTGATTTGTTGTCTTAATAATATAATAATTATTAGGATATTGATTTGATATTTCTAATTTATTTTAGGTGGTATTGATTTTTGGTATTTCTGGCGGATGCCGTAGACAAGAACTAAAAAATTTAAAAATCGATCATATTCGAGACTTGGGAAATGAATTTCAGGTTAGATTAATCGACACCAAAACAAAAACAGATCGTTTATTTGTAATCCCTGGTCTGTTTTACAAGGTTTCAAAAAAATACATGGAGCTTAGACCACTAAACATGGAGCAATTTTTTTTAAATTACCAAAAGGGTAAATGTACCAAGCAAGTAGTTGGCATCAACAAAATTGGTAATCAGCCGAAAATAATTGCTGAATTTTTAAATTTACCGAACTCAGAATTATATACCGGACACTGTTTCCGTCGCTCGGGGGCCACTCTCCTAGCAGATGCAGGTGGCAACACCTTAACCATCAAGAACTACGGTGGCTGGAAATCAACTCCAGTGATGGAAACTTACATCGAAAATTCTTTAAATAAAAAAAAGAAGATTGGTAATACTATTGTTAAATCAGTTCACAATCCGCAAATAGAGAATATTGCATCGACTTCTAAAGAAAATCTTGCTTCAAATATGTTAGCATCTACCTCGTATAATAGTGTTACAGAGAATAACGTTGCAAATTGCAATTTAAAAAAAGAAGCTATTGCATATAACAACTGTACATTTAACAGTTGCACATTTATTGTAGAAAATAAACAGTAATCGTATATTATTATTATATAGATCTAATAGGTTAATAATTATTGTTAAATACATTTCGTTGTTTATTGTAAATTTAATTTTTTTTTAAGTGTAAAGTTTCTTTAGTCGTAGAAAAAATACACTATACAACTCGAGTGGATTGTCCATATCGCACTCTAACGATTGAGCACTCCGCCTACGGCGTCGTGCTCAAGTTACGTCATCGTGCGATATGGACATCATATCCACTCTTGTTGTACAAACTACTATTCTATGTTTTTTATCAAATGTGTCAAATTTATTTTTTCCCATTGGCTAAAGCACGAACGACGAACAGCAGAAGGTCAGTGAGATAAAAATTGGTCATGTTGGAACTACGAACGGGAGCGGTGGCGGCTTTCATAAATACATATACATTATACCCCTTTAGGTTAAGTTGCGACGGGAACGGTGGCGACGAGCGGGAGCGGTGACGAATAGTTTAATAAATGCATCATTATACCCACATAGTATTATTATGATCCATGCTTAAAATTAATAATTTTTAAATTTCTACTTTCAGGGCCCCATTGAGAGAAAAGTTTTAGAGAAAAAAAAAGGATCCTATTTTGTGTATTGTGCTTTCATAAAACTTCACTTAAAGTGGATTAAACTAGTTTTGGAATTGAGCGCCTCAATTCGTCAATATTCCCCAGCAATGGGAATGGACAAGATATCATTTTTTATTGATTTGATGTAATGTATTTATCAGCGATTCTAAAAACGCCCAGCTATACTTTTTCCTCGAAACCTATACTTGATATATTATAAAAACCTTAGTTTTCACATATTTCTAAAAGTTTTAAATTTGGGATTCAAAAAATGATCTGCATCACTTATATTTCTAATTCTGAATAATTGAATATATATAATCATCAAAATCAGATCTGTTTCTAAGAGTTTAGAAGATTTAATGATTTTTTCGCTTCATTGACTTTTAATGATAATGTTCACCACTTCGATAACAAGAACCTCTTTTGAATTCCAGGAAACACTGACTATCACCTGGCAGCTACTGTTTTTGCGTTTTTTGTTGTATTATTCAGGCAGAAGTATAATATTTTGTAGGGTTAACAGATAAGGCCACCTGAACAAAAAGAGGTAAGTAAAGTCTGCCAGATAGGAAGGACATAACAACCAATGGATTTCCTATGTATGCGAGTCATCAGTACTAATCTAAACTAACCTGAACTTACGGAGTAAACTCATTCTTAACGATACTTACTTAGACGGTTTGGGGTTAATACTGGTTGGCTTTTGAGAAGAAGCTTCCTTGCGCACTGTCCTATCTTTAGCTGGTCGAGTTCCAATTGAGAAATTCAAAGTGTCGTCTCTGTTTCCATTCGGATCTAAAAAAGTCGTGTAATGAATCATTTTGGTTTTGACTATTGATCATTTTTCATTGGCGGCCATTTTGCTTGGAGGACAAACAAAGTAAATAAGCACAAACGTTTGGGTTATAGATTCGAGTTTTCTTTACTGTTTGCCTTGAATCTTGACCCTAATTAGAGATATCGGTTCGTTCTGCTAATAATTAAAGTGTCCTAAATAAAAATGCCGTCCTTGTGTTCAGTGGTAAATTGTAGGATGAGGGGAAATAGGGACAATGTACAATTTTTTGGAATTCCTGCAGTTCTTTAATGAAATTAATGAAACTATGGAAGAATTTGCACCAGACATTTTATAAGTGCTAATATTTGATTTTTAGTATAACGACCTAATAAAATGATCTAATGTAAACATTTCTAGGAGCTCCAGCAGTATTAGCAAACAAAGACAACCCTAAGTGGATCCCCAATTAAAATATTGGGCACTTTTTCCAAAGGAAGCAACTCAGGCCCAAGAAAACAGAAATGAGAGAGTGCAGAAATGTAAACGAGCAAAGTATTATGAAGTAGACATAGTGTTGATTTAGGTTAAAGTTCTTTTTTTTTATTAAGTAATATATTCTTGTGAATAGAACAGCAGATTGAAACACCTGACGAAGATACTCTGGGAAGTAGTAGAGAGGAAGAAAATGTTGAAATTAATGAAAACTGTTGCCACACAGAGTGGATTAAGTATGAATAATTTATGCAAACTTTTCGAAGACTGTACTAATAGTACCTACTGTTAGAATATATTATAGTTTGGAGAAGCGGTTAAAAGAATGTGAAATAAATAAAAACTCGATCAACGATCGATATCACCAGTAATTTAAGGTTTTGCATCGTATCTACATTTAACATCGCCACTAAGAGTCTTTAAATATTCACTTCTTTCCATGAATATTGAAATATTAAATTGAACACTACAGAATGTAAACAAAAGATCGAAGCACACACTACGAAGTTTAAATAAGTATTACGATAGGAATACAGTTGGAACACCAAAAATTATTTTAAGTCTAGGTAGCACAGGCATAGATGTATCTTAGAAATGATCACAGATTAATCCTAAAATGACTTTGAAGCTTATTAAATTACACCAAAAGAGTCTAAAAAGCCATTAGCATAAACACTCATGAACCTTTGTTTGTCCTGCAGTCACACGTGTTTGAAAATGGCCAATAGCATATTCAACAAAAAGTCAAAATACTAAGAATGAAATAGATTTGTTAGGCTATAGGTACCTATCTAAATTTATAATCAAATCACTTACCACTTGAAGATGTTCCAGAATTTTCTAGATTTTTAGAATTGGATCCGTTGTTGGTTGTCATCGGAGTTGGACGTCGTTTAAAACCAAAAGACATTGCCACCCCTTTAGAGTGCTTTGCTTGGGGTTTCTTTGAACCCAGTAATTGGCTAGTTTCATCAGTTGACCTTTGATTTTTTCGGGTTCCTTCATCGGCATTAGACTAAAAACATTTAGAAATTATGTATACAGTAATTTTTAACCCAGGTTATGGGAACTCTAAATTCCCTTCGACATATCACACGCTGTCATTTGTTTCCTAAATGGCGGCGCAGGATACGACTTCCAGAAATAAAAAATTGTAACGTATAAGCCGTCCGACATAAGCGTTTATCTAACTACGTAGTAAATTAGTAAAATTATATTATTTTTTTTCAACTTTGAATATAAATTTACAAATTAGGTGAAATATTTATACAGCAAAATCTCTCAATAGCGACCACCCTCCGGGAATCAGATGTTGGTCGGTTAATAGACAAAAATTACAACAACTGGTCTGCATTTTACAGTGATTGTTTATAAAGTCCGTTTCGTTGCCGTTGATAGCTCGATACCCTCATTAAAGATTCAAAACAAGGCTCCGGTGGTTTAAAATATTTTACCTATAAAATGGTCTTTTTACGTACATCTAGCATAAGGATGAAGAAATTTTGACTTATTCCACCCGGTAACAGATAAAGTAACAATATGGTCGGAGAGTTGGGTTTTAATATAATTTAACCGATTATTATTTTATTTAAATATAATAGATTTTATGATTTTATGAATTTTGGTAAATTATAACCATTGATTGATTTATTTATTCTAGAATAAATACAATGTTTTACAAGAAAACTAATTTATTTACAGATGAAAAAATATTGACAATTTTAATAATTATAACTCGATAAAATCGTCCTCAGAAAAATCTGAAGAGTCATCATGTCCTACGCTTATTACTAAAGGCTCAATTTCCATAGTTGTGTCAATTACGTTGTCAAGTTCCCACATTTTTTGTTCCTCTACTATAACATGTTTTATGGCGTTTTGCCAATTTTCTGATGACACATTTGCTAAAGAATTAAGCAAGAGTTGTCGCACTTCTTGCATTTTAAAAGTTTTGTTATTTCTAGCAACATATCCTTTTACTTGAGCCCATATTAATTCTATAGGATTTAGCTCACAATGATAAGGTGGTAAACGGAGCACTATAACACCTCGATCTCTTGCCAAAAGTTCTTTTTTACCATGGTATTATCGTAACTCAATTCCTTCCGTTGTAACCAGTTTACGATTTCCGCCTTTTTCCATGAAGCTGTGAGAAGATTCTCTTTTAGCCTAGCTGGCATTATCCATCGCTATTACAGAATTAGCGGGAATGTATTCTATCATTTGCTTAAAATATTCCTCGAAAACATCAGCAGTCATTTCTTCATGGTAGTCTTTTGTAGAATTCGACTGAAATTCTAATAATCCTTGATCCAAAAAGCCATTTGAACTTCCTATATGAGTTATAATAAGTCTGCGTCCCTTTCCAGATGGTGGTCTAGTCCTGTTGACCAGCCTTTCATGACAGCTTGTCGAGAACTTAGGACATTTTCATCTTGCCAGACTTTAGATACGGTGTGCCCTTCGTTCAGCCAAGTTTCATCCAAATAGCAAATGTTTTTGCCTTCGCTGCGGTATTTTCGGATGGACCTTAAGTATTGACGTCTCCAGCAAATAATATCTGCTCTATCAATAAGAAAAGATTTTCTGTTTTGCTTCTCCCAACGAAAGTTCATATCATGAAGTATTTTTCATAGTTTCGTTCGTGATAGTTGTGGTAAGTCCTCGTCATAGTTAATGGCTTGTAAAATTTTGTCTATAGTTGGTATTTCCTTGGCAAAATAAAAACTATGTACTTTTCTTCTAATACCATTTTTAATGAAATCGTCAATTTCTAACGGTTTCTTTCCTGGGAGTGGTTTTGGCTCACTGAGGTTCTTAGATTTTCTTTCACGCAAGAACCTATATATAGTAGCCTCTCCAACTCCTACCATATTGGTACACTCTGCAATGATGCTACGAACATCACTTGCAGGTTTCTGGTGCACTAGAGCATCATGCACGTTTAATATTAATGTCTTTTCTCGGAGAGAATATGCACTCTTGCTAATTTGACGAAGACACGTTGGCGAAAAACTTGAAGCCATTGTCACAAGTATAGGAAATAATTCAACTTTGGGATAATTCAGTATCTAAATATACTAAAAACATAGTTTGACAAACGCACATCAAATGGCCTAATAATATCCTAAAGCAGGCAAGAATAGGTAAATTTAATGACTAATTACTCCTGTTGTACCTACTTTAACCCTAATATTCCTAATGTATATTTAACAATGGACAGAGACCAATTTTCTTATAAAATAAGGCATAGTAGGTAATTACTATTATAATAATAATATACTAATTACCAACGCCTATGGTTTACGGTTGTTTTATGGCTTCAACCCTCGATATGAGCTATCAACTGCAACGAAACGGACAGTATTAATAAGTGTCTATGTATATGTAAATAATTTTAAATAGTTTTGTCTAAATTTATCAGAACTAAACTTAAATGATATGAGGCCGATTTATATAACGTGTATGTTTGCTTTGAAACTTTTGAAAGTCTCTCAAACTTGCGCAGGCTTCAGATAGGCTTGATATTTTCGACACGGGAGCAAGTTCAGGTTCTTCTTTCTCTGTCTCAGAGTTGGGAGTAGTTTCATCCGTTTCTTGGACACTCGATGATAGTCAATTCTGCACTTTCTGTTTTCAACTCGTTGTCAATAGAGGCAAATTGTTTCAAGTTCACAAATGTGTCCTTAATGTCAGGAAACAGTTGTGCGAACGGAATATTATCTTCTTCTTCGAAGTCGTCAATATTATCTGTATTACGCATCAATCCGGCTTACATAAAGCATTTTTTTATTGACACTGGGGACGAATTGCGCCAGGCCACCGAAAGATAGGCGTTGGTTATGATAATATTATTTTCGATTTCTTGAAGAGGACAACCACTGACTATACATATTAAGAGCCTCTTAATAAGGTAGCTTCTGTAGAGCATTTTAAGATTCTGAATAATGCCTTGGTCCAAAGGTTGACAATGTGAGGTAGTATTGGGTGGAAGAAAAATAAGTTTGACATTATCCAGTATAATTTTGGAATAAGGCGTTGCTTTATCCAGAAACAATACTACTCTTATATCTTCATCTTAGTACCTATCAAATCTGTGAAGCCATATTGTCATGATGTCTGCTGTTGTTTTTGTTTTAAAATCATTTGTTAGGTACCATTAATATTCATAATAACAATAAAAAAGTTCTAAACATTATTGTTATCTATTATTAACTTTTTGTTACACATTTAAGTTTTTCGTAGATATCCAGAAAGACAACAACCTGATAAAAGAATATTTCAAAAAATCCAAGCCAATCTTATTGAGCGCGGATCTTTTAAAAAGCCATGGCCTAATTTTTGCAACAAGGAAAACAGGGAATAAATAGAAATAAATGTTTTGACCTCTGTCATGGTACAACCATCCATATCATGCAGAAAACCGTACGATGAAGATGGGATTAAAAAATCAAGAACGCAGTTAATACTAAAAAAATATAAATTTAAGCCATACAAATACCATCTCGTCCAACATTTGCATCCCGATGACGCAGAACTGGTACCTACAAATGTTGCAGGAAAACGCAAATTTTGAAAGAGGGGCGGTATGGTCCGACAAGGCTTATTTTATGAGAGAGAATCAACACGTAATATTTGCACGAGAACGTCAAGGTTGGTTTCAGTGGCGCAACCAGAAAATAAGTTGGGGGGGGGGGGGCTGAAAAAAAATAGCGCCGCAGGCGAAAACTTTTTGGGTGCCACGCCCTTTTTCCAATGATGATGCTTGGTTTTCAAGTAAGAAAAATAAAAAACACAACAGAAAATCACAAAAACAGCCTGACTCGTTTCAATTTTTGTGTAATTATACCATTATACCTATCTTAGATAGTGACGAGTTTATTTTTCTTGTAAACAGGTAGTTAGACGAGCCGAGCTACGTTCGCTCGGGGGGGGGGGGGGGGCTGCAGCCAACCTTTGGACCAAGTCTTCATTCAGAACTTTAAAATGATCTACAGAAGCTACCGTATTAAAAGGCTCTTAACATGTATAGACAATGGTTCTCCTCTTCAAGAAATCGAAAATAATATTATATACCATAACCAACGCCTTGATACGGGTTTCGGTGGCCTGACGCAATTTGTCCCCAGTGACAATAAAAAAATGCTTTATAAAACCCAGATTTATGCGTAATACAGATAATATTGACGACTTCGAAGAAGAAGATAATATTCCGCTCGCACAACTGTTTCGTAACATTAAGGACACATTTGTAAACTTGAAACAAGTGGCCTCTATTGATAACGATTTGCCAACTGAAAGTGCAGAATTGACGATCATCAAGTGTATTAAAGAGATCGAAGAAACGGATGAAACTACCCCCAACTCTGAGACAGAGGAAGAGCCTGCGGAAGTTCAAGAGAGTCTAGAAATATTTCTCAATTGCTATTAAAATGTGAATCTAAATTTCATAAAAATAAAATAAAAAATATGAAGCAATCATTAATTTCTGATTATTTTAAAAGATAAGATTTTTAAGGCAAACATACAGTACATTGTATAATATATAATAATTTGTTAGTATGCACGTGCAGTATATGTATACATAGGTACTGGTAAATTGGCGTCATCTCATTTAACTTTAGTTCTGATAAATTTAAACAAAAATATTTAAAATTATTTATATATTATACAGGGCTGCCTAGAAGTCCGGAATAAAATTTTCTTAATATAGCCTTAACCTGTAACTTTTAGGGAAAATGCTCGGACACGTCAATTTAGTTTTATATATGCTAACATTTTGACGTTATTCGTTCGTTTTTTATAGACATTTGTCAAAGATATGACGACATCGATCTTTTTTTTAAATGGAAACATACAGCTTGTGATACATCATTTGAAAGCTAATATCTCGTACAGTATGCTCAAAAATTTTGGCGCAATTCTGTCAAGCTACTTCAAAATGGCGATTGTTAAAAGTTTTAAAAAAATCCGTATTTAAATAAGCGGAAATGATAAATCATTGATGTTTTTTTTACCTTTCAAGTTAACACATCTTTATTGCTTCACGTTCTGGTATTTTGTGACATTGTGAACTTGTAAAATAATTTAGGTATTTCCGAAGTATTATTTTACAACTTTCTAAACAAAAATGGTTTTGTCGGAAAGGCAGCGTATCGAAGTCTTGATATTGTTAGGATGTGGAGATCAAATAAGAAGTCAAAGTGAAGTGTGCACTTTATTTAATGCTAAATATCCGGAAAATCAAATTTCACAGGGCACTGTTAGTAAAATATTCCACAAATTTGATAAAGGACTTGCGTAGGAAAGGACGGCCACGTGTTTTAGGCGACGATGAAAAATTGGATATTGTGCAGGATAATCTGCATGTTTCAACAGTTTCATTGGCTCAAAATCTTGATACATCTAGAGGTACCATTGGAAGATTTTTGAAAGCAGAAAAATACCACCCTTATAAAGTATGTCTCGTCCAAGAGCTTTTAGAAGATAACTATCATAGGCGTTTGCAATTTTGCGAAGAAATGATGAGACGGTGTGACGAGAATAATAGGTTTCCACAGAACATATTATTTTCGGATGAAGCTACTTTCTATTTAAACGGGGTGGTTAACAGACATAATTATCGTTTCTGGAGTCAAGAAAATCCACGATGGATATTTGAAGCGCATACTCAGCGGCCCCAGAAAGTAAATGTATGGGCAGGTATCATTAATAACCGAATTTTAGGGCCATTCTTTTTGGAAGGAAACCTCACAGCTGAACGGTACCTGGATTTCTTAACCTTCGAGTTGAGACCTGCTCTAGCTGTAATTTTTCCCAACGAAGTAGATCCTGATATACCTAATAAAACAATTTGGTTTCAGCAAGATGGTGCTCCCCCGCATTTTGGTGGCAATGTGAGAAGATACTTAGATCAGATATTTCCAGGTCGCTGGATTGGACGATGTGGTACAATTGAATGGCCACCGAGGTCCCCAGACTTAACGCCTCTAGACTATTTTCTTTGGGGATATTTAAAAGAAAAAGTTTACCAAAGTAGGCCAAATAATATTGAAGATTTGAAAAACCAAATTAGATTGGAGACACATAACATACCGGCTGAAGCCATTCGAAATTCCGTCGACGGATTTTACCATCATCTGGGAGCATGCCAAGTAGAGGGTGGAGGACATCTCCAGCATTTGCCAAGTTAAACCACCTTTTTGTTGTGTTTTGTTTTGCTTCGTTACATTTTTATTTTTTTTTTACAAAATAACTAACAAATAAACCATAACTATTGTTAAGTCACAATGTCACAAAATGTCAGAACGTGAAACAATGAAGATTTCTTACCTTAAAACGTAAAAAAAAAACATCAATGATTTATCATTTCCGCTTATTTAAATAGGGATTTTTTTAAAACTTTTAATAGTCGCCAACCAACCTCTACCCCTAGCGGTAAGGGATGAACTTCGCCCGTTTAGAACAGTAACTTCTTTACTTTATATGTATTGTAAATTGTAATTTATGCTGTTTTAAATAAAGATTATTATTATTATTATTATTATTATTTTGAAATAGCTTGACAGAATCGCGCCAAAATTTATAAGCATACTGCACGAGATATTAGCTTTCAAATGATGTATCACATACTGTATGTTTCCATTTAAACAAAAGATCGATGTCGTCATATCTTTGACAAATGTCTATAAAAAAACAAACGAATAACGTCAAAATGTGCATATATAAAACTAAATTGACGTGTCCAAGCATTTTCCCCAAAAGTTACAGGTTAAGGCTATATTAATATTATTCCGGATTTCTGGGCAGCCCTGTATATAAGAACTTATTAATAAACAAACACTGTAAAATGCAGAATAGTTGTTTAATTTTTCTCTATTAGCCGACCACTCCTGTTAACCGACCAACATTTGATTCCCCGATTAATAACCCAGACTGCAATGATTCACTTGTGATAAAAAAAAGTAAACTTCAGCATGTTTCTTATAACAGTTACTTTAAATCAAATATCGATATTTACTTTGATGCTCATAATATAATCAATCTCGGAAATAACACCAACCAAAATATCTGTTGCTTACGCAGTGTTCTCTAGAAGCCTACATATGATACGGGGTTGCCAGCTTTTAAATTCAGGAAATATTTAGTCTGTTACAACTTACCCTGTGTTACAACCTACCCCAGTCTCCCCTAAATTAACAGGTAAAAGCCGATTTATAAACTTATTACGCCCGAGCTGGCAGTTCCGGTTAGTTCAGGTCAGTTCAAGTTCGCGGTCACCCTAGTTGATAAAATAAGACAATGAAAACAAATAATATCATGCACCCGTCTTACTAACTGTCGCTATCTTTCTCGCTGTTTTTAATATTTCAACGCGAACTTGACCTAACAGTGCGGACGTGAGAAGTTTATAAATCGGCCTTGACAGGTGAGGATATTGCTATTGTTCCTAAATAATTTACAAAATCCATTTAGATTATTAGATCCATTGTTTATAATCAAAAATCAAAGGGGTTTCGAAAAATTAAAAAACAGGAACGACAAGCTTCAAAACTATCATCTAGAATATAGAGGTAAAAATGATAAAGAAAAAAAAGATATTCTTTCTATTTAGGTAGAAGCCTAGATTTATAGGTTGCAGTTTAAAGTATATACAGTATGAAAAGAGTCCCGCAATCGAGTAGGATTGGATACTGTCTGATAGAGAAATCATAATTTGACCTTTAACAATTCTGTGTTGCAATAGCATAGTGCTTCTTTCGTTTTATATTAACGACAAATTTCGTATATCTACATTTTAAATGAGTAATTATTATATAGAGTAGAAACTTTTGATTGGCAATTTTATTAAAGAATCCTATATTGTTAGGTTTTTCATTATTTAAAGCTATATCATAATAACGTAGGTATTATATCTTCTTACCGACACTCCCAAGCTATAGTTATCACTATAATACCTATTGTCGTCCATATCCAAAACACGCAGATTAAATGTAATAAACCACAGTTAAACACTTTTTACGCGATTATTATGCAAATCTTTCAGCGGGGTAGTTTTCCGCAATTGCAATGTCACCACTGACATCGATCGGGCGAGCGGCCGTCTGGAAAGGGCACCGTGACGCCATGCGCCGCGACGCGATGATATTTTCTTTGACTGAGCCATAAAGGAGGAATTTATGAATAGGAGTTGAAATTACGCTGTATTAATGTTACATGAAATTGTAAGCGTACAGGTATGCATTGCATTTGCATTATAGTATTTCTTCTGAGATGCCTTGAGCAGCTTGAGCTGACACATGAGAGTTTATTACGATGATTGCAAGGATGTTTTTGTTGGTTTAGTCCCTTGCCGGTCGGGCGAGGAAATCAACCCGCTCTCATTTTCTTTTCACATTTGCAAAAGTACAGGGTGTCCAGTTTTCGTGAGTTTTGATATACCAGCTCCCTTATTATAAAAGATATAAAGATGGGGTTTGCGGCTTACAATTCTATTATTTTATGAAACTTCAATTGGCGCAAACGAAATATTCATAGCCCTCTCAGTTTTTGACATGCAGCGCGATTTTAAAAATTTTCTCATTTTTGACGCTCCCCTGTATCTCGATTATTTGAAACTTATGAATAAGGTTAAAAGGGGTATTATAAAGTTTTTTAAGTAAAATTTAGCACCGTAGTTAGTTTTTTTCTAAAAACTTTTTTTTTTGTAGTAATAAACCAGACTTGTGTTTTTTAAATGGGACACCCTATCTACAGTGTGGTCATTTAAGTGTGCAACATGTGGGAATTTTTTTTATTACCGATTTCTCAGAAAATCTTATTATTGATAAAAGATTGTGCATGTTCGATAATCATATTAGGTGCACTTGGAATGGTTGCAATAAAACTTCTACAAAAATAAAGTACCCCTATTTCAGAAAATTCAGCAAAATGTTATTAAGAAAAATTATTTAGAATTAAAAGTTATGCATAGATTCAAGAACGTAACCTTCTATAAAATAAAAAAATATATTTTTTTTTAAACATTAATAATAATTTCCAAAAAAAAATTTTTATTTTATAATATTCACCCTAAAGACCCTTCATAAATTAATCAAAATCAAATCCATTTCACATATCTGTTGAAATTCAAGCATATTTGTAAAATTAGCTTGAGTTTTTAATTTATTAAGGAATCACAAACTTCATGGTTGTTGAAACGACATTAAACACAGCTTTAAAATATCCTAAAAAATCTTTTCAACAAGGTAAAACATTAGTAATGATAATATGCAAATTAAAAAACTCTCATTTAAAGTGCAAAATTTTTATTTTAAATGCTTATTAAAACATAAAATCCTACTAAAATAATCGCAGATACCTGCAAATAAGGGTTAAAAGTAAACATTATGACAGTTTGGTGTTATTATTCATTCTTAAACAATTATTGTTGTTATTTGATTTCAAATGCCTCCTCCAATACAGTTAAGGTTAGCCGAGAAGGCATAATTAGCTACAGTGCATTTAAAGTCGCTCGTGGAACAAAATCACCTAAAGCTGATTTTTGCGTTAATGTCTAGCATTAGTCGCCTTGATTAACATACAAAAAGTCCCCACCCCTCCGAGGGTGCAAACCATCCCAAAACCACCCCCAAAGGTACAGTTTTTTAGTTCTTGCCTATTATCTAGAATATGGTTGATTTTTTCAAAAAAAAAGTAGTTAATAAAATTAAAGCCAATAAAATTATCTACAAATTGATGTATATAAGTATATATTTTAATTAACACAGTGGCGTGCACCAAACGTTTTAAGTCGACAAAGTACATTTTTTTTGTATACTTTTTATTTAAGTATCTCAAAACCGGTTAATTTAAAGAAAAACAACTAGATAACAAAGCCAGTAAAAATACCTAAAAAATGATGTATATAAGTACATATTCAAAATTAACACAGTGGCGTACACTAAAGGTTTTTATGGTGGTAATAATATTTTCCATCGTGTAGCGTAAACGCGGTAACGGACATAATTTTGCATATTATAAAGGAAAAAACAATAATAAAATTACTTAAAAATTGGTGTAACAATATAATACCCATTTACTATCTTTTTTTTCACATAGAAAACCAAAAAAATGGTTCTTTCAAAACGTGTTAGGAAATTTCTTTTAAAAAAAATCAGTTTAACCACAATGTCACTAGATTTCCATGGCCTTCTATATGAAAAAAAGAAAGTAAATGTTTTAACTGTCACTCTAATTAAAACAAAGGCGTAGAGCAAGAATCGAAATTAATAGGTATCTTATTTAAACAAACTCTTCTTCGTGATCATCTTCGTTTTCAGTCGGCTTAGGGACGACGACATTGCTGCAGGACTGTCCTTGGCATTGCCCACAGAAATTGGAGTAATCTAAGCCAGCTTTCCTACAACTGCACAATTTTCCACAATCCGTCCTACAGTTGCAGAAAACCAATTTTAAAATAAAATCTGGTGCAATGCGCTTATTGACAGTTGTTGGCACCAAAAGCTCCCCCTTTTTTTCCAGCCCCAAGAGGTAGGATCCAATTAATTCCCCAACCATGCCTGAATTTGGTGATATACCCGCAAACTGTGGTTAGATGCAGCGTCTGATGTTGGCGGCAGAGATGCTAAGGAGAAGTTTGAATTTAGGCTCTGTCGCGCTGCATTATTGTGAAATTTTACGAACCGGAGATGATCTAATGTTCTTATTGATTTACCGGCTCCATATAAAAATAAAAGAAATTCTTCTCCTACAGAAATTAGATCACTTTTATTGGCATTTGGTGTTAAAAAAATTGCTACTTTCGTTTGTAATTTCGGATTTTTTTCTAAAAGCGTATAGGTTGACAACTTTCCTTTTTTATAAATTGCTGATGTAGTATCACATCCAGAAATGGCATGGCAAAATAGGATAGAGGATGTAAGGACACCTATCTTGTTCTGCAGGGACCTTATGTTAGTGATTTTATTTGGTTTTGTGGTTTGGCCAGGTCTTAACATAAAGATGTTGTCCGTTGCGAAAAGACTATAAACATAACCTCGACAAAATGGGAATCACAAAAAGCAAAGAAAATGTACGTAACTATAGTTATACTTACTTATTAATGATATTTCATTGATATTAAAAGCACATTAACTAATAAATCTTTGCACACTAGCCGTTATTTTTAAAACCCGGTTTGCGTACCGCAGTGTTATTCTATCCAGCCCGTCTGGATTCCATCCGCCTACTATGTAGTAGGAACGGGCCGGTTATAAACAGGTTACAATTTTTGGCACACACAAATCTAAATAAGATGTAAATAAAATATTATGTACCTATTTATTGTGGTTATTTTTTCATTTTAACGTTATTTTTAACTACACATTTTCTCTAAGCGAAACGTGAATTTTTAAGAAATCCAAAACATAGCATTTTAAACGCCTAGTGCACGCCACTGTGTTAATTAAAATATAGACTTATATACATCAAATTGTAGATAATTTTATTGGCTTTAATTAAAACCATATTCGAGATAATGGGCAAAAACTAAAAAAATGTACCTTTGGGGGTGGTTTTGGGGCGGTTTGCACCCTCGGAGGGGTGGGGACTTTTAGTATGTTAATCAGGACAAAGTAAAACATTAACGCAAAAATCAGCTTTAGGTGATTTTGTTCCACGAGCACCATACGAATGAAAATAACGGCCCTGGAGTATAATGTTAATATGTGGAGAAAACTATAAAACAGTGCGTGATGCAGGAGATATATTCAATAAACGACATTCAGATAAACAAGTTCACTATTAAACTGTAAGCAGAATTTGAAATAATTTTAAATAGACAGGGTCTTTAGACTATAAATATAAAAATGAATGTACCAAAACTGTATGTAGGTACTGAAGAAAATCAATTAGAAGTACTTCAAGCAGTTGTTGAAAACACTAGAAGATCCACCCAAGAAATTTATGCTTATACGGGTATAAAAGAAAGCTCTGTTAAGAAGGTCCTTAAAAAACAAAAATACCATGCCCATAAGCCAATGTTTATTTGCACGTTTTAAAGACGAGACTGTGACTTGCGGTATGATTTCTGCATGTGGATTCAAGGACAAATAGAAGATCAACGTGATTTCCATAGACACATACTTTTTGGGGATGAATCCACGTTCACAACAAATGGCGTTATTTCGTGCCAAAATTGTAGGTGGTGGTCGGACGAAAATCCAAATTTTGTCATTGACAATAATAACCAGTATTACCAAAAAACAAACGTTTGGTGCGGTATTATTAACGACAAATTAATAGGTCCGTTTTTTTTTCACCAAACCCTAACTTGTGATACTATTTACATTTTTTGGAAAACAAACTGACGGATTTTTTAGATAATATGAGTATACAAGAACGACATAAATTATGGTTTGTTCATGATGGTTGTTCCGCTCATTCTGCTAGAATTGTTTCTGATTGGTTAAATGGGGAATTTGGTGATAAATGGTTAGGACAAAATACCGATCCCCGGTGATCTCCTCGTTCGCCAGATCTCACCCCATTAGATTTTTTTTTATGTGGATATTTAAAACAAAAAGGATCGACCGTTTAATAATGTTGGGGAGCTTGAAAATTCGATACGATTTTATTGCAGAAATATTCCAGCAAGTGTATTGCGATCCACTCTTAGTGAATTTTATGATCGGACAATTAAATGCATTGAGCGAGAAAGTGGACATACATAGACGCGTCGATAATTTTTTTACACATACATAATTTTATTTTTTTCTGCATTTCCAATATTTTCTGTTTTATTTTTTTTTCTTGATTTGTTTATTGTTAAGTTATAATAAAAAAAAACAATACAAATTGGCAAAACCATTGGCACCATATTTAAATACGTTTAAAAACATTGTATTTCTTGAGTTTGCACTAAACGCATACATAATGCATACATTATTTTGTAAATAATGCCACCAAACTGTCATAATGTTTTAGTAGGATTTCATGTTTGTCGATTAATTTGTACTGTTTTTTAATAAACATTTAAAGTAAAAATTTTGCACTTTAAATGAGAGTTTTTTAATTTGCATATTATCATTACCAATGTTTTATCTTGTTAAAAAGAATTTTTAGGATATTTTAAAGTTGTTTAATATCGTTGCAACAACCATGAAGTTTGTGATTCCTTAATAAATTAAAAACTCAAGTTAATTTTACAAATATGCTTGAATTTCAACAGATATGCGAAATTGATTTTATTGTATATTATTGATTAATTTATGAAGGTCTTAAGGGTGAATAAAAAAAAAAAAAAAATTTGCGAAATTATTAAGATTTTCTGAGAAATTGGTAATAAAGAAAATCCAATATGTTGCACACTTAAATGACAACAATGTATACCGGGTGTTGCATCGTCGAGCGGGACATAGGAAATCCCATGTAATTTTAAATGGGGTCAATTATTGGCTTCCCTAATTATTTTAGAGAAAAATTCTATTTAGGTTTATTAAAGAGCACTAAAACCCACATTCAAAAGAATAACTTTAGATATTTTTGATGAGCCCGTTTACGGGTTATCGCCGATTTCTTTTTAACTATTTCTCCTTTTTATGGCCCCGTATTTGCGGGCACCAGTCAAGGTAAAAGATGACTGTCAAATAAAGTTGTCATTTTGAAATGTGTGCTTTATTGTTATAAAAACTCGTACATCGAAAATATTAAAGGTGTATTTATGAGTACAAATTAATCTGAATAAAACTAAAATAAAGTATCCAATTACAAGGTTAATTATTATGACATTTTACATGTTTCAATATTTTACTAATTAATAGATAGGTACTATTAAATTGTTAGAACTTTAGGATTTAAGAAGATGTTCAAATATTCCTCCATTGACTGCTAGACAATAACCGAGGCGATCATAAAATTCTCTTCTTACATTCGCTAGTTGTTAAACTGAAATTCTATTGCATTCGGCAGAAATAGCATTTTTTAACTCGTCTAGATTTGGGTATTTTTTATCTTTGTATATCCTGTTTTTTAAATGGCCCCAGAGAAAGAAATCATTTGGCGATAAATCAGGAGACCTGGCTGGCCAATTTACTGTATGATTTAAGCCAATAACATTTCCATTAAAAGTACGGTTTAAATATTCCCGGACAGCCAGGGTACTATGTGCCGGGCAGCCATCCATTTGGTACCAAACTTCCTGATTTTCCCTGGCGGCATCATGTAAAGTAGGTAAAATATGATCTTCAAGTAGTTCCAAAAAATATTCTGCATTTAAATTTCGTGTAAGAAATAATGGCCCGATAATATTTTCTCCGAAAATCCCAGCCCATACATTAACTTTTTGTGGATATTGCGTCCTTGTTTCCACAAACCTGTGTTGGTTTTCTTTGCTCCAATATCGATAATTTTGAACATTGGCTTCATTGTTTAAGGTAAATGTGCATTCGTCAGTGAAACAAATGTTTTTTAAAAATTCCCTATCCATGTTTGCTCTTTCCATCATACCAAAACAAAACTCCTGTCGTCGTATTTCGTCCCTATCTCTTAGCTCTTGGTGCTTTTCATATTTGTATGAATAATATTTATGTCGTTTCAAAGCTCGTAACGCTGTGGTGTGATCTAATCCTATGTCATCCTCAAGTTTCCTTGTGCTGATCTTCCCATCATTTTCTTCCACGCACAATAAAACTTGCAAGTTCCTATCATTTCTTGCATCTCTTCTTTGTTCCTGCCTTTCTTCACATCTGCAGTTATTTTTTACAGTGCCTTTTGTCTCAAATTTCTTGATAGTCCTTTCGACTGTAGATTTTGCAGGTATCGGTCTATTCGGATACAGAGCAGCAAACATGTCTGACACATTTTGATAACTATTTCCTTGATAATACCATTTAATCATCAATATTTTTTCTTCAGAAGTGTAATTCATGGCTAATATTTTCGATGTACGAGTTTTTATAACAATAAAGCACACATTTCAAAATGACAACTTTATTTGACAGTCATCTTTTACCTTGACTGGTGCCCGCAAATACGGGGCCATAAAAAGGAGAAATAATTAAAAAGAAATCGGCGATAACCCGTAAACGGGCTCATCAAAAATATCCAAAGTTATTCTTTTGAATGTGGGTTTTAGTGCTCTTTAATAAACCTAAATAGAATTTTTCTCTAAAATAATTAGGGAAGCCAATAATTGACCCCATTTAAAATTACATGGGATTTCCTATGTCCCGCTCGACGATGCAACACCCGGTATATTATTTCTTTGTCGTATCCCCCTTTCTAAGAGCTTTTTATGAATATATAATAGTGCATATTTATTTCTTGTAAAAAGAGATAATTTTAACATTTTTTGTAAAATTAATCATTTTTTGTTCACGGATAGCCATGACATAAAACCAAATTCTGTAAATGCGCTATTACGGATTCTTGTCAAATATATAGTCAAAATTGTTCAACATGGCACAAAATAATAAATATGAATATTTCACTCATGTATAAATTTTCCCATAAGAAACGTTAAAAATAAAAAAATATCAGCGGATATACAACGTTGCCTAGATAACGTTGTATATCCAACACACAACAATCGAACCTATTTGACGAGACAGTTTTTTTTTTTTACCTTTTTACTGCGAACGTGATCGTTATTGTTATGAGTTCCCTTCGGGAAATTCATTGCTTTTGAAAAACAAACCCTCTCAACAGATAACGACAAAGATATAATTATGGCATAAATGAAAAAATATAAATATTATTTACCTAAAAAAAAAAAAAACCCCAACCCGGGTTTGAACCCGGGTCGTCCTGGCGAAACGCAACTCCTTAACACTTGAGCCATCAAAGGCTTTACATATTATTCGTCAATTATTCAAGAAGAGTTGCCTTAGGTGCAGCATTGTAAAGCAGTTTGACAACAGTCAGGTTTGGTCGGGCGAAATACTGTATCGTAGATACCTGTTTGTTTGTATTGTTATTATTAAAAAAGTCAAAATGAACCGATTTGGTCATGCACTTAATGAACAAATAGACAAAGAAAAAATTATATTTCATTCTAGAAATATTCTCCCTAAATACCGCTCGTGCATAAAAATTAACCAGATAATTTTTAAGCACTCGTGGTATTACCCCCGAAAATTATGGAAAATACGTCATGTATGTTTGTTTTATCCAAGCTAATGAAGATGCGAGCGCAGCCTCGGAGCTGTATTTTAATAGGTAAGTTTTAAAATCATTATTTCTATCTATTATTAGCTTTTTGTTAGATAGATTTTTAAATTTTTTGTAGATATCCAGAAAGGCAACAATCTGATAAAAGAACATTTTAAAAAATTCAAGCCAATCTCGTTGACCACTAATCTTTTAAAAATTCAAGGCCTAATTTTTACAACGAGGAAAACAGGAAAGAAAAAGAAATAAATGTTTTGGTCGCTGTCACGGTACAGCCATCCATATCATGCAGGAAAGTGTATGATGAAAAAAATCAAGAACGCAGTTAATACCTACTAAGAAAATATAAATTTAAATCATACAAATACCATCTCGTCCAACATTTGCATCCCGGTGACGCAGAACATAGGATTTTTTGCAACTGGTACCTACAAATATTGCAGGAAACGAAAATTTGAGAGAAGGGTGGTATGGTCCGACGAGGCTTGTTTTACGAGTTCTGATATCTTAAACCGAAACAATTCAAGGTACTGGTCCCAAGAGAACCATCACGTAATATTTCCACGAAAACGTCAAGGTCGGTTTGGATTTAGCGTGTCATGATTTATTTGTGGCACTTAAATCGAGTATTTTATCTATGAAAGGACTTTAAACGGAAATAGACACTTAGATATAAGGCGAGATGCACTAATGGCTAGATGGCGCTCCGAGTCACAATTCTCATATAGTGAGAGAATATTTAGAAACCACATTTCCCGATAAATGGATTGGACCAATGGACCTGTCAGGTGGCCTCCAAGATCACCTAATCTTTCTATGTTGGATTTTTTTATGGGGGTATATAGGAAATCAGTTATATAAGAGACAATACCGCAATATTTATCGAAAAGCTACCCATCAAAGCTGTAGGTTTTCGCAGGGAAGGTCAATTATTTTATTAAATACATTGCGAAGAATCGAAACGGTGTGTCAAAAGTGTTTAGAACACAACGGAGCCCAATTCGAACGATTTTTGTAATTTAATAAAGTAATATAATATTTGTTTTATTGTTGGTTTAAAGTTATGTAACAATATAAATGTATAATAAAAATAATGTTGTTAATATTGTTTTTTATTTGTGAGTAGCCCTCTATACGAAAAAGGATTAATTTTACAAAAACTGTTAATTGCCCCTTTCTAAAGCTCTTAAAAACAGGGATAATATTTTCAGGACAAGTACTAATATTTTGAACTACTAAAATATAAAACGGCCAATTAAAAGATACAAATCTCCAAAATAAGTATCTGCCTGTGTAAGCTAAGTGAAGTAAGTAAGTAAATAAACCTTCTCCTTAACTTTTGTTATACACTATTGTACGAAAGTAAGCAACACTTTTGAAAAATAAAAAAAATCTAATTTTATAATATTAAATGCATGCTGTCGTATTTAAATATGTTTCAAAATATCAAAATAGGCAGCTGTTATCGGCGGCAACAGCTTTTTCCAACAATCAAAACAAGTGAACTGATATTGACGTAAACTTTCGAAGGTCAAGGAAAACAACAGTTTGGACCGACAGACGCATTAAAAGAATTTCTTAAAACGATCCTTGGTTGCCTGCACATAGAACTATTGCTTAAATTCCAGAAATTATGGTTAGTCCACGGACGGTAAGCCGCTTATTTCAGCAAGAAATAGAGTTGCTAGGCTTGAATTTGCACGTCGACATCAAAGTTCTATTTAGCGATGAAACGTGATATAAAAGTTTCAATTCGAATGGAATGAATAAGCGTGTAAGATGGCCAATCCACACAAGGTTTAATCCCAAATACGTTACACCCACAGTTAAACTTCACTAACAACGCCATGGGTCGATTTGTCTATAGGAATATAATGCGAAATGTAATGCTGCCTTATGTAAATAGGGAAATGCCGCTGCGTTTTATTTTCCAACAGGATATCGATCAATAACACTTTTCACGAGTGGTTTCAGGCAAATAACGTTCAGGTTTTGCAGTAGCCGGCACAATCTCCAGACCTCAACCCTATTGAGAATCTATGAGAAGAAGTAGAACGTGGTATTCGTACACAAATATTTCCAAATAAACAATCGTTTTTAAACAAAATCAAAGAAGTTGGACAAATTTTTCCGAAAATACTGTTTAAAAGTTGATTGCCTCAATGCCGCGACGTTGTCGGCAGGTAATACAAAATAATAGATATTCTATTAACTATTAACATAATACTTTTAGTAGGTATTCCCTTACTTGAGACCGTATCTCCTAAAACACATGTATTTTCTTATGGAGAAATTTCCATTATTCAGCCATGCGCATTCCGTTATGATGGCATCCATTTCAACACAAACATTATAATGTACTTTTTTCCTTTTTGTGACATGCGTAATTGACATAGTAATTGTAGATATGCTTTAAAGTTCCTGTACAAACCTGTTTAGGACTCTGTTGACTGATGCAGTGTAGATTAAAAATATTATTATTTTAAAATTATTTATTAAATTTAAGGCACAAAACTTTGTTTATAAGTAATTGGTATAATTAATCGGTGTTATAATCATAAGCCTCTTGATTAAGAACGACCATTTTAATTTAATTGTATATTATGTTGTTAATGTTACATGGTATATTTTACGTAGAATAATAGTTTTAGATTTAGGATTAGACAATCTCCTTGTATTTACATTAAATCATTAAACAAGTTACATAAAAAGGGGGGTTTTACGTTTTAATATTTAAGTTAAACATACGTGTATGTCAAGGATAAAGCTAGATCAAAAGGATGGAACGAAATCGAGAAAAGTATTCAAGTAGTTGGGATAATTTTAGGGTTTTTCACAGGGAACCGACCTAGATGTCTAGGTAGATTAAATAGCAGTTGCTTGTACCTGATCGCAAAATGTGTTTACCAATCAAGTTGTAGTTAGTTAAAAAAAGGCATTGGTTTTATCTGGATTAAACCGTTCTGATTTAAAAATAATTATTATATCAATGAAATATTCTTATGAAATATATAGTGTAACATACACAAACCTTTATATTATATTCATCGAATTGAATGATTTTCACACTTACCTAGAGTGGACCTTCTATTGGATGGCCATAGCCAACATAGATTTTTTTCTCTTCAATAAATAAAAAAAAGAACCACATGCGGACGCTGAACTCTAATCAGCATATTTTACTAGTAAATGGACCTATTATTGTTGTGTACAATGATTCGATGATTTATCATAGTTTTGTATGCGATCTACGAGGGTTCCACCCATATGCTATTAACGACTCACTTTTTTCAAATATCACTCGATGTCAGTGTTGTAGTTCTGGTTGCGATAACACAGAGTAATTGGCTGTTGACAGTGTTTATAAAATAAAAATAGACTAACCTTTTCTGCAAACGTTCTTAGGGGACCGTTGTCTTCTTTTTTTTTTATAACGGATATTGACACAAAAACGGCAGTATAGTGGTCTTTTGGTAATTTCGGATTTATTTGATGTGTTGATTGACGAGGCAAATATCATTGATGATCAGTGGTGATGATTGATATTTACGTTTTACCTGTTAGCCTGACTTTGTAATCGTTTTCAAAATTTCTTCACATTACGACCCTGATGATGAGCTCGCAAACGCATAGACAAAAAGTTTTTTAAATATAAAAGGTTTAAGGAGAACGTTTGCCCTTAAACATTATACGCTTATTTAAGACAATATTAATTTAAACTACAAAAAAAGTATATTGTTTTTATTAAAATTGTACTATTTATACTTTAAGTATGTATAGATATTTTTATTATTTTGTAACTATGGTGAGTTCTTTGTATTCCAAAAAAGTGGATTTTCTGAATTATTTTATTTTACTATTATTATACAGTATTAGTATTTGTCTATCATTAGTTTGCTATTGCGTTAAATAAGGCCACTGCATTTTATGCATTTTTAATTATGAATTCAAGACATATTTCAATTCAACTAACAATTTGCATGTTTAAACATGTAACTGTTTAAAATAACCACCTGAAAAGTAATAACATGTAAGAACTAGGTCCAGTAAAAAATACTACAATAACTAAGATTAGGGTAAAATCACCTTCTAACCAAGTATGGCTGATTCCAAGAAGATATCACTTCAATGACCCTACACTCCCAGTATAATTTACTTTTAGTTCATTACCTCATTAATTCAATCTCGCGAATTAATTATCCCCTCCCGCTTCATTTTTGAGTAACCCAATAAGTTCTTTTCCCCCACCCCTACAATTCACTACCCCCACTCCAATCTCGACAGATCCTACATTATAACTACGCGTCTGCAGAAAGACCTTGTCATATCTACTTTAGACAGGCAACCGGACAGACACATCTTGTAGAAATTTACAGAAAGATGGAGAAGTTTATTATTGTTAAAGACGTTGTTAAAAAGTTACGAGAATTTAACCTTACAGGACGCACTCTAGAGTTTAAGTTAAAACCTGTTCCACAGGGAGTTGAACCAGTTGGTTGGGTGGAAAAAGGAATTAATCAAATTATTCATAACGCTACAGTAGGCCTACAACCCTTAGATCGTGTGGGTTTTAGTTTTTGCTCTAAAGACTTCAACCGAGGAGAAGGTTGGATTCGCTTCAAAGCAGCTAAAGACATAACCTTTCAAGATGTTTGGAGTGTTATAAGTGGCATTTATCAGTCAAACTCAGCAGGTCTTAATACAGAATCATTTTGTCTTAGTGTGACAACTGTTAGATTACCTGTTGGTGGGGGCAGAGGAAAAAATTATAACAGCTTTCACGAGGAATGTGACAAGCGACGAGGTATTATAAGTATTAAAAATACCGATAACCTGTGTTTACCACGTGCTTTGGTAGTCGCCATTGCCCATAATAAAAGAGATCCCGAATTCAGTAAGGTTAGAAGAGATATTAGTAAAATTCAAACCGAAAGAACAAGATCATTGTTGGAGAGAGCTAAAATTAGCATTCCTGAGGCAGGAGGTGGAATTCCCGAGTTAATACAATTTCAAAATCATCTAAAAGAATATAAATTAGTTGTTTATAGCTATGGATCAAAAGGACGAAATATTATATTTGAAGGTTCAACTGAAAGCAATAAACGGCTGAACTTATTACATTACAAAAGCCATTTTAATGTAATTACATCGCTGACAGCAGCTTTTTGTTCTAACTATTTTTGTGAAAAGTGTTACGCCCCATATGATCACAAAAATGAGCACCGATGTGGTGGAACCTGTCAGGCATGTCAGCAAGCCCCTGCTTGTGAAATAGCAATAAAAATTAAATGCCAGGACTGTCTACGATTTTTTAGAAGTCAAAACTGTTACGAAAATCATAAAAAGGATTATTCGTCAGGCAAATTTACAGTATGCGAACAAATTAAACTATGTTCTATTTGTTTAAAAACCATTAAAGCCAAAAGAGCACATGTATGTGGTGAAATTTATTGTAAAATTTGTAATAAACATGCACCCGAGGATCATCTATGTTATATTCGGCCTGATAAGGGAAAACCTAAGATTAAAGATGTTCTTTTTGTATTCTACGATTTAGAGACGAGCCAAGACAAACTATTGGAAAATTCAACGTTTTTACATGAAGTCAATCTCTGTGTTTTCAAACAATACTGCGATGAGTGCATGGATTCTGAAGCAGATACTTGTAAAAAATGCGGTCTAAAGTTACAAAAAGTCAGAGGTATAGACCCAGCGGGGACATTTACTAACCATTTGTTACAAATGAGGAAAAACTTTAAAGAAATTATTGTAATAGCCCATAATGGTCAGGCTTTTGATCACCAGTTTATATTAAACTACATTATGACAAAGACAGATTTTACACCTGAGTTAATCATGAGAGGTACCAAAATAATTACGATGCAACTTGAAAATGTAAAATTTATCGACTCACTTAACTATTTCCCTATGCCTTTAGCCAAACTACCAAATGCATTTGGACTTGATGATATTTTTAAAAAAGGCTACTTCCCGCACCTATTTAATACAAAGGCAAATGAAAACTATATAGGACCTCTACCATCAATTGAATATTACTCCCCAGATAGTATGAAAGAAGAAGACAGAGCCAAATTTCTTAAATGGTTTGTAGAGCATGAAAATGATGGTTTCGATATGCAAAGAGATCTGGTAGACTACTGCGTATCGGATGTCGAAATCCTTGCGCAATCATGTTTAAAGTTTAGAGAACAACTTATACAAACTACCAATGTATGTCCATTTACTGAAGCCACAACTATTGCTTCAGCATGCAATAAAATTTTTAGAAGAAAATTTTTGAAGCCTAATACTATAGGAATCATACCAAAAAATGGATACAGATGGAGAAACAGGCAGAGCAAAATTGCCATAGATTGGTTACTTTGGATCGAGAATCACAGAAAAATCAACATCTTACATGCTGCTAATGGTAAAGAAGCTGTTTTAAATGGTGTAAAAGTTGATGGTTACTGCTCCGAAACAAATGAGGTATTTGAATTTCAAGGATGTTATTTCCATGGATGTACTGTATGCTACAAGTTCGGCAGGAACGATCCTCTTTCCGAGGACCCCTCAGAAACGCTAAATTTAAGATATGAAACCACAAAGGCAAAAATTATGAGACTAAAAGATTTCGGTTTTTTAGTTAATGAAATGTGGGAGTGTGATTTTAGAAATTTATTAAAAAATAATCCAGAGATAAAATCCTATACTAATACCCATTACAATAAAATTTTGACAAAACTAAATCCAAGAGATGCTTTTTATGGAGGACGAACAGGAAATACATGCGAATACTATGAAATAAAAGATACGGAAAAAATTAAATACGCCGATGTTTGTTCCCTCTATCCGTACATCTGTAAGAGTTCTAAATTTCCACTATCACATCCAGAAGTGTATGTAGGAGATGCGTGTAACAAATTAAACCTAAATAATATAGATGGTTTAATTAAATGCACAATTCTCCCACCAGAAGAGTTGTACCATCCAGTACTCCCTCAAAAAATAAACAATAAATTGATGTTTATTCTTTGTCGAACATGTGGTCAAGACATGAATTACAACGAATGTAAGCATACCAGCGAAGAAAGGGTACTTGAAGGAACATGGGTTCTGGACGAGGTACTTAAAGCCATAGAAAAAGGATATAAAATACAAAAAATACATGAAATCTGGAAATATAACGTACGAAAGTTTAATAAAGAAAACGGTGAGGAAGGATTATTCACATCCATGATGAATAAATTCATTAAAATCAAACAGGAAGCATCAGGCTGGCCTAAAGATTGTGAAATAGAGGAAGACAAAGTTAAATACATTGATCAGTTCTTTGAAAAGGAAGATGTTAAACTAGAGTATACCAAAATTATTGAAAATCCAGGGCTAAGATCACTGGCGAAATTAATACTTAACTCGTTTTGGGGAAAATTCGGTCAAAGAGAGAATCAACCAAAGACGAAAATTGTAAATAAACCAGCAGATTTATTTGCAATGTTTATTAACCCTGCAATTTATATCAATGGGGTTATACCCGTCAACGATAAAACATTACTTGTCAATTATGAATATATAGAAGAAGCCAGCGATCCGTTGCCGACTGTTAATGTTGTTATAGCGGCTTACGTAACAGCGCAAGCGCGCCTTAAATTATACTCCTATCTTGAAGCTCTTGATAAAAGAGTCTTATACTATGATACAGATTCCGTGATTTATGTTTCAAAAAATAATGACCCCGATATATCAACGGGGCAATTTATTGGAGACATGACAGACGAGTTGGAGAGTTATGGCTCTAACTCATACATAACTAAGTTTGTTTCTGGAGGCCCCAAGAATTATGCATTTAAGGTTCACTCGACGAAAAGTAATTTAGAAGAAACGGTCTGTAAAGTTAAAGGTATAACTCTCAACTATGCCGCATCACAAGTAATAAATTTTGATGCAATCAAACACATGATTCTTCAAAAATCCGAACCGATCCCCATCATATCCAGAAGCATACGGCGTAGCAAGGAGCACATTGTGACAACTTGTACTGAAGTCAAACTCTATAGACCTATTTCAACAAAGAGAAAATTACTATCGGATGGAAGCTCCGAACCATATGGATATAGAAAAAGAAAAACCCATTGAAAATAAAATATATTGTATATTTTGTATGTATTGTATATAAAATATATTATAAATATTGTATATCTAGAACCGCTATGGAGTTTAAAAATGTAAATTAAGTAATAAACAATTTAAAATATCCATTTTGGTTTTATTTTTTTCTTTAACAGTAAGAGTTTTCAAAAGTATTTAAATAAGTAATTATGTACATATTAAAAAAATATGTTTTTATTTTTACAAAGACACTTATAATTTAAATAGTTTGAAAATATTATCCAGTCATTTAAGTACTACACTTAAACTTAAAGAAAAGTTCTCCGAAGCCACAAAAAAACACTAAGGGAATTGGTTCTTTTCAGCTATTTTTCTGTTATTCTTATAGTAATCCATAATCGTTTCAAATTTGAACGACCCACATGATAGTCTTTTTTTTTTTTTGTAATTTATGCATATTTAATTACAAGGTTTCATACAACTTTAACAAATAGAGTTGTTTTTTCTTTTATTTTTTTCTTTTCTTTTTTCTTTTTCGGTTCTTAAGAAATGCTAAAGAATCTGTACAAAACAAGTCACGAATTAACTAAATAGCCACCATTTCACTAAATACTTAACACTCAGTATACAATTTTCAGAAATGTCATGATTAAGAACGGTTCTAGTCATTTTATACAAGATTTCACATGATTTAACAAATTTAAAACATTTTTTTTAATTTTTACTAAATTCTAAACACTCAGTATACACTTTTAAGAAAATAGGACGATTTGCGACTGTTTTAGTCATTTTTTACAAAGTTTCACAGGGCTTAATAACGTTAAAACATTTTTTTTAATTTTTTACTAAATTCTAAACACTCAGTATACAATTTTCAGAAATGCCATGATTAAGAACGGTTCTAGTCATTTTATACAAGATTTCGCATGATTTAACAAATTTAAAACATTTTTTTTAATTTTTACTAAATTCTAAACACTCAGTATACACTTTTAAGAAAATAGGACGATTTGCGACTGTTTTAGTCATTTTTTACAAAGTTTCACAGGGCTTAATAACGTTAAAACATTTTTTTTAATTTTTTACTAAATTCTAAACACTCAGTATACAATTTTCAGAAATGACATGATTAAGAACGGTTCTAGTCATTTTATACAAGATTTCACATGATTTAACAAATTTAAAACATTTTTTTAATTTTTACTAAATTCTAAACACTCAGTATACAATTTTCAGAAATGTCATGATTAAGAACGGTTCTAGTCATTTTATACAAGATTTCACATGATTTAACAAATTTAAAACATTTTTTTTTAATTTTTACTAAATTCTAAACACTCAGTATACACTTTTAAGAAAATAGGACGATTCTGTACAGTTTTACAAATTTTCACAGGTCTTAATAACATTAAAACATTTTTTTAATTTTTTACTAAATTCTAATCACTCAGTATACAATTTTCAGAAATGACACGATTTAGAACAGTTTTTACAGATATTTACAAAGTCTTAATAACATTATATTAATAATTATCTAACATAATGTATACAATTTCAAGAAATAGTAGATTTTTAATCCATGTACAAAATTCAAGAATCTAAAATACAATTAAATGTAGGCTTTTTTAATTGGCATCTCAGGCAAATTATTTCCCCCAAAATTATCTAAAAAAGATATACCAAAAACATTCTAAAGCGGTTTTTTACCTCTATAAGTATGCAGGCCGATCCGACCCTTGTCGGTTTTATTACCCGCATAAATTAACACAGTAGAGAGAAACTAAGAGAGCTGGGCCAGGTGGTGCTGGTGGTGCAATTTACGATCTAACCCAGGTGGTGCGGTGGTGCGTTTTACGATCTAACCCAAGTGGTGCTGGTGGTGCGTTTTATGATCTAACCCTAACTTGATCCTTAATATTTATGAACTGACCCAAGATAAAACCCGACTTTTTACAACCTAACCCGGATGCTTTCGCGAGGCGGCTTCTCATCTAACCCTAATTTGAACCTGAATATTTATGATCTGACCCGAGATAAAACCCGACCTTTTATGATTTAACCTTAGTGCAAACGCCGCTGTTAAAGCGATATAGTAAAAAAAACTCGATTAAAATTTTATCTTGTTCGCTAGACCAATTAATTTCCAAATATTATAATTAAAACATACAATCACTACACTGGCGCACCGTCAAAAATCGTGCTTGCACTATCCCAACGTACAGAGCGTCCGCTTCAGAAAATACGGTGCCGTATTTTTTGCGCCGAACGCTCTGGAGGAACACACTCCGATTTGCAAGTACATACACGCTTTGTCGCGGCAAAGCTCGCCGTCAAATTACGGCCACTCTTTTGCGGTACCGCTTTGTAGGAAACCAAAGCTTTAGTGAAACGCCGCTGCCCCAGAACTCTTAGTATCTCTCTACTGTGTTAATTTATGCGGGTAATAAAACCGACAAGGGTCGGATCGGCCTGCATACTTATAGAGGTAAAAAACCGCTTTAGAATGTTTTTGGTATATCTTTTTTAGATAATTTTGGGGGAAATAATTTGCCTGAGATGCCAATTAAAAAAGCCTACATTTAATTGTATTTTAGATTCTTGAATTTTGTACATGGATTAAAAATCTACTATTTCTTGAAATTGTATACATTATGTTAGATAATTATTAATATAATGTTATTAAGACTTTGTAAATATCTGTAAAAACTGTTCTAAATCGTGTCATTTCTGAAAATTGTATACTGAGTGATTAGAATTTAGTAAAAAATTAAAAAAATGTTTTAATGTTATTAAGACCTGTGAAAATTTGTAAAACTGTACAGAATCGTCCTATTTTCTTAAAAGTGTATACTGAGTGTTTAGAATTTAGTAAAAATTAAAAAAAAATGTTTTAAATTTGTTAAATCATGTGAAATCTTGTATAAAATGACTAGAACCGTTCTTAATCATGACATTTCTGAAAATTGTATACTGAGTGTTTAGAATTTAGTAAAAATTAAAAAAATGTTTTAAATTTGTTAAATCATGTGAAATCTTGTATAAAATGACTAGAACCGTTCTTAATCATGTCATTTCTGAAAATTGTATACTGAGTGTTTAGAATTTAGTAAAAAATTAAAAAAAATGTTTTAACGTTATTAAGCCCTGTGAAACTTTGTAAAAAATGACTAAAACAGTCGCAAATCGTCCTATTTTCTTAAAAGTGTATACTGAGTGTTTAGAATTTAGTAAAAATTAAAAAAAATGTTTTAAATTTGTTAAATCATGCGAAATCTTGTATAAAATGACTAGAACCGTTCTTAATCATGGCATTTCTGAAAATTGTATACTGAGTGTTTAGAATTTAGTAAAAAATTAAAAAAAATGTTTTAACGTTATTAAGCCCTGTGAAACTTTGTAAAAAATGACTAAAACAGTCGCAAATCGTCCTATTTTCTTAAAAGTGTATACTGAGTGTTTAGAATTTAGTAAAAATTAAAAAAAATGTTTTAAATTTGTTAAATCATGTGAAATCTTGTATAAAATGACTAGAACCGTTCTTAATCATGACATTTCTGAAAATTGTATACTGAGTGTTAAGTATTTAGTGAAATGGTGGCTATTTAGTTAATTCGTGACTTGTTTTGTACAGATTCTTTAGCATTTCTTAAGAACCGAAAAAGAAAAAAGAAAAGAAAAAAATAAAAGAAAAAACAACTCTATTTGTTAAAGTTGTATGAAACCTTGTAATTAAATATGCATAAATTACAAAAAAAAAAAAAGACTATCATGTGGGTCGTTCAAATTTGAAACGATTATGGATTACTATAAGAATAACAGAAAAATAGCTGAAAAGAACCAATTCCCTTAGTGTTTTTTTGTGGCTTCGGAGAACTTTTCTTTAAGTTTAAGTGTAGTACTTAAATGACTGGATAATATTTTCAAACTATTTAAATTATAAGTGTCTTTGTAAAAATAAAAACATATTTTTTTAATATGTACATAATTACTTATTTAAATACTTTTGAAAACTCTTACTGTTAAAGAAAAAAATAAAACCAAAATGGATATTTTAAATTGTTTATTACTTAATTTACATTTTTAAACTCCATAGCGGTTCTAGATATACAATATTTATAATATATTTTATATACAATACATACAAAATATACAATATATTTTATTTTCAATGGGTTTTTCTTTTTCTATATCCATATGGTTCGGAGCTTCCATCCGATAGAAATTTTCTCTTTGTTGAAATAGGTCTATAGAGTTTGACTTCAGTACAAGTTGTCACAATGTGCTCCTTGCTACGCCGTATGCTTCTGGATATGATGGGGATCGGTTCGGATTTTTGAAGAATCATGTGTTTGATTGCATCAAAATTTATTACTTGTGATGCGGCATAGTTGAGAGTTATACCTTTAACTTTACAGACCGTTTCTTCTAAATTACTTTTCGTCGAGTGAACCTTAAATGCATAATTCTTGGGGCCTCCAGAAACAAACTTAGTTATGTATGAGTTAGAGCCATAACTCTCCAACTCGTCTGTCATGTCTCCAATAAATTGCCCCGTTGATATATCGGGGTCATTATTTTTTGAAACATAAATCACGGAATCTGTATCATAGTATAAGACTCTTTTATCAAGAGCTTCAAGATAGGAGTATAATTTAAGGCGCGCTTGCGCTGTTACGTAAGCCGCTATAACAACATTAACAGTCGGCAACGGATCGCTGGCTTCTTCTATATATTCATAATTGACAAGTAATGTTTTATCGTTGACGGGTATAACCCCATTGATATAAATTGCAGGGTTAATAAACATTGCAAATAAATCTGCTGGTTTATTTACAATTTTCGTCTTTGGTTGATTCTCTCTTTGACCGAATTTTCCCCAAAACGAGTTAAGTATTAATTTCGCCAGTGATCTTAGCCCTGGATTTTCAATAATTTTGGTATACTCTAGTTTAACATCTTCCTTTTCAAAGAACTGATCAATGTATTTAACTTTGTCTTCCTCTATTTCACAATCTTTAGGCCAGCCTGATGCTTCCTGTTTGATTTTAATGAATTTATTCATCATGGATGTGAATAATCCTTCCTCACCGTTTTCTTTATTAAACTTTCGTACGTTATATTTCCAGATTTCATGTATTTTTTGTATTTTATATCCTTTTTCTATGGCTTTAAGTACCTCGTCCAGAACCCATGTTCCTTCAAGTACCCTTTCTTCGCTGGTATGCTTACATTCGTTGTAATTCATGTCTTGACCACATGTTCGACAAAGAATAAACATCAATTTATTGTTTATTTTTTGAGGGAGTACTGGATGGTACAACTCTTCTGGTGGGAGAATTGTGCATTTAATTAAACCATCTATATTATTTAGGTTTAATTTGTTACACGCATCTCCTACATACACTTCTGGATGTGATAGTGGAAATTTAGAACTCTTACAGATGTACGGATAGAGGGAACAAACATCGGCGTATTTAATTTTTTCCGTATCTTTTATTTCATAGTATTCGCATGTATTTCCTGTTCGTCCTCCATAAAAAGCATCTCTTGGATTTAGTTTTGTCAAAATTTTATTGTAATGGGTATTAGTATAGGATTTTATCTCTGGATTATTTTTTAATAAATTTCTAAAATCACACTCCCACATTTCATTAACTAAAAAACCGAAATCTTTTAGTCTCATAATTTTTGCCTTTGTGGTTTCATATCTTAAATTTAGCGTTTCTGAGGGGTCCTCGGAAAGAGGATCGTTCCTGCCGAACTTGTAGCATACAGTACATCCATGGAAATAACATCCTTGAAATTCAAATACCTCATTTGTTTCGGAGCAGTAACCATCAACTTTTACACCATTTAAAACAGCTTCTTTACCATTAGCAGCATGTAAGATGTTGATTTTTCTGTGATTCTCGATCCAAAGTAACCAATCTATGGCAATTTTGCTCTGCCTGTTTCTCCATCTGTATCCATTTTTTGGTATGATTCCTATAGTATTAGGCTTCAAAAATTTTCTTCTAAAAATTTTATTGCATGCTGAAGCAATAGTTGTGGCTTCAGTAAATGGACATACATTGGTAGTTTGTATAAGTTGTTCTCTAAACTTTAAACATGATTGCGCAAGGATTTCGACATCCGATACGCAGTAGTCTACCAGATCTCTTTGCATATCGAAACCATCATTTTCATGCTCTACAAACCATTTAAGAAATTTGGCTCTGTCTTCTTCTTTCATACTATCTGGGGAGTAATATTCAATTGATGGTAGAGGTCCTATATAGTTTTCATTTGCCTTTGTATTAAATAGGTGCGGGAAGTAGCCTTTTTTAAAAATATCATCAAGTCCAAATGCCTTTGGTAGTTTGGCTAAAGGCATAGGGAAATAGTTAAGTGAGTCGATAAATTTTACATTTTCAAGTTGCATCGTAATTATTTTGGTACCTCTCATGATTAACTCAGGTGTAAAATCTGTCTTTGTCATAATGTAGTTTAATATAAACTGGTGATCAAAAGCCTGACCATTATGGGCTATTACAATAATTTCTTTAAAGTTTTTCCTCATTTGTAACAAATGGTTAGTAAATGTCCCCGCTGGGTCTATACCTCTGACTTTTTGTAACTTTAGACCGCATTTTTTACAAGTATCTGCTTCAGAATCCATGCACTCATCGCAGTATTGTTTGAAAACACAGAGATTGACTTCATGTAAAAACGTTGAATTTTCCAATAGTTTGTCTTGGCTCGTCTCTAAATCGTAGAATACAAAAAGAACATCTTTAATCTTAGGTTTTCCCTTATCAGGCCGAATATAACATAGATGATCCTCGGGTGCATGTTTATTACAAATTTTACAATAAATTTCACCACATACATGTGCTCTTTTGGCTTTAATGGTTTTTAAACAAATAGAACATAGTTTAATTTGTTCGCATACTGTAAATTTGCCTGACGAATAATCCTTTTTATGATTTTCGTAACAGTTTTGACTTCTAAAAAATCGTAGACAGTCCTGGCATTTAATTTTTATTGCTATTTCACAAGCAGGGGCTTGCTGACATGCCTGACAGGTTCCACCACATCGGTGCTCATTTTTGTGATCATATGGGGCGTAACACTTTTCACAAAAATAGTTAGAACAAAAAGCTGCTGTCAGCGATGTAATTACATTAAAATGGCTTTTGTAATGTAATAAGTTCAGCCGTTTATTGCTTTCAGTTGAACCTTCAAATATAATATTTCGTCCTTTTGATCCATAGCTATAAACAACTAATTTATATTCTTTTAGATGATTTTGAAATTGTATTAACTCGGGAATTCCACCTCCTGCCTCAGGAATGCTAATTTTAGCTCTCTCCAACAATGATCTTGTTCTTTCGGTTTGAATTTTACTAATATCTCTTCTAACCTTACTGAATTCGGGATCTCTTTTATTATGGGCAATGGCGACTACCAAAGCACGTGGTAAACACAGGTTATCGGTATTTTTAATACTTATAATACCTCGTCGCTTGTCACATTCCTCGTGAAAGCTGTTATAATTTTTTCCTCTGCCCCCACCAACAGGTAATCTAACAGTTGTCACACTAAGACAAAATGATTCTGTATTAAGACCTGCTGAGTTTGACTGATAAATGCCACTTATAACACTCCAAACATCTTGAAAGGTTATGTCTTTAGCTGCTTTGAAGCGAATCCAACCTTCTCCTCGGTTGAAGTCTTTAGAGCAAAAACTAAAACCCACACGATCTAAGGGTTGTAGGCCTACTGTAGCGTTATGAATAATTTGATTAATTCCTTTTTCCACCCAACCAACTGGTTCAACTCCCTGTGGAACAGGTTTTAACTTAAACTCTAGAGTGCGTCCTGTAAGGTTAAATTCTCGTAACTTTTTAACAACGTCTTTAACAATAATAAACTTCTCCATCTTTCTGTAAATTTCTACAAGATGTGTCTGTCCGGTTGCCTGTCTAAAGTAGATATGACAAGGTCTTTCTGCAGACGCGTAGTTATAATGTAGGATCTGTCGAGATTGGAGTGGGGGTAGTGAATTGTAGGGGTGGGGGAAAAGAACTTATTGGGTTACTCAAAAATGAAGCGGGAGGGGATAATTAATTCGCGAGATTGAATTAATGAGGTAATGAACTAAAAGTAAATTATACTGGGAGTGTAGGGTCATTGAAGTGATATCTTCTTGGAATCAGCCATACTTGGTTAGAAGGTGATTTTACCCTAATCTTAGTTATTGTAGTATTTTTTACTGGACCTAGTTCTTACATGTTATTACTTTTCAGGTGGTTATTTTAAACAGTTACATGTTTAAACATGCAAATTGTTAGTTGAATTGAAATATGTCTTGAATTCATAATTAAAAATGCATAAAATGCAGTGGCCTTATTTAACGCAATAGCAAACTAATGATAGACAAATACTAATACTGTATAATAATAGTAAAATAAAATAATTCAGAAAATCCACTTTTTTGGAATACAAAGAACTCACCATAGTTACAAAATAATAAAAATATCTATACATACTTAAAGTATAAATAGTACAATTTTAATAAAAACAATATACTTTTTTTGTAGTTTAAATTAATATTGTCTTAAATAAGCGTATAATGTTTAAGGGCAAACGTTCTCCTTAAACCTTTTATATTTAAAAAACTTTTTGTCTATGCGTTTGCGAGCTCATCATCAGGGTCGTAATGTGAAGAAATTTTGAAAACGATTACAAAGTCAGGCTAACAGGTAAAACGTAAATATCAATCATCACCACTGATCATCAATGATATTTGCCTCGTCAATCAACACATCAAATAAATCCGAAATTACCAAAAGACCACTATACTGCCGTTTTTGTGTCAATATCCGTTATAAAAAAAAAAGAAGACAACGGTCCCCTAAGAACGTTTGCAGAAAAGGTTAGTCTATTTTTATTTTATAAACACTGTCAACAGCCAATTACTCTGTGTTATCGCAACCAGAACTACAACACTGACATCGAGTGATATTTGAAAAAAGTGAGTCGTTAATAGCATATGGGTGGAACCCTCGTAGATCGCATACAAAACTATGATAAATCATCGAATCATTGTACACAACAATAATAGGTCCATTTACTAGTAAAATATGCTGATTAGAGTTCAGCGTCCGCATGTGGTTCTTTTTTTTATTTATTGAAGAGAAAAAAATCTATGTTGGCTATGGCCATCCAATAGAAGGTCCACTCTAGGTAAGTGTGAAAATCATTCAATTCGATGAATATAATATAAAGGTTTGTGTATGTTACACTATATATTTCATAAGAATATTTCATTGATATAATAATTATTTTTAAATCAGAACGGTTTAATCCAGATAAAACCAATGCCTTTTTTTAACTAACTACAACTTGATTGGTAAACACATTTTGCGATCAGGTACAAGCAACTGCTATTTAATCTACCTAGACATCTAGGTCGGTTCCCTGTGAAAAACCCTAAAATTATCCCAACTACTTGAATACTTTTCTCGATTTCGTTCCATCCTTTTGATCTAGCTTTATCCTTGACATACACGTATGTTTAACTTAAATATTAAAACGTAAAACCCCCCTTTTTATGTAACTTGTTTAATGATTTAATGTAAATACAAGGAGATTGTCTAATCCTAAATCTAAAACTATTATTCTACGTAAAATATACCATGTAACATTAACAACATAATATACAATTAAATTAAAATGGTCGTTCTTAATCAAGAGGCTTATGATTATAACACCGATTAATTATACCAATTACTTATAAACAAAGTTTTGTGCCTTAAATTTAATAAATAATTTTAAAATAATAATATTTTTAATCTACACTGCATCAGTCAACAGAGTCCTAAACAGGTTTGTACAGGAACTTTAAAGCATATCTACAATTACTATGTCAATTACGCATGTCACAAAAAGGAAAAAAGTACATTATAATGTTTGTGTTGAAATGGATGCCATCATAACGGAATGCGCATGGCTGAATAATGGAAATTTCTCCATAAGAAAATACATGTGTTTTAGGAGATACGGTCTCAAGTAAGGGAATACCTACTACTTTTAGCTACTGTAATTCTCAAATATGTTTAATGTTTTTTGTGGTAATATACAGGGTGTCCGGAAAATACGTACAACGTTTGACGACAGACTCCTGACGTCAAAATAGGTCGATCTAAGCCGACTTAGTTATATAAAAAATTGTCTCGTTTAGCCGGTAAAGGGTGTCAAAAATTTGTAAAAATATTGGTTTTTCCTAAATTACGTGAAAGCCTGCTAATCGATTTTAACTATTTTTTGACTTAATTTTACCGGCCGCTTTTCTAGTTGATGAAATAATTTTGATGCAGAAAAAAATAAAATAATGCCTAAAAAATGTCTGTTCTACTGGGTTTTTTTACCTGTTGCCCCTGACAGTGGTGTAGTATATTTTTTAATTATCAAAATAGGGGGGAAGTAAATTTAGTTTATTCTTCTATTCGTTATTGAAAATTTTAGAAAGTATCTTAAGATTGTGCCCGAGTGTTCCAAGTTATTTTATTGTTGTTGCCGTTGCTGCTGTTACTGTTGTTATTAAGTGTAGTGTTTTTCTAAATTGTTTTGTTGTTGTTACCGTTCTTGTTGTTATTTGAATATTTAATCAAGATGGCGTTGTGACGACCTTTTGATGTTTCTGATAATGAAACGAACAATGTGGAAGCCGATTCCATGGCGGAGCCGTCGGAATTTTGTAATAAAGATTTACATGTTTAAGCAACCCAGAGACTTATTTTAAATATTTACACCTGCTTAAAAAGTGAAAGTCCTGATGGGGCCTCCCAAAACGAAATATTAAAAAGGATTTGTGAGCTCACTAAACTTGCTCGAACTGCAATTCTCACAGTGATTAGAGCAGGAGTTATTATCGACGATTTCGTAAAGCGAAAAAGAGCTAATCAGAAGCTTAAAAAAGTTGATGATGGTGACAAAGAAGTTATACGCCGAGTTGTATATCAATTTGACGAGGAAAACAAAGTCCCGACATTAGAAATGATTTGGGATAAGTTACGGGATTATTCTGATTATAAATATAAATCTCTGGACACCTTACGTAGTATTTTTCTAGATTATGGCTTCAAAAGATTGAACAAAACAATGGTATAATGGAATCGTCTCGTATCGTAGCATGGCGGCAAGAATATTTACGTAAAATTAAGGTGTATCGCCAATTAAAAAGGGAGATAGTGTATATGGTTGGGTAGATGATAGTAATAAGTGCACACTAAATTGACCTTGCCCTCGTGGTAAACGAGTTATCATACTACACGCAGGCAATATTAAGGGTTTTGTTCCTAACGCTTTATTGTTGTTGGCCAAAAATATAAAGCACTCATCGGCTGACTCCTGTAAAGATATGATCGCCAGTCTATTCGAAAAATGGTTTATTGAAGTTTGCAAACAATTGCTGCCAAATCTATTTCCCAATTGTTGTCATTGCTATGGACAATGCATCCTATCATTCGCGTCTACATAACAAAGTTCCTAATAGTAGCACAAAGATGGATGAAATTCTTGGAAAGTAGAAACATGAAAATTCCTCAAAACGCTAGAAAAAGGGTGTTATTGGAAGCTATAAAAAAAGAGAACTTTAAAAAGGAATATGTAATCGACAAAGTATGCGAAGCACATGGTCATACTATTTTACGCCTCCCCCTATTAAGTACTGTATATTTAATCCAATCAAGATGATTTGGGCTGCACTCAAAAACAAACTGAGAAAATTAACCAATCGCCAACTGACTATGCTTTTGTACTTGGGAATATAAGCACAGTTGTTGATCAAGTAAACGGCAGTGGTATATGGATGAAATGTATCCAACATGTCATAGAGAAGGAGGATGAATATTGTATTTTACCGGCAGTTGATCCCATTATTACATCCCCAAATACGGATTCAAGCTCTGGAAATTTGGAAAGTGAATTTTGACTTTCTATCAAATCACATAACATAAAATATAATGATAAACGGGTATTAAGTGTTTTCTTATCATCACTATACACTACTATACAGTGAGCTCAAAAAGGTTTTAATTAATTCGTTTAAAATTCATGTGATTATTTTCTGGAAAAACGCTTGGACATGTCGATTATTATTTTTAATTGCGAATTTTTTGACATAATATATGTGTATACAGGTTATCTCAAGAAGAACATATACCATCAACATTAATATTTTTAAATAGAACACCCTGTATATTATATTATTTTTAAATTCTACGATATATTCTAAACACTTTTTGTAAAATATACCATATCTCCAAAATCAACGGTTTTCGATATATTGACATTTTTTCTGGTACGAAAACTACAATTAAAAATGAACTCTTTACACCTATTTAGTCTATAATATTTACATAGACTATGTTAAATTTTATTTTAATAAATGTTGAAATTGACCGCCACCAACTTCCTTGCAATATGCAAGTCGATTTTTGAATTCTTCCAAAACGTTATGGATTACCTAGGGCTCTATTAATCTAACCTCATGCCTTATTCGAGCCTTAAGTTCATCAATATTGTTAGGTCTGTTAAAGTATACTTTAGATTTTAAATAGCCCCACAGAAAAAAATCTAGCGGGGTAAAATCTGGTGATCTTGCCGGCCATGTAATGGGCTGGTGCTCCGTCTTGCTGGTACCATAAGTTATTTTTAGGAATGTCTGGCTCATCTGGATTTGGATAGAGTACAGCAAGTGCCGGTATTAACTAAAATTCTAAAAATTCTAGATACAGTTCGCTATTTAACGTACCATCATAAAGAAGGGACCTTAAATCCGGTTATCAACACTTCCAGCTCAAACATTCACTTTTTGCGGGTATTGTGTGTGGGACTGCATGATCCAGTGCGGTTTTTCCTTAGCCCAATATCGACAGTTTTGGCGATTCACATGCCCATTTAGAGTAGTTGCTTCATCAGAGAACACAATTCCTTTTAAAATTTGAGGATCTTCAATGTATCTGTTCATCATTATTTCGCAAAATTCTGTACTTCTATCCGGGTCATCTTCATTAAGTTTATGAACCAACTGTACCCTATAGGGATGCCATTTATTTTTGTGTAAATAATTCAATACGGTTGCTTGACAAATATTATTTTCCGTGGCAATACCGCGAGTAACACTATGGTGGTTTTCTTGGACAGCTAAGAGGACATTTAACTGCACATCTTCTGAAATCCTAGGTCGACCTTGAATATAATTGTCTCTAACATGCCCCAAATCCCTATATTTTTTTACAATTTTACTAACAACAGATTGAGATATTGGTGCTCGGTTTGGGTACCTATGGCTAAATAACTCACACACTTCTGTTTGGGTTCGCATCCTATCTCCATAGCAAAGCATCATTATAGTACCTCTATCCTATCTTTTTCTCTTAACCGCGCAATTTTTACAGAATTACTTGAAGTTAGATAGATCTACACAATTTGAAGAATTTTTGACAAGAAGTAAATGTCTGTGTCAAAATAAATTAATTCAGGTAACAGGTTACAATAAAATAAAGAAATGCGCAATTAAAACTAAAAATCCACGGATCTCAGCATTTTTTCAGAAAAATATTAAAATGTCAATATATCTTAAACCGTTGGTTTTGGAGATATGGTATGTTATACAAAAAGTGTTTAGAATGTATCGTAGAATTTAAAAATAATATAATATACAGGGTGTTATATTTAAAAAAATTAATGTTGACTGTATATGTTCTTCTTGACACAACCTGTATACACATTTCTTATGTCAAAAAATTCGCAATTAAAAATAATAATCGACATGTCCAAGCGTTTTTCCAGAAAATAATCAGTTGAATTTTAAACGAATTCATTCCAACCTTTTTGAGCTCACTGTATATAATGTAAATTAAAAAAAAATAGATCCGTGTCGTTATATGAAAATTATTGGGAATAAGTTGGAAATAATTTAAATGCTGCCCCATAATGCCGACCTCAATAGTTTCTCATGCTCGTCCAGTTGGTTTTGCATACAGAAAATAAAAATTAACTAATGTGGTAGAATATTTTCCATTCATAGTGTTGCACGCCGCCTATGCGTCTGAAAGAAGTTGCCGCCTATAACCCGAATTCCGATTGACTTCGTATATACTTTACACGTATTTTCCGGACGCCCTGTATAAACTAAAATACTGTTGACACAATTTGTTGCTTTATTACTTTTGTCGCACGTCGTTTCGTGGATTTTTATAATTATATAAGTATTTGTCTACCTTTAATTTGTGTACCAAAATGTTATGAAATGTTACTAATATTGTGGGGATAATATTTCATTAAAATTAGCTGAGAATCACCATCCTATAATTTTTTTTTGAAATTCAAAGAAACAAAAGCACTTTGTTGCTCTATCTTTTGTCAAATAGCGTAGGTACCTATAGCGGAAAGCAATGCGACCGGTCGGTAGTTGCTTGGCAGAATATTCTTCCCTTTCTTTGGTATCAGCTAGACTCTCGTCGTTTTTCAGCAAGTAGGAGATACTCCTTTAGTTGCAGGATAAGTTGAAAAGAACGTAAGCAACGAAATTTTTACAAACGTAAATATCCTCGATTACATTTGAGAAAATTAAGCAATATTTTAAAAAATTTATTTTCTGTACACCCGTCCCGAAAATATATATTATTTGCATTTACATTGGGAAATAAAAATTGGAGAATAATAGCAAAAATTAGGCTGTATAACTTACTTTTAAATTTCTCGGTTTTTCCATTTTCATAGGCTTTATGTGCGAAACGAACGTGGATCTGGTTGTTAAACTTCCCGTTGCCTTACGGGAGGTGCATTGCCCCATGAATCACCACCACTAATGCTTGTGCCAAACCTAAAAATAAAATTGATAAGCAAATTATATTAAAGTGGTCAAGAGCTGAAATGGTTTTACCCTGAGTATTAAAATATAGTGTCATAGGTACATTGAAAAAAAATGTATTTTTATTAAAGAAAACAAGGTCTGTCTATACCACCAAACTAAAATTTATTTGTCCCTTTAAGGTGAAAAAAGGATTAAAGAGTGTACATAGTTTAATGTCATTTTAGGTTGTACTAGTTTCGACTTTAGTCAAAGTCATCCTCAGCAACCATACAATTAAGAATTATATTTTTTAGGATGTACCTAAATAAACGAACTAAAACAAATTAAAAGGGGGAACGAAGTGGTTCAACAATACATGGTCATAACGTGCTCCTTATGCAGCCAATGGACTCGACAGAAGACAATCACCAACACGATGCTACTTTCAGCAATGGAGGAAATTAGATACGAAAATTGTAATAGAGGACAAAATTCCCAATGGAATCATTTATAGTCATGATATGATGTATGGCTGTCTATAATGAAAATTCAATAAAATAAACGTTTCATGAGTCAACTCCAAGAGGGAACATGATTTATATTTGGTGGGTCAGAATTTTTAATAAGAATAGTAATAAAATAAAGGGGGGGGGGGGGGGGAGGAGGGAAATTAAAATGTGTTAAAACAATTTACGTCATTGAGTAAGTTGGGGTCATCAAATTCTCCATGTTCATGGCTTATTATTTAAATTACAGTATTTTTATTATATGTCTTTATATGAAATATTGCAACAAAGTGTAATATTATATACAAAGTTTAAGCCATATAATAATGTTATTCTAACACCAAACCCATTATTATTACTCTTTCATTTCAATTTTAGGACAATATAAAAATTGTGAGAGGCGTTAAGAAAGGTAGCAACCACTTGTACAGAGAGTACTTGCCGGTTTAGGCAATTATTTTGTGGGCGTTTCTGTGCATATACTAAGTGATAGGCAGGATCGACTAGCAATTGGTTCATTTCAGTGGCGGATTAAGCCCAACACCGGTAAACAATTTCTTCCATAACGTTATTTTGTACTTCTGGAGTTATTCTTCCTATTACGGCTCGAAGTGCAGCTTTTAACTAATTTTTATTTTGAAAAGTCTTACTGTAAACTTCATTGCCAAAAAATCCCCCCCAAAAAAAAGTCCATCGGTGTAATATCTGGGGATCGCGGAGGCCAGTTAATGGGACAAGAAGTGGCAATTAAATTGTTTTGAAAGTGTTCTCTCAGATATTCCATATTATTGTCCACAGAACATTATTGGGAAAACAAGAGTTTTCATCGCATTGCCTAGTAAACCTCTCGCAAAAAGTCATTCTGCGCTCGTAATCACCTAGAAGTAAAGTATGACAGATGCAGGATTTATAGGGACCCTATTTTTCTGTTTGAAAAATTCTTTGCGATACTGATTTAGAAACAGTAGGTACAGCAAGCAAAACAGTTCAGGGTCATACTTTTTTTTGGCGATGTAACACTTGTTTGTCAAACGTGCCATGTTCTCTTAAATTTGTAACCAACATCTTAATAAATTGACTGAATCTGCCGTTACTTGGTGAAATTCCATAACTAAACTATATGAGAAAGTAAACACACGTTTTACTTTAATTCCACTATACAGGGCTGCCCAGAAGTCCGGAATAAAATTAATATAGCCTTAACCTGTAACTTTTGGGGAAAATGCTCGGACACGTCAATTTAGTTTTATATATGCTCACATTTTGACGTTATTCGTTTTTTTTTATAGACATTTGTCAAAGATATGACGACATCGATTTTTTTTTAAATGGAAACATACAGCTTGTGATACATCATTTGAAAGCTAATATCTCGTACAGTATGCTCATACATTTTGGTGCGATTCTGTCAAGCTATTTCAAAATGGCGACTGTTAAAAGTTTTAAAAAAATCCCTATTTAAATAAGCGAAAATGATAAATCATTGATGGTTGTTTTTATCTTTCAAGGTAAGAAATCTTCATTTGTTCACGTTCTGACATTTTGTGACATTGTGACTTAACAATAGTTATGGTTTATTTGTTATTTATTTTGTCAAAAAAAAATAAAAATGTAACGAAGCAAAACAAAACACAACAAAAAGGTGGTTTAACGTGGCAAATGCTGGAAATGTCCTCCGCCCTCTACCTGGCATGCTCCCAGACGATGGTAAAATCCGTCGACGAAATTTGGAATGGCTTCAGCCGGTATATTATGTGTCTCCAATCTAATTTTGTTTTTCAAATCCTCAATATTATTTGGCCTATTTTGGTAAACTTTTTCTTTTAAATATCCCCATTAGTTTAGAGGCGTTAAGTCTGGGGACCTCGGTGGCCATTCAATTGTACCACGTCGTCCAATCCAGCGACCTGGAAATATCTGATCTAAATATCTTCTCACATTGACACCAAAATGCGGGGGAGCACTATATTGCTGAAACCAAATTGTTTCATTAGGTATATCTGGATCTACTTCGTTGGGAAAAATTACAGCTAGAGCAGGCCTCAACTCGAAGGTTAAGAAATCCAGGTACCTTTCAGCTGTGAGGTTTCCTTTCAAAAAGAATGGCCCTAAAATTCGGTTATTAATGATACCTGTCCATACATTTACTTTCTGGGGCCGCTGAGTATGCGCTTCAAATATCCATCGTGAATTTTCTTGACTTCAGAAACGATAATTATGTCTGTTAACCACCCCGTTTAAATAGAAAATAGCTTCATCTGAAAATAATATGTTCTGTGGAAACCTATTATTCTCGTCACACCGTCTCATCATTTCTTCGCAAAATTGCAAACGCCTATCATAGTCATCTTCTAAAAGCTCTTGAACAAGACATACTTTATAAGGGTGGTTTTTTTCTGCTTTCAAAAATCTTCCAATAGTACCTCTAGATGTATCATGATTTTGAGCCAATGAAACTGTTGAAACATGCGGATTATCCTGCAGAGATAATGCAATATCCAATTTTTCATCGTCGCCTTAAACATGTGGCCGTCCATTCCTAGGCAAGTCCTTTACTGTGCCATGTTCATCAAATTTGTGGAATATTCTACTAACAGTGCCCTATGAAATCTGATTTTCTGGATTAAATAAAGTGCACACTTCACTTTGACTTCTTATTTTATCTCCACATCCTAACAATATCAAAACTTCGATACGCTGCCTTTCCGACAAAACCATTTTTGTTTAGAAAATTGTAAAATAATACTTCGGAAATACCCAAATTAATTTTACAAGTTCACAATGTCACAAAATGTCAGAACGTGAACCAATGAAGATTTCTTACCTTGAAAGGTAAAAACAAACATCAATGATTTATCATTTCCGCTTATTTAAATAGGGATTTTTTTAAAACTTTTAACAGTCGCCATTTTGAAATAGGTTGACAGAATTGCGCCAAAATTTATGAGCATACTGTACGAGATATTAGCTTTCAAATGATGTATCACAAGCTGTATGTTTCCATTTAAAAAAAAAGATCGATGTCGTCATATTATCTTTGACAAATGTCTATAAAAAAACAAGCGAATAACGTCAAAATGCCAGCATATTATATAAAACTAAATTGACGTGTCCGAGCATTTTCCCCAAAAGTTACAGGTTAAGGCTATATTAATTTTATTCCGGACTTCTGTTCAGCCCTGTATTTGAAACTTAAGAATTATTTACAAAATTTAACTAGTTTCGCTATCACTGTCGTAGCTTTTTCAAGAATGAATGGTATAAATGCGAAGGTGTATAAAATGTATAAATTCTGGTTTTTCTAACAATATTCCCGATTTATTGTCTTTGTTTACTTCAGTTTTATTATTCTTTTATAAAGTGCCTGTTGAATTATTAGTTTTAAAAGCGATGTTAACGTTAAGTTTTTTAAGAAATTTAGCGATGATTTCACTTGAAACTAAACTAAACTAAAACAATATACAGGATTGTTGGTATGTATGGAAACGGTCGATTATTTCTTAAAGTACAACAGCTAGCAAAAAATATTTAAGACAAAAGTTTTAGGGTTTTTTATAGTCTAGTAGAATTTTAGAAAGTTAAGTATACATGATGAGTCAGAAAGCCGTATAGAAATAAAGTTACTTTTTTCAATGGAATACCCTAAATCTTAGAATATTTTTGGATTTTGCATAAAATTATAATTATTTTTTATTAAGTGCATTATCAGTCTAAACCTAATAGTTTCCGAGGAATTGAGTTTTGAAAAATGGCATTTTTGAATTTTGACAGCTTCTAGCTTTCTAACGGTACGTCTTAGAGTAAAACGGCTTGCATGTCCCTATCTTAGTTTTTAACTCCCTTTCTAAAAGTGTCAACTTCCGGTTTAACCGAATGTAGCTCAAAAGTAGGAAATAAAGTACTACTTCCGGTTTAACCGGAAGTTGGTATTTTCAGGAAGATAATAAAGAAGTAAGATAGGGACATGTAAGCCGTTTTGCTCTATAGCGTACCGTTAGAAAGCTAGAAGCTGTCAAAGTTCAAAATTGTCATTTTTCAAAAGTCGATATCTCGGAAGCTATTAGGTTTAGACTTATAATGCACTTTATAAAAAATAATTGTAATTTTATGTAAAATCCAAAAATATTCTAAGGTACCTATAGGGTGTTATATTAAAAAAAAGGTAACTTTATTCTTCTACGGCTTTCTGACTCATCCTGTATACTTATCTTTTTTTTAATTCTAATATGCTTTACAAAACCCTAAAACTTTTGTTTTAAATATTTTTTGCTAGCTGTTTTACTTTAAGAAATAATCGACCGTTTCCATACATAACAGCGACCCTGTATTATACAACTATAGTTGAATTTTATAAATAGTTCTTAAGTTTCAAATATAGTGGAACTAAAGTAAAAAGTGTGTTTACTTTCTCATATAGTTTAACATCTTAATAATTGATGGATTTGGTTGACGCCCTTCGGGATATTTTTGAAAATATTGCGTCTCTGCTTGCGCACAATTCTTATGACTCTCTATGTACTAACAACTTATACTGTCAAACTTTTCTTCCTGAGAATAATGTTCCATTATTTTAAATTTTACTACACAAGACAAGTTAAAACAAATAATAGTAATTTAACGAACAAGTGTATTAATAAGGGCGATTAATAATCGAGACATTTTTAACGCGTGAGCGCAGCGAGCGCGTTAATTTGTCGAAATTATTAATCGCTTTTTAATATACGCGTTAGTTACAACATTTTTCCGTCGATTGTGTTGTTAATAATGAAAAAAAAATTTTTATTTAACAACCAAACCTACAAAAGTCGATAAAAATATGATTATGTATGGAACTGACTATTATTGTTTATTAATACTTATATTTACATTAGAAATAGTGCAATTACTGAAATTAAAGCAAGGTACAGATACATTATCAGTAGTTGTATGACATTCTGAATTTAAATTTAGGTTTATGTCATTATCTTGGATGTTTGTAAGGGAATGTGGTTCGGCGCTGGTCGTGGCGCTGATAGAACTAGCATGAGGGGCTTTTGTTATAGTTGTACCGAGGATTTTTTCAGCTGTATCAATTTTATTTTGTAATGAGTTTTCAATATATCCCTCTGCAACAGCAGTGGATTTCCAACCACCAAGCCGTTTAATGGCTGAAAAATCTGCACCACTGTCACAGAGTATCGAGGCAGATGAACGCCGAAAACAATGCCCAGTGTAGAGATGTGGCTGCTCTAATTTTAAAAAGGTTGCTATAATGGAAGGCATTTTGGAAAATGTATTTATGCCAACTGGCTGTATAGAACATTTATTAAATTTATAAAAAATAAAAAACCGTTTGTGTGGAGTGTGTCTTGGTCTCAGGGACATATACCGTTTAACCAAATTGAGAAGGTTATTTTCTTCATTACCCACAATAGTAAATATTCTGTTTGTGTGTGTTTTAGATGCCTTTACGGTGACTAGGAATTTTGAACCCAGATCTTGAACATCATTCGTTTCTAATTTCAACAGTTCATCTTTTCTTAGTGCGCCAGCCACTCCAAAAATCAATGCAACCTACGAATTTTAATTTATTTATTATTATTGTTAGATATTATAGTTTTACCTTTCTTTTTTATTACCTTTGTCATCAAGAAAAGGTTGTTAGGAGCATCAGAAATAAACTTGTGTACGTGTTCTTTTTCCAGGACTTTCGATTTCTTAGGTACATATCCTACTTTTTGCCTCTTGATAAACATAATTAATTTACTGAATTTGCTTATATCGATGCCATCTTTCAAATTTAAAGTCGATTTGAGCATTGAATATTTCGGCCATAAACTTGCAATGAGGCCTCTTTCTGCAATATTCGAAAAATATGCCAATAGCACCGATTCTGAAAAGCGCGTCACTCGTTTTTCATCACACCATGACATAAACTCAGCGTACGTTTTCTCATACAATCTTTTGCTTATCGCGGGAAGTAAACTTAACGATACTACATTAGCAGTTTCTGCTATTTCTGGTGGGGTTAAATTTTCGAAGACATTCATTTCAACGTTGTACGATCAAAATTTTGAAATCCAAACTAGTTGACAGCGACAGTTTTTTTTTACTTACGCGAAACGCCATCATGCACGCGTCACAGCCGCTTCGCGCCACCTTGATTTGAATAACAATTGAGTATTAATTTAATTTCATGTATGTTTGGTTGCCTATAATACAATCGTTTATTAATAGAAAAATCATGCATTAATGGGGGCCATTAATGTACGATTTTTTATACATTAAAGAAGTTCGTAAATACACGGTCGACGGAAAATAATTGTAAACGTTATCCAATTTCATAGCCGCCCTTGTGATCCTAGAATTTAAATGGTACGTTATGTTTCAATAGGATGCGTTTTTTGAAAATAATTTATATTATAAAATTGTTAGATTTTTTAGATAAGCTTCTATAGTTTCTAAATTGTTCATACGATTTTAATGGTTTGTTGTTACTTTATTTTTGTTATGTACCATCATGTTTATTATTACAGTAAAATCTCTCAATAGCGACCACCCTAGGGGAATGAAATGTTGGTCGGTTAACAGGCGTGGTCGGTTAATAGAGAAAAAATTAAAACAAGTGGTCTGCATTTTACAATGTTTGTTTATTAATAAGTATCTACATATATGTAAATATTTTTAAATATTTTTGGTTAAATTTATCAGAACTAAAATTGGAAATATTTGTAGACTTGTCAAAATTGCTAACATTATTAAAACGGTTAGTCTCTGAGACTTGCGCAGGCTTCAGATAGGCTTGATATTTTCGACATTGGAGCAAGTTCAGGTTCCTCTTCCTAAATTGTTTCAAGTTCACAAATGTGTCCTTAATGTTAGGAAGCAGTTGTGCGAGCGGAATATTATCTTCTTCTTTGAAGTCGTCAATATTATCTATATTACACATTAATCCGGCTTTCATAAAGCATTATTGTATTGTCACTGGGGACGAATTGCGCCAGGCCACCGAAACCCATATCAAGGCGTTGGTTATGGTAATATAATTTTCGATTTCTTGAAGAGGACATCCACTGTCTATACATGTTAAGAGCCTCTTAATAAGATAGCTTCCGTAGGGCATTATAAAATTCTGAATAATGCCTTGGTCCAGGTTGGCAATGTGAGGTAAGGTGGAAGACATTATCCAGTGTAATTTTGGGATGAGACGTTGCATTATCCAGAAATAGTACCACTCTTCTATTCTGGTTCTTCATCTTGATATCAAATATGTGAAGCCATGTTGTCATGATATCTGCTGTCATCCACGCTTTTTTGTTCGAGACCCGTTGGAGAGGTAACTTATCAATAGTAATATGTTAAGTGCATGTAAAATTGCTGAAAATCATGCATGAAGGTTTGTTGCCCTAGAAACAGCTTGAATGCATTTTTATTGTTATTTACCAAAGGTAAATAACAATAAAAATGCATGAAAGCTGTTTCTTTAGGGCAACAAATCTGAGTGCATGATTATCAAGCCATTTTACATGCACGAAATATATTTTTTAGACTATTTCCTGAATGAAAAACTAGTAGGTGCAGAAATATTTGATAAATTGACGCGAAATTGTCAAAGCAGAAATTTCAACTTGTTGTGACAGTGACGGTTATTCTCGTAGATAACCAACAATGAAAAACCAGAAGAGTGCAATTTTCAACAGTAATATACCGATAGAGGAGGCGTCTTATCGGTAATACCGATGTTTTTAACAAGAAATCGATTTTCTGACAAATTTTTACGAAATGTAATTTTTACTTATAATCTGATATGATCCCGAGAGCTTTAGCTCGAGGGTCTTATCTTTGATTATAAGTAAAAATTACATTGAGTGAAAATTTTCTTGGAAAATCGAGTTTCGAGTGAAAAACGAAGGTATGAAGATAAGAAACCGCCTCTAGAGGTGTATTTTATTGGATAATTTACTGAACATAAAAATGAAGGCCGTCTGATAAAGGTAAATATACAAGTTAGAGGTGTTACTAATTTTTTATTTAAGTAAAAAAGCTACAAGCGTCTTTTCGAAAGCGTCTTTTCGAGCTAGCGGTAGTCTTATCGGGTAAGACGACCGTTACCAAGGTGGTTGCTATGAAAATGAGCGTTTTGATTGGTTCAATAAAAGTGAGGTGAATTATCAGCTCAATCGCGACCGAGGACTGATTTTCACCGAAAATCAAGTGAAAAGCGGATTGTAGTTACAGTATATGAGGGAAATAGTCGATATTATGTGCGCCCTTAAAACACAAGGATTTTTGCTTTTGCCTATTATTAGTGGTTCTTTCTTCTCACTTTCCATACTTGCACAGAGCAGAATTGTAAGTCGTTGCTTTGCTGTTTTTCTTTTCAGTAGACTGGTCATCCTTGAATGCTTGCAATTTTTGTTGGCAATGTACGATGGTATAGGCCTGTCTCATCTGCCTTAAATATGTCCCTTGGGGCATAATCCTTTGAAATTATAAATAGCATTTCTTTTCAAGCAGTTACGTCGTCGATATTGATATCGGCTGATTTGCCACATATTTTCTTGGAGGTAATATCGTGCCGACGACGAAATTTTTCTGACTATCCATTTGATTCCTTGAAGTCGTCTAGTCCTAGACATTGAGCAGATTCGAGGGCTTTTGCTTGAATTATGGGCCCGGATATTGGTAAGTGCTTGTTTGGTGCCTTACAAAACCAGTTAAAATCAACTTGGTCCACTGCCAGTAATTCGGTTTTGTGAAACTTTCTTTTTTGTTCGCCGTTGCAACCTTCTTGAAGCAAACTTCTAACTTCTGCTTCATTTTAAAGCAATAGAGTCACTTGGGTCTTATCAACTTTAAATTTCTCAGCCAATTTCCTGGTACTTAAACCAGTTTTTCCACTTTCCTTGATTATTTAAATTTTTTCGCTTAAAAAAGACATTTCCTTTTACTCGTTATCTTCATAGTTAGTCCTGTTGGGGAAACGACCATCCAAATGTATTAAAAATAATATAATTAAATGCAACAAATGTTTTTAGAATCAATGCTACTGTTAAATATCTGATTACAATATTATTTTAATAAAGGAGCAAAATGTATCAATGTTTGCGGAACGAATAGTGTTATCGCCGGGATAAACATAAAACTTGCAAATATCGTCTTTTAAAATACGTATAATATCTCCTAAATAAGCGGCTAGTCGCCCGTTATTCCAGGAAAAAGTAATGTTCCACGTTTACATGTTAAGAGTATATTTTTTAGAATCTTGTATATCCGAAAACCCTTTGACGGTGTTTTAGCGCTCTAGAAAGGTGACACAGCACGGTACATTTTGTTGATTACCTTCCAATTGGTTAAAAGAAAACATGGCGGTTGTGTAGCCTATCAGAGTGCATTGTTGGTTGGTCGTCGTGACAGCGGGGGCGTAACCTTGCTGTCAGATGATATAGTTTTCCATTTTGTATACTACTACACTTTTGGCTTCGATAAAGCAAGGTTGTATGTCAACAAACGCACGTGGTTTTTTCCGTCGGATTGAAACAAATGGCATTGCCTAAAAAAAGGCACCCAGCAAATGTAGTGATTAGTTATGTGTTTGTAAATCAGTAGTGAATATTTATGTTATAGTATGTTCTTGTAAAGTTATGTACTAAAGAAGTTTTGTGTGATTTGGAGAAATAAACGCCAAATTACCACAGTTAAAAGCTCGTTTAATTCCTTCACTCAGTAAATAAAAGAATCAGTGAAATTAACCTACAATCGAGGAACATAAAAGCCTCATGAACTGTTGACGCAAGTTAAATAACAACACTTCTTGGCTTGCTTAACAAGTCCCAAAACAGCCTTTAAAGCAAATTAAATGGACCCGCCTGCAATAAAGTAATTAGTGTGTGTACCTATTTTTCCTAAGAATTGTCGGGTCGGGTTTTACTGTCCCTAATAAATGATGTTTTTAGCATTAATGTTTACTAAAAATTCCGATGATGAGTGCCCGCGATTGTGTAACAGATGGGTCGGTAAATATAAAGTATAAAATAATGGGATTTCCATTATTAATATGGGGAATTCAAAACCGGTCGTTTAACGCAGGTGGTCGCTTTATAGAGGCGATCGCAAACAGAGGTTTTACTGTAGTTATGCATTTGAAAGTTTGTGTAATATTAGTGTAAATAATGTAAAATAAAAAAAAAATTAAAGGCAACTGGTGTTTAAATACAACAATAAGAACAAAAATAAAATTAAATAAGTTGCTCATTTGCATTGATGATGAGTTTCTTACACCGAAACTTCTAACGAAAAATAGGTGTGATATATCGTTGTATTCAGAATAAATGGGTTTATAATGCATGAAATACAATTTTTGGATTATTTGAAAAAACAAAGTTAATGATGGTTGCGAAAGAAGGAAACGTCGATTTGAAAATTCAATTAAACCTTGTTGTAGCGGATTAAAAGTAGCAATGAAAATGTACCTACTTAATTATTAAAACATTTGTACAATTATTATTTTTTCTTGACACTTTTAAAGTTGAACTAAAGGCGACGAAATTACTATGAATTAGCAAAAATATTTTCTTATTTCTTCATTGACAGTAGATTCGGACACATTTTACTAAACTTTCTACTTATTATGTCCTGTTTATAATTTTTTCACATTTTCCAAACAAAGTAAATATATTCATTAGATATGCGTTGAATATGTAGTTTTCTTTCACAGCTTTTAAAGAGTTTGGCCGCCGACAAGGACTAGAAGTACTAGACTACCGAAACCATAACAACACTGACTAAAAAATGAATGTGAATATCCTTTCCAAGGAACTTTTTCAAATAAATACTTACAATTTTAAGAAATAGTCCCTACTTAAAGTGGAGGTCAAAGATTGGGACAAAAAAAACAGCAAAAACTTTTCCTCCACTAGTATAATAAAAATTATATCATTAGGAGAGAGAAGAGTTATGTTGCTGTTGGTATTAGCAATAGAAAAAATTGTTGGTGGTATATAACTTTAATGGAGTTTTGGAATTAGGTAAAATGATCAGGGTAAAGCTTGAAAAAAGTTATGTTTGTCACTTTAGGTGAACATTGCTTTAACTTAACAAATAATAAATGCGAAGAAATGCGTGCTCTTAAATCAAACCAAGCAAAGGCATGCTGCAGAACACTATCCACACATTTTGTGCATTGCGGATAACACAGAAGTTTTCCGCATTTTTCCTTCTCTTAGTAGCCATATAATATATGGTGCCCGGGATCTAGTCACTCTGTGTTGGGTCCCTGGTCATCACAGCATATATGGCAATGAGTCTGCTGATGCGCTCGCCAAGGAGGGCGCGGGCATGTCCGCCGATCTAGCAGAGAATGCCGTGGCTAGGCCGCTGGGGTTGGTCAAAGAGGAGATAGATCGTACAGCCAAACAACTTGCAATAAGCAGATGGACAGAGCTAACAACCTGTAGCATCTCCAAGCAATTGTGGCCCCTACTTGATAACAAGAAAACCGCAGCGTTGTTACAACACAGTCGGAAGGACTTAAGAAATATCACTGCCGTGGTCACCGGACACTGTCTTTTCGGTAGACATGCCGAACGTATGCAAATACCAGCTAACGACTTCTGCAGAAGTTGCAGAGACGAAGAAGAGGAGGAAAGCATTCAACATTTTTTGTGTGAATGCCCTGGCCTTGCAAGAAGAAGGTTTAATGCCTTGAGCGAACCATTCTTTAATAATCTGGAGGAAGTAAGCAGCTTACAACTGGGTCGACTTACTAGGTTTATCAACAGTAGTGGCTGGTTTGAGTGAGCTGCCAGGATTCTTCTACGCCGTACTTCGCACTAGTCATCAGGGAGCTGATGCTGATAGGTTCCACAAAACATGTGTGGTAACACAACGGTCCGAAGCGAAATCTTCATTAGATGGGACACAAATGCTCGCGCCAAACTTATTTATGTAGCTAAGCTTGCTGTTGCTTTGGGAGAAGAAATGTGTTCAGCGTTGCTGGGAGTTCATCATTGGACGGGATGTAACACTGTCAGCGGACTGGCCGGTCAGGGAAAAAGGAAGGCTCTAAAAAAATCAGGGCTATATTCACCTCTCTTGGTACATCTTGGAGCCTCTCAGATGATTCCTTCAATACCATCCAAGAGTATACATGTCAACTATACTGTAGTATTACAAATGATATCAAAGTAAACGAACGGCGGTATCAAATGTTTCGCGCAAGAGGAGGAAACGTGATATCTGGACATCTGGAGAAGAATCCTCGAAAACTTCCCTGATATTCCAAGCCCAGATTCATGCCATACGTGGGCAACGAAAGAAGGATACTTGGATATCGTATGGATGAAAGGATCTCCAGCTCCAGAAGTTGTAATGTCAAATGGCGTAGCAAGTGTCGACGGGGCCTCGGTGCAAGATATTTGGTGGGGCCTCTTAAAAGAAAAGCGGCGCAGGCACGCCCTTTTTTAATTGATGTTTCTTGCTTTTCAAAAGTAGGGAAAATAAGTAAAAAACGCATTTTTGTGGTAATTAATGTGTAATATCTAATTAATTTATCTTGAAGGCGTTTCAATTTTGTACTTCGGAAGCCCTTTAAAGGCCTTAATCCAGGTCTGGCCCCTGGCTCTACCCTATCCCCGGAGTAATATAGAAAACGTCAACGTAAATTTCCTTTCATTCATAAACAAAAACGTAACTGACGAAGACGAAGTGAATCAGTCCTGTGCCACTCTGAACGCATGTCTTGAAGTAGTAAAGACCAACACCATTGGGCCACGCTTATCAATCGACAGAGATAGCAACACTCCAGTTCGGTTTTATATGAGGTGACAGCTTGATTGCCGCCTTACCTTACCAGAAATCGTGGTCCCCTCAAAATGCCTACGTTGGCGTACGCCCAATGAAGGGCTTCATATCCCTGGTATCTGATGTCCTGCAAATGCCCTCGATCTTATCGGCTAATAGACTGCACCTGTATCTTAACCAAACTGAAATGTACTGCAGTTTGCAAACTCCAAACAATGCTACAACATAGTTAAAGATGACGAAGACGAAGAGCCGCTACAAAGAGGATTCATGCGAGAGCGATGCATGATCTAATGCCATTCGAGCAATATTTCATTTTTACCGATTTTCTTATTTAAATTCAGCATTTTTATATTATTTTCATAATATTATCATATATAATATATAGTTTGTTCCTAGGCAATTTCGCGAATGAAATTTTTGACAAAACCACGAGCCGTCAGGTAAAAAATTTCATGAGGGAAATTGCTAAAAGCAACAAACTTAATTAAACCAAGAGAACAATTTTGCAGACCTAAATTTTTTTCGAGTGGTATTCGACATGAGTATTTTACGAGAGTGAGAATAAATGGAAACGGTGTTTTAAAACAACTTTTATTTAAATTTTAAACAAATCCAGTCATAAGAAAGGTAATAAAAACTACCTACATATAAAAATTACAATTATTGTAGTTGATGATCTGCGCGTTATTTTTTTCAATTCAGTTTGACATGACTTCAATTAAATAATTGTTGTCATAGAAATAAAAAAAATGATTGTATGTTCAGGTGACCTTTTTTCTAAATGTCAAAAAATGGTCGCGGCAATACGAAGTTGGTTGATTTTGTCGACCACCAGTCCAGGTAGTTGTATTTTTAGCTGAATACCGATTTTATTGCCGGTGTAATACACTCTAGTGAAATAGTAATTTTAATTTACATTAATAATATTCTTTATATTATTATACAGGGTGTTTCATTAATACTGCGAAATAGGATAAATTTCCCTGCTTAAATAAATAAAAAAAAGTTCCTATAACTACATGACCGGAAATGGTCGCTTCGGAGATACAGGGTGTTAGAGTTTTATTTTTATTTTTGAACTAAAATTGGTATATAGGGTTTGTTTGAAATTCGAATTTGATGTTAGCATGGCTCCCACTTGTAGAGGGCGCCACCTAGGGTAAAAGGGGGCAATGGCGGTCACTTACGCAACATTTTCAATTAAAGTAAAAGTAGAAAAGTTATCTTTATTATAAAGGTGAAACAATACAAAATAACCATTATTCTTTGGCATACAATTCAAAAAAGGGGTCTAGTACATTTCGTCGCGGCCATTTCGCCGCCGCCCTTTCGCCGCGGCCCTTTCGCCGCCAAATAAATAAATGATAGGTATTAAATTATTTAAACAATGGGTGTAATTACAGGTAAAAAGAAATTGACATGACATTACAATACAATCAAGAAATTTTATTATTTTAGTTTCGAATTGTCAGAGTAATTGAATAATTCTGAAAATGGCGAACAACAATCTATGTAGTATACGTGGAAAACTAAAATTTACGCATGATGGTTTTATTTATGTATAAGATAAATTCAGCAAAGATCAATCAACCAAATTTTATAGATGCGAGCAAAGAGGTCGGTGCAAAGCAAGAATCCATGTAAAAATGAAAATGTGGTAAACTGGTAAAGATTGTAAACAACCATTCACATGATGCCACACCATAAGTTGAAGTAGAGAAAGCGTTAACAAAAATGAAGAGGCGGGCTGAAGATACTCAGGAGCAAACGGTACAAGTTATCAATGAAAGCATTACCAACTTGTCTCGGGCGGCTCATGCAAGTATGCCTAAAATTACAGCTTTGAGAAAAGTTGTGAGAAAAAAGCGAAAAGAAATCGAAGCAGCCCCACCGGCACCACAATCACTAATTGAGTTGATTATTCCCGAAAGGTATCAGCGGATAAAAATTAATGATCGGGAAGAAAATTTTCTTGTGAGTGACAGTGGACCAGGCGATGATGGGATCTTGATTTTTTTCACAAGTCGATATTATTCTTGTAGAAGTTTATAGAGCAGTAATACCGATCATATACGCCTTGCTAACAAATAAGCGAAGAGAAACTTATGCAAATTTCTGGAGAATGGTCGTCGAAATAGTTCCTGGTATAAATCCGGAAAGGATTTTTTGCGACTACGAAATGGCAGCATTTAACGCCGCGGAAGAGCAGTTTCCTGAAGCGGAAATACATGGATATTTCTTTCACCTTGCTCAGAATGTACAGAGAAAAATTTCATCAATGGGATTACGAAAGCGTTATAATACGGACGCTGATTTTCCATTAAAAGCAAAAATGGTTTTTAGTTTGGCATTTGTACCAGAAGAACACATAGATGATGCAATTGAAAAAGTTTCAACTGAGCTTCCTAGAGAGCTGCGAGATTTAGTTAACTGGTTCGAAGACGTTGACGTAGATGTTGGTATTCCAGGGCGGAGAGGGAAAATCAGAAGTCTTCCATTATTTCCCGTAAGAATGTGGAATGTACACAACAGAGTTATACAAGGAATTAACCGAACCAACAACAACTCAGGGTGCCGGTTTAGTATGCGGTCTACCTATGATTATCGGGTTTAGTATGCGGTCTACCCAATTAGTATGCGGTCTACCCAAGATTATCAATAAAAACAACTAAATAAATGTTCAAAAACAATTTATTCGATATATATTTACAAGTTAAGTACGATATACAGTTCGCATATTTTGTAAAAATGTGATGAAAAGATCGTTTGCATTATGGTTTTTATTAATGACTTTCCAAGTAATGTGATCTAAGTGAGATTGGAAATGGTGTATTGGCACACCTCTCATCTTCTTCATAATTTTTATCTTTGCATCCAACCAAGATCGTTCGATACCTTGAGTGTGTGCTCCTGTATAGGGATCGACACAGTTTTGTTGGTGGTTTACAGTTTTATGTACATACCCAAGTTGACGCAATCTGCTATAGGCCCGCCATTCATCAGAGTGAATATGCGAACCGGCTCTGACTTCTCTCTGGATAAGCGGTATGAGTGTGTCTGAATCTCGCCTAAGTACATAAAAATATCTGGTATCTGATTTCGTTCGCAGGCCGAACACCCATGGCCCATCAATGCGACGTCCGTGATTCCTATTATTTTCTATGTCTTCGTCGGAATCTTCGGATTCAGGCAGATGATCCCCTTGCAACATCCTCCCTCGGTTGTATTTTCTCCGGCCAGCAAAACGCGCCTCGTTGATTTGGACGGGATCGTCCTGGGTTCCTACCATTTGGAAAATGGCCTTTTCTTTTATACATTTTATATAAAGTCGTAATTACCTTAATGAAAATTACTTAATGAGAATTAGTATCATTAGAAATAGGATTATTTACTTAAAGTGATAATGAAAAGTGAAATGTATTGGATAATTATGGTGTAGGTACTAGGTAGACCGCATAATAACCCCGAGATAATATTAGGTAGACCGCATACTACACCGGCACCCAACGCAGATGCTGCAAACAGAAGATTGCAAAATTAATTGGGAATGGACCATCCATCAATATGGAAGTTTATTGAAGCATTAAAAATAATACAAAGAGGCAGAGATATGTACTTAGAACAAATAGTCGCAGGACATGAACCGCAAAAAAAATTTAAAAAATATATTCAAGCAGATGAAAGAATTTTAAGATTGGTGAAGGAGTTTCACGCAAGAGATATGCTAGACTTCTTTAGGGGAATTGCACAAAATTTCGAAGAAAAAATCAATAAAATGTTATTATGTTTTTATGTTAAATGTTTCTAAATAATAAATGAAGAAAAAAAAAATATGTAAATTTGTTTAAATTTCATAACTATCATTTTATTATTTGGCGGCGAAATGGCCGCGGCGAAATGGTCCTCGCGGCGAAACTGGCGCGGCGAAACTGGCGCGGCGAAACGACCGCGGCGAAACGACCGCGGCGAAACGACCGCGGCGAAATGGACGCGGCGAAACGGCCGCGGCGAAATGTCCCTTCCCCTCAAAAAAGTACCTAAATGTAATATGTTTTTCTAATATTATTTAATACAAAAAAAAAGTGTCATTGACCGTCATTGTCCTTACACTCAGTGCCGGTCAACGAAAGGGTAATAACGGTCAGCGAGAACTTCGACAATATTCGCAAATATAACCTGATGGGGCGTGTGCCCATTATGCACATACTGTAAAGTCCGTTCATAGATTTAGGAGAATGACTTACCGACTTGTGTTGACGCCTGTTTAAAACCAGACTGGGGTCTACACAGGCCCGCACTGAATAGCATTTCAAGCATGGATGATTTGAAACAAATAATAAACAATTTTAGATCGAATATATTATAATTATATATTATAATTAATTAATGCAATTCAGTTTACTCATTTAAGTCATTTTCACTGTCACTATCAACACCTATGTTATAAATAAATCTTTCTGTAATATTCTAACTTTGAATGTATGAATTTTCAACAGTTTTAATATGCGAAACACAATTTTTCCAGCTACTTACAGGCACATAGTCCACTTCAGTAATAATAATATCCAGTACACTAGCGTTTATAGTGGGTGATACATTATTACGTCTAACGGCAGATTTTAATTGATGCCATTTGTGTCCTATGGGGTTGAATATACAGCGATACGGCGGAAGCCTTAGCACTGCATGCCCCTTACTTTTTGCGTATATAGCTGTCGCAGTAGTACTCCTTTTCTAGGTTAAGAAATTTAAGCACATCAAGTAACTCTCTTTTAGTGTAACTTTCATGAAAATATATATCATTTTAATACATAAATTCCTGTATTGCCATTTTCGTACCTGTTGAACAAGGGTACTTGTTTAACTGTCTACTGTGGTAACTTGCGTTGTCCATAACAATGACACTAGACACTTTAAGCAAACCGTATTTTTTTTCCGTATCCGTATCCGCATCCGTAACGCATTGAGTTACGTTGACCGCAAAAAACACTGTTTAAGCATCAACAACCATACGTATACGAAAACGAACGCATCCAGCAGTAAAGTAAAACGTCACACATGTCAGATTTTCTATTTCTAATCTTATTTATATTTGTGTATACATATTTATATGTATAATACTTACTTGTATTCATCTGCTGCTGCCTTGGTAGCAAATCTTTCGGCGAGTAATGCCACTCTTTCTTTCAAACTTCTTAAAGTAAATTCTTTTCCTGTTGCCTCTAACACATTCTCTCTGATTTTAGGCCATCTTTCTGGGTCATCGTAAGGGTTTTGTCCCACCACCTCTCTTAACAAGTGAAGGTCATCTTCGGGATTTTAAAAGTCTTTTTTTTTTAGGAACTTGAAACATTTTTGTAAAATTCAGATCAGAAAAATAACAAAATAATAAAAAAATTAGGTTAAGTGACAACTGACAAAATCATAGAAACCAGAGATCGGTCGATTGGTTGGAATGCGTTTACGGATAGGGATACGATGGCAGGCCCGTAACGATGCGGGCAACGTAACGTATTGAGTCCAACGCATCTATTCTGCACATGCGCAGATCGATGCGGATACGGATACGGTTGAAATTTAGGACATGCTTAAAGTGTCTACTGTTTGGAGAAACATTAGGAATTAACTTATTTACGAACCAATCCTCAAATAACTCCGCTGTGGTATCCAAACAGGAGTCATTTATATTCTTGGCTGCCAATGAAAGTGCATTTAGTACCCAACCATCTTCGGACCCTGCATGTACTATGGTTATTCTTTTTCCTCTGTTTGATGGTGCCTTTGTTCTACACCTGTCACTAGAATCAACCCAACCTTTTGATGGGGTATCATGGGTATCAAACCAGGTTTCATCTAAGTATATAATAGGTCTGTTCTCACTTCTGTACTGAGCGATTTTTGTCAAATATTCAAATCGCCATGCCTTAAGTCGTTGCGATTCCATGATAACTGGCCGTTTATCGACTTTTTTAAATTTAAAGCCGATTCGTTGAAGACAATTCCACAGCGTTGTCCTACCGCAATTGATATGCATGTCCCAGAATCTTTCCTTCTTTTCCTTTCGATGATGGGTTTATTCACAATTTTCCATACTATTTTTTCCGAAATTTTAGTCAATGTGGCTGTTTCTTCAATACATTCCATTTTACTCAACTTTTCACGTTCTATGAGAGTTGTATATATACATTTTTTATAATCTCTTTAGAATCTAAAGATAAGTCTCTTCTTCCATTTTCATTTCCGCACTAGATTCACCAATCCACGGACGCCACATATTTGGATAATCAAAGCTGCGTTTTTATTTTACACAAACTAATAAAATGACTGGTTATGCAACACTGATTTGTCTACTTATTTTTTTCCCATTATTTAATAAGGCTTTGTAAACTAATTACGACCAAGTACGGTCCCTACCTGGATGATAAGATCATTATCTCTATGATCCTTGAAACCCTTTCAACAAAGAATTTTATGATGGGTAATAACTAAAGGCAGGTATTCCTTCTCTTAAATCTGGGAACGGACCATACACCTGTACCACAACTCATCGTCTGCACCGAACCCATGACAGACGATACATAAATTCAAATCCACATCATGACTTTCATGGTCAATGCAGATGTCGTTCCTTTCAATATCTAAATCGGACGATGTGGACTCTAATCTCTTTTTGGTAGATTTAACATGTCTTTGAATTTTTTTTTGTTTATACTTTCTGACCTCATATTTTCCTTTTTTGTTGCCTTTTTAATGTATTTCGTACATTTTTATTACTCTTTACATTTTGTAATATTGTTTTCTGTTTTCTTCTGTTGCCGTTAAAATAGTAGAATGTTGTTTAGCTCTTCGTTTCTTCTTTATCCAATTATTTGTTTTGGGTGTTGGATTAGGAAGTAGATCTTCAACACTTGTGTCAAGGAAAAAAGGGGCTTGTTTTGTTTCAAATTCTTCATAATTTTAATCTTGAATTTCAGGGACATATAAGGCTTCAGCTGCCAAAAAATCTTCATCTTTAAATACAGAAGGATCAACAGGATATTTTCCGGTTGCTTCAAAACCTGATTCTCCTTTACCGACTGTTGCAGCAAGAGCAAATGCTTTTCGAAACAATAAAGCCACTTCATGAGGGGTGATTTTTTCACCGGCGTGGGACTTCATATACAGATTGCACTCATTTCTGTAGAAAGCCTTCAAGGGGCCGTAGAAAGAAACATCCAATAGCTGGGTTCTGTGCGAAGTATGAGGAGGGATAGATAACATAATAATGTAATTTTTTCTGCAGTACTCATAAGCTGTCAAAGAAATTTGACTTGAATGATTGTCTTAAATTAACAAAATTTTCTCATTTTCAGATGGTTTAACGTGATTCACAAAATGTGTAAGCCATTCTACGAATAACTTTAAAAAGAGCAAAACAGTCTCAACTTTTCCATTTACAGGAAACTCACTCAAACAGACCATGTAATATTAGATTCCTCAAATCATCCACAACAACACAAAATGGCAGCTTTTCATTGCTATGTCAACCGTCTCTTAAACATCCCCATGCCGAGGGAAGCATACCGGAATGAAGTAAATATATATTCTAAAACAAATAGCCTACAATAATAATTATGAACCAAATCTAATAGACAAACTCATATCCACAACTAAACTCGAGAGAATCAAAAAAGATATTTTCCACCAATCCCTGCCAACCACATTCCACAATACATAGCAAACCACCTTTCATCAACCATAAAATTTCGAATAAAGTTACAAAATGATCCAAAGAACATTTTGAAAATATCATGTCAACTTACAAAATAACATAAATATTGGCACCAATTTAGTAAATTCAAAAGATAAAATAGACAAACTCTCAAAAAGTGGAATATATAAATTAAATTGCAACTCTTGTAATAGCACCTACATTGGTAGAACTTGCAGCCCAGCACTTAAAACTAGAATTTCTGAGCACCTTAGCAGGTCCTCATCTGCTTTTGGCACACACTCTAAGGATTTAAACCATAATTTCAGTCCTAGAAGAAATTCAAAAATTTTACATAATATATCCTCTAAAAACTTATAGAAATCAAATCAACAAAGAACTAAAAACGAACAATCAATGTCTGAACACACAAGTCAACCTAAATAGATCTTTTCACCCTTTACGCAGACGCATTACTGAAGTTGTCACCCTATGATGACATAACAAATTCAGACAGTACCACAAGTACTCAGGAGATCCAATCACAAATTAATTATAGCATTCTTTTTTAAAAATACTTTTCATGCTAACCTTTTCATTATTTTATTCAACACATTGCATTATATAAAAATAACAATCAAATAAGGAAAATAATGGCAATTTTAAGACAACGTCAAAACATCAAATTTACTTTATATTAAAAATTTTTTAATTAATATCAAATAAAAATTTTTTAAGGAATAGCTAACAGCCATTATTACAAATTTCCTTTTCTACATACTGTTCCACCGTATGTTCGTTCTAATTACAACGACCAAACCCATCAAGACCACTTTTAAGAATTAATTATAGTACATTATAATAAAGTTAATTGTCAAACATCAAATTTTGAATAAACCGCCATAATTTTTCAATTTTACCCGTCTCCGCAGTTCGGTACGAGGACTAGACTTAATCGTCGCTGAGTGCATCCTCCTCTCTCTCATTAGGACCGGATGGGTGTGCTCACGCGTGGTCAGCCTTTTCTCTCTTTCTTCTATTAATCTCAACTTTTATTAACCTTCCATAGTTAACGTACGATCTTACAGACCGAGCGTCTCGAAAATTGGTGATATCTTCATAGCGAAATTTATTTCGCTGCAACGCCGCACAGTAGCCTCGTCTTTTAGCGTGTTTTAGCCAGTATTAACACGGCAGTGCTATAGGTAGCATTGCTACTGAGTGCCAGCAGTTTTCGGTGTATAAGACCGGTATTAACTTACTTGTTACATAATTTAAGGTATGTTTAAATTAATGGTAATTTTTTTTTACACGTGTTTAAAATTAAACTTTTTTATATTTAACCATTTAAGGAGAAAATCTTGGAACCTTTAATGTCGAAATTGAAAAAGTAATAAAATATTTTTTTTAGGTGACAAACAATGGATTACGAAAAACAAGAATATCTTAAAAAGTTATATTGTGAGGTTGATACTGATTCTGAGGTTGAAATCGAAGAAGATGATGCGAACGAGAGTCTGGAGGAAGATAATCTGGAGACACAGGACAACAATACCGACTCTGAACAGGATATGGAGAACGAAGAAAATGATGAAGTAGCACTACAGAGATATGTACGGTTTCCTTGTTTTATTGGAAAAGATCAAACGACTAAATGGATTATACAGCAAATCGTGGAGTTCGTACTCGCGCTAAATAGCGGAGTAAAAAACGCGGCAAAAGTCGCTTACTTCTCGATATTTTTTTTTTTACGTTAGAACAAACTGAGACATATCTCACTTTATTAGATAGATCATTGTTCATTAGAAATCACAAGATACGACATTTTTTTTTGGTCGCGCCATTTTTTATTTTCAAAAATGTGTAAAAGTTACCTTTTTTAAAAATATTGCTTTTTTATATATCCACTTTAATATCTAGCTATCTAATTGAGCTATCGACGTGATTTTTTTTTTGTTTTTAAACTCATACATGGGCGCTTCTTTTCAAGCATAATATGGTTGGTATTTTTGTTTTAACTATGCTTAAAACACCGATGATCTTGGAAATTCAATAATTACGCGGGAATATTTTCATTAATCGAGAAACTTTTTTATTATTGAGAATTTTATATAATGTGCTGCGAAGAAAATATAGCCAAAAGACCAAAAAAGTTTTTGGTAGCATAATCGTTATTGTGACTTTTATTGTTTAGGCGTTATGATTTTTTATAGCGCGCGGAATTTAAAAATTCAGTTACTCGTCCGCCAAGGTGGAGCCGCCGGAGATATTATCGACGCGTCGGTCGCGTCGTAACTCGATATGACCTGAACCAAAGAGTAACATAACCAATCCTGAACGAACAAATTAGTCATAGAAAAAATAATATGGAATTAGTCAAATACTGGACGTAAATGATCACGAAGGCGAATTTAGCTTAAAAATACTTAAGATGGACCAGTTAAATATTAAAATAGAGTATTTTTTATGTGGTGTAGTTGTAGAGGAAAATGATAAACTTGTTGTGCATAAACCTTGGAAGCAGGGTTTAGAGACTATAATTAAAGCTGCGGAAATTAGAAAAGATGATTTTGGGCAGAAAATTTTGGCAATGACGGATGATATTTTTAGCGGGAAAATTAAAGTAAAATATCATAAAGACTGCAGAAAAGTGTACACAAGCAAACACAATATTGAAATGATTTGTCAAATGAGTAGTAGCTCAGACGGTGACAAAAACATTGCCGGTTCCTCAAAAACTAGAAGTAACGTGGAATCCTTTAAAATACATGACCTAGAAAGGCTTCCAATATTATCTGAAGATGGAGCTATAGAACTTGCCAGCAAATATATTTTGTTGCTGTATAAAAATAAGGATAGAAGTATTAAAAACTTAAATGAATTTAGATTTCTTCTAACAACAACCTCAAGCAAGGCTGCTTGCGAACTTTCCGCCGACAGTAGATGCTTTTCGGCTACATCTAAAAAGGTCTGTTGTGCATTTTACCAATTGACAAAGAGGATATTGATATTTTATTTTTTAGGTGTATTTATCAATTAAAAATTTGGTATTTCAGCCATTTACCAGGCCCGGTATATGAAAATCCTGCAAAGTTTGGATGAGAATTAAAGGATGATATTTGGGTTCTAAAGTTTACTATTAATGACCCAGTACCGGCAGACCTGAGAAAGCTTTTATCCATAAAATGTTCAGACAAAAATTGTAATAGTAGTAAATGTGTTTGCGTAAAACAGGGATTAAAATGTATGAACGAATGTCAATGCAAATTATGCAGTAATACTTTACGTTTTACTGATGATTTATCAGATTCAGAAAATGAAGAAGCCTAATATATGATTCTTGTTATTTTTACTTATTTTTATGTTTCTGAGCATTGCAGATAAATTCCCCTAAACCAGATAATAACCTGCAAAATTTAAGGTGCCGAACGATTACCCACTAACGCCGCTACGCCGTAGTCATAAACTTAAGACATTGCCCTTCAAACTAAAAAAATCATATCATAAAATATATTGAGAATTGCGTGGGTTTTTTTTTCTAAAAACTTTTTTGATCTTTTGGCTACATTTCCTTCGCAGACTGTTATATAAAATTCCCCAAAACAAAAAAGTTTCCCGATTATTGAAAATTTGCCTGCGTAATTGCTGAACTTCCAACGTCATCGGTGTTTTTAGCATATTTAAAACAAAAATACCACCAATATTATGCTTGAAAAGAAGCGCTCAAGTATGAGTTTTAAAACAAAAAAAAAATCACGTCGATTTTTTTTTTTTTTTTTTTTTTTTTTTATGATAAGGCACAGCACTACAGGATAAATCCTTTATGGCGCTCTAGGAGCGGTGCGTGTGCGCAGGAAACGATTCACGTTGGTCTTGAATCTTTGGAGACTATACTCGTTGGGGAAGACGATCTCAGGGAGGTCGTTCCAGAGTGATGACGTTCTCCAGATGAAAGAATTTTGAAACAGTGTCGTTCGAGGGACACTAAGCTGAACCACGTACTGGTGGGCTGCAGTGGCTCGTCGTGTACTTCTACCATGCACCGCTCTGGGTGGTATTAAGCGGGCAACCTCAGTTGAACACTTGCCATGAAAATATTTGTAAAATAGACTCAAGTCGCCAACCTGCCTTCGATGTTCAAGGCTTTCCAGGTTCTTTGTCAGACTATGGTCACCGATCAAGCGAATGGCTCTTCTTGATTGCTCAATTAGGTAGCTAGATATTAAAGTGGATATATAAAAAAGCAATATTTTTAAAAAAGGTAACTTTCACAATTTTTTCAAAATAAAAAACGTCGTGACCACAAAAAAATGTCGTATCTACTGATTTCTAATGAACAATGACCTATCTAATAAAATGATATATGTCTCAGTTTGTTCTAACGTAAAAAAAAAAAACGACACAATTTTACCTATTATTTACGCCACTAAAAAACATTGTTAATTTCTTGCCAGGTGTAAAAGTAGTAGCTCGCGATAAGGCTTCGCCAATTGAAATCTGAAGTGGTTTCTTTACGGACGATATGTTAGAAATTATTGTAACTAATACAAATATTTACATTGAAATGACTGCTAATGATCCCAATAATAGAACTGCTAGAAAAACCGATTTATTAGAAGTAAAAGCCCTTCCAGGTATTGTATATATTACTGGAGAATCGAAAAACAACCGGAGAAATGCCGAGGATCTATTTAGAACGAATGGAACATCCATGGAAATCTTTTGACTAAGAATGTCCCTAGCTCGATGTAAGTATTTACTATGGCATATACTATAAAATAAAACAATGCAGTCTTCCTCCACAGTTTAATTGTTATCATAAAAAGTTTTTAAGTTCCCGACATGTTTCGAGCACTTAAGTACTCATCTTCAGGGGATACTGAAAGGATAATATAAATTTGAGAATGAAAAGAATAAGATAAAGAAGGACTTACCCAACATCGAGTTTAACATCGAAATAAGTTGTCTCAAATAAATGAGTACAACAGAAAGGCTGGAGACTTGGTGTATTAAATGGTTAAATAAATGGAATGAGAAGTGAAGTTAAGATTGAGTTTTGTAATTTAGATAAGTGTAACATATTTAAGTAGTAAAGGCGATTAAAGGAAAGTTTGTTTAAAAAATTAAGAATCATGAGCTTGTATGGTTAAATTTAAATGAGTAACACATATATTAAGTTAAATAAAGAAATATTGTGACATCTGGAGGGGAGAAGTTTTCTTTTACTTTTTAAATCATAGGTTTTATTTAATAAAAATTTTATGGAAGCTATTGAAAGGTTTTTTATTTAAAATTTAGAGGAGTTTGTCTCATTTTTAGCTTTTAGCTTATATGATAAGATTGGGCTTTGCCCCATATTTTAGAAGAATGATAAAAAATGATCATTTTATTTATGTTAAAATAAATTAGTTAATAAGTTTAGAAAGATTTTATTTAAAAATATTTATTTGTATAAAAATTTTAAAAATTTAAAAAAGAAGATTCCATACAACCGTTGTGCGAACACAACCGCGGTACTTCCTCAAAACGTGGGAAATGAAATGAGGTTAAATATAAGAGAAAAGTGACAACCAAGTAATACAATCCGGTACTACCATTAGAAATGTCAAAATTAAAATTGATTTTTAAAAATAGGAAAAGAATATTCGAACTGGCTCGATGTTAGGTTTACAAAATCCATACAAGATCTAACGATCTCAAATGTTGTCATCACTAAATATATAAAGTATTTTATTTCTGACCGGTATATTATTAGCATATAACGTCTTAGTTACGCGGGAATTATAAGGGTCATAACTCCCTTAGGATATTAAGAAAAATTTGACATAAAATCAAACGATTGACATCTAATGTCAATTTGATTGTCATCTATTGAAACATTTATTCCACTTTAAAAATGAACAAAATGTTACTAAAATCGGTCAGAAATAAAATTATCTATGTATCACTGGAATTATAAGGGTCTCAATTACCTCGGGCAATTGCTGTCCCTCGGGCCAAAGGCCCTCGGGACGTAAACTTTGCCCTCGGTAATTAAGACCATTATAATTCCCTAGATACATAAATAACTATAAGAATGGTAAAATCAGACATCTGTCAACGAATGACCAAAATATAACCTTTATTGTTCTGTGCAAAATATATGGTTATGTCGAAAAGGGTTTTTTTTTCTTTAAATGTTTATTGGAGGGAAATGTAACATTGCACTAAAAATACACTTGTGAGGGTTGGTAAAGACACTAACACTTATTGACACTGTAAAATATAGTAGATGTGGATATTTTTGTATAAGTTGAATAATGAAAAATATATCAACCCTGCATAATGTTGGATACAATGGGATTATATAGTAAGGGTTGTTGAAGGTTGAAGGGGTATGAGTAAAGATAGAAAGAGGTAAATATTATGAAAAGAAAATGTTACTGTAATTATAGACCATCTAGATTCAAAGCATTAAAAAAGTTAGTACTGTTATGAATAATTTGGTCGTTGACACAATCTATGTTTGGATTTTTAATTATTTTGTTAATCTCAAGTATCTCAAGGAGGTCTAATTTATTGCCCTTAGTACAGAAATGTAGGAATTTTGTATCTGTGTCTGGATTAAAATTGTGTTTAATTGTAGAAACATGTCTAGAAAAATTGGATTTAATTTTGGAAGGGGATAAGTTAAGATTAGAAGCTCTAACTATCTCTTTACAGTGCTCAGTTATACGGGTTTTGAACTTTCTCCCTGTTTGGCCAACATAAGAAGTAGAACACTTATCTAAATTACAAAACTCAATCTTAACTTCACTTCTCATTCCATTTATTTAAACATTTAATACACCAAGTCTCCAGCCTTTCTGTTGTACTCATTTATTTGAGACAACTTATTTCGATGTTAAACTCGATGTTGGGTAAGTCCTTCTTTATCTTATTCTTTTCATTCTCAAATTTATATTATCCTTTCAGTATCCCCTGAAGATGAGTACTTAAGTGCTCGAAACATGTCGGGAAATTAAAAACTTTTTATGATAACAATTAAACTGTGGAGGAAGACTGCATTGTTTTATTTTATATTACATTGACACTGAAAGTATGGACTATTTTTTTAACTTTAAGGCATATACGCTTCGACAACAAAAGGACGCGTGAAGAACGACAAAGTATCGATAAGTTCTATTCGAGAATTTTTTGATGCATTCAATTCCAACTTGCCTGAATTCTTTTGCCTCTCTGAATTCACAACAGTGGATGAAAGAAGCCTTTCGAGGCAGGTGCGGATTCAGAATTTATATGCCTCAAAAACCAAACCGGCATGGAATTAAAATATATGCATTGGTTGACGGCGTTGACGCCAAGATGTTTTATACTGCGTCTTTAGAAGTCTACGTTAAGCAACAACCCCCTGGACCGTATGCAGTTGTTACCGGTAATATGGGTTTAGTACCACGCCTTTGTATGCCAATTTCCGGAACAAACAGAAATGTCACCATGGACAATTTTTTTACTTACAGTTCTAGGGACAATACGGAAAAATAAAAGAGCTCTTCCTATTGACTTTACTCAACCAAAAATATCAGAAAAGGCAAGTATGTTCGGATTCCAAGAGCATTGTACCATTGTTTTCTACATTCTTAAGAAAAATAAAAACGTACTAGGTACTTCTTTCGACTATGCATCACGATGACACTATTGGTGAGAATACAGGAAAGCCTAAAATTATAATCGAATATAATAAAACTAAAGGAGGAGTGGATACAGTTGACAAGATGTGTGCAGCATACAATTGTGCAAGAGCTACATCTCGGTGGCCGATGGTAATTTTTTATTCGGCAATGAGTGTTGCTCCCATCAACTCATATATTATATACAAATGTAACTTTTTGACTTCAAACAACGTGGCTCGTAAATTGCCTAGACGCATTTTTCACGAACAACTCTGGATGCAGCTCCTGGATGGGCATGTTCGCCGACGTGCAGTGAAACATAATATACCGCGACAAATTAGATTACAAATCAAACAGATATGTGAAATGGAGACGGAAAACCCACCTCCTAACGTTGAAGCTTTTGGAATATGCTTTTATTGCAGCAGTAAGAAGAATAGAAAAACAAAATACAGATGTGAAAATTGCCAAAAATTTTTATGTTTGAAACATGTAAATTGCTTGTGTGAGGAGATTTGAAGAAGACGACTAAAGTAATAGTTATTGTTTTAAGTAATTGCCTACCAATAGCAAGCAGTGATAACAACAATAGTTGAAGGGTTTTCATGTTATTGTTCCCGTTTTATTATTGCTTAATGCGTTTCCTATTAGAACTTTTGAGTTTTAATTTATTAATTAGTTTCTTTTTTACCATTTTTAATGAATAGCTATCCAAAAATGTCATAGTTTTTTATTTTATGGTTTAAATATGTCAAGAAACAAAAATAAGGCTGTAAAAGCAGTTTCTCTTCCCAAACTTGGGTTAACATATTTTTTCTTTGTTAGTCGTTCCTGGTAGAGTTGAAAAAGAATTCCACATTGTTTAGCAACGGCTCGTATATATTGTTTGCTGAATTTAGTGATTCGACTGACCATTTTGCTTTGTTAGTTAATCTAAACCGAGGTTTCGCCATCTGCAAAAAATATAAACATGGAAACTGGGCGCAGGACACCTGCGGGCAATACCGGTCACCTGACTGGTATTGTCCGCATCTGCTTACGTTGATTAAAAATAGCTATATTGGCTTTACACTGTATTTTATAATTGATTTTAAAGCATAACATCATATTTTATATTACAATATAGTATAGTACCGGGTGTCCCACTAAGAATGGCTGTCGGCCGTATCTCAGAAAGTGTTAGTCGTATGACTTGCGGAAAAAAAAATATATTAGGCAAGTGGCCATGAGAAATTGCTAGAAATTATTTTCAAGTTTCTCAGACTGGCGCTAGAGGGCGCAACAGTAACGGTAAATATGAATCACGAAGTTACCTCAAAAGTCGCTTAGTCGGCTTAGTTAGGGTATCCCGAAAATAACTTTTTCGTATATTTCGAAGATTTATTAATAAAATTCACCTATAGAACGTGTTCGTCACTTTTCAAATAAAGTGCTGGGTGAAGGTTGAACATTATATTTTGTAATAATTGCTGATAACTCCGGTCTGGCTTAACATAATTTAGTAAACTTAGATTTGTTAAAAAGGGCTTTTCTCACTCTATATATCATCTTATGAACTATGGCAATATGTGTTTTACACTAGGCGCTAGGGGGCGCTGTCTTACAACTTCACAAACATTGCGCGTTTTTTCCATAATTGTAAATATAATAGTATATTCAATTTTACCTGATTACAGGGATGATTAAAAGTCTAAGAAGTCAGCGAAAACCTCAAGTTAATATCTATTTTGAATCCGGAGATCTCAACAACAATAATCATAGTTACGGAACATTATGATTTTATTTTCAAGTTGCCATTGTAAAGGTTTTTTTAAGAGTCAAATAGGCATTGGAAAAACAAAATATGAATTGAAACTGTGCACGCGTGTCACCTTTCATTAGTACGTCAAAAATTTTGTCGTGCCAACAGTGTTGTGTCGTATTTGATTTTCAAAATGCTTCTGTTACTTGAAAAAGCGAGTGACATCATTGCGGTGTATTTTGAATGTTTGGGAAATGCAACAATTGCTGAACGGGTTTACACAGTACAATACCCTCAAAGGCGCCGATTCGACAGTAGAATGTTTAATCGTTTAGCTAGCCGTTTTCGTGCTACTGGAAGTATTCGTCGCCCTGTATATCGCAGACGCCGCCGAGGTCGAACCGAGGAAAACATTGTAAATGTTTTGGCATATGTGGAATTTAATCCACAAATTAGTATTAGATTAATTGTTAGAGACTTGGGCGTTACTCGCTCTACTGTGCATAGGATTTTATTAGAAGAAAGGTAAGTAATTATATCTATATGTTATAACTCTTAAATAGTTTAGAATAATGCCTATATTTCTCTTAATAGTTTTTAAGTCAATGTCATAAGTACCTATTTTGTTTTTCTTTAGGCTACATCCCTACCATATTGTGCTCCACCAGGCTTTGACCCCGCAAGATTATGATAGAAGATTGGATCATTGCTATTGGTTGCTCAATATGATGTTGGAAGATAGAAATCTCCTCTTCAGAATTTTGTGGACTGATGAAGCTACTTCCCATAGTAATGGAGGAGTAAACCGCCATAATATGCATTATTGGTCGCGGGATAATCCCCATTGGATGAGGGAGGTGCAGCATCAAGGAAGATGGAGTGTCAATGTCTGGTGCGGCATTTTGGGTGGCAGAATAATTGGACCGTTTGTATTTAACGAGTCGCTTACTGGGCAAAGATATTTACATTTTTTAAATTACGAACTCCCAATTCTTCTTTAAGATGTGCCCTTGGATATACGCAGAACTATGGTTTTCCAACACGATGGATGTCCTGCACATTTTGCGGCAAACGTTCGTCAATTTCTTGACGACACATTTCCTGCAAGGTGGATAGGAAGAGGGAGTATATTTCCGTGGCCTGCCAGGTAATATTATAGGATATATTGTGATACTGTTAATGAAAGTGGTAATTTCTATTTTAGATCACCTGACTTAACATGCCCAGATTTTTATCTATGGGGAAGATTGAAAGATCTTGATTTCATTACCAGACCCACCACAAGGGAAAACATGATAGAAAGGATAATGGACAGCAGCCGCCGTATCCCTATGGCAGAGGTGGAAACTGCAGTATTATCAACCAAGGAGAGATTGGAGTCGTGTATACAGAACGATGGGTCACAATTTCGACATTTAGGGCGCCACTGAGAATTATTGTCGTAACGATATATTTGGTTGAAACATACGTACCTTCATAATTTGTTTTCCCAAGGCCTATTTGACTCTTAAAAAAACCTTTACAATGGCAACTTGAAAATAAAATCATAATGTTCCGTAATTATGATTATTGTTGTTGATATCTCCGGATTGAAAATAGATATTAACTTGCGGTTTTCGCTAACTTCTTAGACTTTTAATCATCCTTGTAATCAGATAAAATTGAATATACTATTATATTTACAATTATGGAAAAAACGCGCAATGTTTGTGAAGTTGTAAGACAACGCCCCCTAGCGCCTAGTGTAAAACACATATTGCCGTAGTTCATAAGATGATATATAGAGTGAGAAAAGCCCTTTTTAACAAAACTAAGTTTACTAAATTATGTTAGGCCAGACCGGAGTTATCAGCATTTATTACAAATAATGTTCAACCTTTCACCACCACTTTATTTGAAAAGTGACGAACACGTTCTATGGGTGAATTTTATTAATAAATCTTCGAAATACACAAAAATGTTATTTTTGGGATACCTTAACTAGGCGACTTTTAAGGAAACTTCGTGATTCATATTTACCGTTACTGTTGCGCCCTCTAGCGCCAGTCTGAGAAACTTGAAAATAATTTCCAATAATTTCTCATGACCACGTTACCTAATATATTTTTTTTCCGCAAGCCCTACGACTAACACTTTCTGAGATACGGCCGACAGCCATTCTTAGTGGGACATCAGGTACAAACAGATAAATAAATATTAAAAAAAAAAAAGATAATACTACTTACAGCTTATTTTTGATGTTCGTCCAATTAGAAAACACAAAAGCAAAACTTTAACGACTACTTATCTTCCTAAATGCTCGATCTAGACTCAACTACTCGATGCTATCGGATGAAACAAAGTGAAACGGCTGTGACCGACATTGCCCACTGACCGCCATTGCCCCCTTTTACCCTACATTTTTTTTACCCTTTTGGGGAATCCTAACTTTTTTATACGTGCTTGTTTTGCATTGTTAAACAAGAAAAATAGATTTGTCTATCATTTTTTCAAAAAATCATGTAATAGGTATATCTGAAAGTGGTAAACAACAAATTCACGACGAAAAGGAATATGCCGGAAATCTTATACTGAACTCAGATGATGATAACAATAATAATAACAGACAGTTATATTAAAATATTGTAAAAACTTACCCAATAAATCTATTTTTAAAACGTTTGATGACGTTTAAGATAAACACTAAAATAAACAAGTACCTATAATATGTGCAAAAAGCGTATGTAGGTATATTATGTATATCTTTATTATTTACACGTCGTATTACACATACTGTTATTCACACCTAACAATAAACATCGTCCGCTAATTATTATAAATATACTGAATAATTGTAATATTTATTTACTTATCTATAATCAAAATTTAATCTCGTGCTTTGTGAGTAATAGGTAAAATTTAGATGCAAACATGTATAAAATAATCTTTTTTGGATTGACAGTTGATCCTCAAGTGAACCAAAGTAAGTTGAAGGGTCACTTTCTTTCAGAACGTTTCTTTAAATACTTGCAGTGATTTTTTCGTACGGGTACTGCTATGACGATGACAAATTTTAAGGTATCATTTTACATAAAAAAATATGAAAAAAAGTTCATATTAGGGGAAAGCCGTGTATTACCGCCCAGCGGACAATACCGCCCACCTTTATAAAACTCTTAATATTAATATAGGCGCAATAAATCTGGCAACATCCGGGTCGCATGATATTGCATCTAACCGTCAAGAAACCGAATATGCATAAAATCTATTTTTAGTGTGTTTACAGGAAAGAATGTGGTTGTATGATGTGTCGCCGATCTAATTTTATCCGATAGGAAAATAAGCCGTAAGTAGCATGTTTTTTGATAGAATCGAATAATTTTTGAAATGATATGCCACTTATTCATTTTCTTATGTAAATGCACATCGTTTTTGATAATATCTCAAATAGTCACCATACAAAAAAATATTTTTAGCAAAGTGGCGATGATGGGTAATTATTTTAGGCGGTATTCCCCGCATATTTTTAATTATCAAAATATAGTTACAGAAATGCCAAAAGCGAGAAATATTCCTCGAAAAAAAGCCACCTGGGCCCCAGAATCACTTCAGGCTGCTATGCAAGCAGTCAAAGATGGACATGGGAAAAGGAAGAAAGGAGGGATTTCGGTATATTACCTATACTCGTATTCTTTATTTAACACTCTTATCCTAATTTTGTTTCCAGGCATTCCCTATTCAACTTTAAAAGATCGCCTTAAGACAAATAATTCTTCTGTAGCTCAACTTGGCCGTCACTCTACATTTTCACCTGAGCAAGAAACAGAATTAGAAGAGCGATGCATTTATCTAGCAAAAATGTTTTATGGTCTTACAGCTATGGATTTACGAAGACTTGTGTACGATTTTGCCCAAAAGAATAACATTCCACACTGTTTTAACTAGGAAAAGAAAATGGCAGGTAAAGACTGGCTGCAATTATTTTTAAGACGCCATCCACGTCTAACTATGAGGAAACCTGAACCTACCAGCTTGGGCAGAATTTCTGGTTTCAATAGGGAAAGTGTTAATCTTTTCTTCAAAAATTTGGAGGAGGTTCAAATAAAATACAATTTTCCGCTAAATCGTATATATAATGTCGATGAAACGGGCATCACGACCGTTCAAGTGCCTTCTAAAATAGTTTCCCCAAAAGGTGTGAAACAACTTGGAAAAGCTGTAAGCTGGGAAAGAGGCCGCAACATCACCGTGTGCTGCTCAATAAGTGCATCAGGGATATATATACCCCCAATGTTTATTTACCCGAGAGCTCGAATGTCAGACCTTCTTAAACGGAATGGACCAGTAGGTGCTATATATGAATGCTCTGCCAAAGGTTGGATGAATGAAGAGTTGTTCCTAACATGGATAAAGCACTTTAAACAACATTCAGGAGCATCAAAAGAAAATCCCCTGTTGCTGTTGTTAGATAACCACAGTAGTCACTGCTGTTTAGCGATATATGAATTTTGTCGTCAAAATGGGATAATTATGTTATTGTTCCCTCCCCACACATCCCATAAACTGCAGCCCCTGGACTTAACAGTTTTTGGTCCATTAAAATCTGCCTACTCAAATGAATGCTCACTTTTTATGAGACAAAATATACATACAAAAATAGCTACTATGGAAAAAGCCCAGAAGGCTTTCGAAGTAAGTGGAATTTTTCCATATAGGCCAAATGTATTTTCAGATGAAGAATTTTGCCCGCGACTCTTTCTCAAATGCCAGTTGTCGAAATACCGGCATGTGAAGCAGAACCTCAACCGTCGACCTCCCGTGAAGCTGAACCTCAACCCTTGAACTTCCGAGAAGCCGAACCTCAACCATCTACCTCTCGTGAGGCTGAACCTCACTTTTCTACCTGTCTTCAAGCTAAACCTCAATGCTCTACCTCACTAATAAATATTGATAGAAAACAACGTGAAACAAAAAATGTATCTTTCGAAGAAATATCACCTCTCTGTGCCGCTGAGAACAAAGCGTTAAAAAAACGACCAAGAAAGTTAGGAGCATCAAAAATTCTCACAGCGACGCCGGAGAAAATAGAAATGAAAAAAAAAGAGGAAAGAAAAGTACAAAAAAAAAAGAAAGGAAAAGTCCCACTGCCGGTGAAAAGAGTAACGAAAAAGATTAAATTTTACTCTTCCTCTAGCGGTTCCTCTTGCGATGAAAAGGAACTTTGCGATGATCAAAGCTCCGACAATCTTGATGATAATGACATGGAGGATGAAGTATGTTTGATTTGTGGTGAATTTGGTAAATCGGAAGTATGGTATAAGTGTGGTGTTTGTCACAAGTGGGCACATAAGGAGTGCACTGGTTTCGATAATTATAGAAATTTTGTTTGTGATTTTTGCTCCTAAGTAGGTTAACCAGGTTTTGATGTCCCTAAGTAGGTACTGTAGCTAGTAATGTTTTTATATTTTTAATATGTTTTTAATAGCCTAAATAATAAAGTTTATTTTTGAATTTAAACTTGTTTTTTGAGTTATTATTGCAAACAAGTTATTTAAAAAATTCCTATATATTTTTGATGGGCGGTATTATCCTGCAGGTGGGCGCTATTACCCACGAAGTTGGCTAATTCCGCCCAAGTGCAAAACTTCGAAAATCAATAAATATTTCATACATAATAATTTATTTGGATATTTGGAAAATAAACCTTTGATAATAAATAAAAGTACTAAAGATTGATATCCCTGATTTTATTATATCATGAAAAATAAACGAGTTATTTATTATTTTGCTTAAGTGGGCGGTAATACCCGGCTTTCCCCTAACATAAGACCAAAAATGCTTCCATACAGCTCAGGCCCTTAAAGATGTTTTTTTGTTTTAGGATCTATGGTCTATCTTTAAATGATGCGAAGTACTAAATCAGTCAAAACCGTTATCTTCATGGGCGTGCAAGATTTTTCGGCCTGTATAGATTTAAATAGGCCTGAATTTTTTAATTTGTGAAGAATTAGTACCAGTATTGACATTAAATTCAAGTTTTGTCTTCAAGTATATATTTTAATATTAAATTTTTTAAGCTTAACATTATGTACCATTTTCCTGAAATTTTAGAAAGCAATTTTATCAAAACTAATTAGGGTCTAAGTCGAGGTCTAGGTACTTATTCCGTTTCTGCTCTAATCATTTTATTCCTTTTTTTTTGTACCTAATCCTGGTTACCTAATTACTTGGTTATTATGTTTTTAGGGGTGCCTCTAAAGGAATAATACACCTATTTATTGGGTGATTGTTTCTCAGTGAAACTAGTCAAAGCGTAAAATGTCAGTGTTTTTTTTTTTAATAAATATGGAAAATTTTAAACCGTTCCATGTGCAGTAAATAAAAAAAAATTATTAAATAAATTGAGAAGCATCCGAAAAGCCAGAGAAGAAAACAAAAAAATATTTTACCTAGACGAAACATGACTAAATGAAGGCCCACTGTGACTAAATTTTGGCAGGATAAAAATATTAAAAGTTCAAGGCAAGCTTTTTTGGAAGGATTGTCCACAGGATTAAGACCGCCATCGGGAAAAAGACATCGACTTATCATAATCCATATTGAAAGTTCTGAAGGCTTCGTTAAAGGTGGTCTACTAATGTTCCAATCTAAAAATACCGGAGACTATCACGAAGATATGAATGTCAATGTCTTTGAAGAATGGTTCGAGCAAATGTTGGATCCTATACCAAAACATGCAATAATTGTATTGAATAATATAGGTTGACGGAAAAATTACCGATAAGTGCGTGGCGTATAAGTGAAATAACAGAATGGCTAAGTTTAAGACAAATAGAATTTCCATTAGATTCCTTAAAAAAAGAACTTTTGGTACTAGCAAATTTACAAAAAAATATGTAGTCGATGAAATGGCAAAGTTACGAGGAATATCTGTGGTCAGACTCCCTCCTTACCACTACGAATTAACCAATCGAACTTATATGGGCTCAAATAAAGACAGATGTCGCCAAAAGAAACACGACTTATTAAATGGTGGATTTAAAAAGACTCTTTAATGAATAAGCAATTGCAGCACGTGGCTACATCTCCTGGCAACCACACGTATCAACCCAACCAGGACAGCGAGAATCCATATAGGTTCAAACGCTGGCAAGGCGGCCCATCGCGGGCAAACTACGTTGGGTGTCGCTGGAAGCCAATGTATCGGTTCAGTCTACCGAAAGCCGAAAATTCAAAAAACACAAACTTATAACAAGTTCGTGCACATGATACAACTACAGAAGATATGATATCGCGCAGGTGGGCGTGTCTTTCGTGACGTCAGGCAGTGATAAAAGGCGGCCATTTCCTGTTGTTTACATACGGTTTTGGTGTACGAGTCGGTCTTTTTTAAATTATAAGTGTCCTTTAATTATAAAAAATGAGATGTGCGGTATTTGGTTGTAAGGTTTATAATCAATGTAAGAGTTTTACGCCCGGTATAAAGTTTTTTAGTTTCCCAAAGGACAAGGAATTGCAAGCTGTTTGGAAGCATGTGTGTAAACGCAAGGATAAGTTTATTATTAAAAATGCCCGTGTTTGCTCGAAACATTTCAGTGACGATGATTATGCACGTAATTTAAAACACGAATTGTTGGGATATACACCTAACAGTTATCGGTCCCTAAGAGAAAACGCGGTACCATCAAAAAATCTTCCCAACATGTCGCGAGAAAAAGGTACTTCTGGTAGAGTGGAGCGCCAAGAAAAAACTCAACAACAACGAATGGTTGAAAATATTGTAAAGGGGTAAGTCAATTTTTTTTATTGCTGTGCATGTTCATCTTAGTAAATTCGCTTGAAATTTGGTGAATTGGTTTTTACTGTAATATTCTCCGATTGCGACTTACATATTTAAATATACCTATGTGTGTTGGTACAATAGGTATTATTTATTTGTTTGCCCTTTTCGTATACGATTTTTCTATTTTGTATTATTGTATTATTTGTACTATTGATTAGTTTTTATAATAATTTAGGGGCATTTCTGTCAGCTTTTATATACTTTTTTTTATTTATTTATTTGACTATTGTGTATAGGGGTTGTATTTTTTACATGATTAACTCCAGTTTTCTTGAATTTATCTTTTGTAGGTTAAATGTTTCGAATAATAATAGTGGTGATGGTATAAATAATTTCCTCTGTGGTGATGGTCCAAGCACTTCTTGTCATAGCATTCCCGAGCAGGTCTTGAGTGAATCGACTCAAAATGTTGGGTAAATATAGCTAGTCGCTGGTGATAATAATAATTGCAAATTGAGATGTGCAATTTGATTTGAATTTATTGTGATGGGTATAGAAATTAAATACTGATTCTTTTAGAGTTAATACCGATGCAGATGAGCGAGATGAAAATAATAGTCAAGCTTAGGGAAAAGATAAAATTTTTGGAAGAACGGCAACATCATATTGGAAAGCTCTTTAGCGAAGAGCAGCTAAAAAAATTAGAGGGCTCAAGAACTCGCCTCCGATGGACAGCTGATGATATTTCTAAGGCCATAGTTATTTATTCCTCTGGCCCAAGAGCTTACAGATTTTCTATATCTAAATAACTATTTGGTTTATATAAATTTACAGTAGGCTCTAGAAACGGTAATTTTTGAATGCATTTTATGGCTTTATTTTTTCAATTTTTTTAAAGGGGTAATATTTGTAATAGTTATAAATTCAAACTAAGTGGATCAAACATCTTAAACAAAGAGAAATAAATACATGGAGTAGACTATAAGATTATTAATTATTAACCCTTTTTAAAATTTTTGTCATTTACAATTCACAATAATTTATAACGAAACAATTGCTTCTTATTTTAAAAATAGGTAAATTTTGTAAATTTTTAAGGAATCTATTCCAAATTGAATATTAATTCATGTGTGTTTGTGTATATTACAAATTATTTTTTGTTGTTTTAATGTCTTGTGGTATATTGATGTTGAAAAATAAATTATTATTTTGAAAAAAATGCAGATTTTTCTTGACAAGCATTTTCGACTCAATATCCTATATTCCACGTTATCATTATACATATTTATTTCTTGTATTCAGTCCATGATTATTGTTTTTTTTTACGGTAAGGTATCTATAACGAATATCTAATAGTTCAGCCTCTTTAAAAAACATGTTTTAATATTACAATTACAACTACTACTCTTCCACGTCTACCCCTTTTAAAATTTAATGGAAATTTAATAAAAATTTCATATAAATTCGCCTTTTAGTACCGTAAACTTCACGTTGCCATATAGTTCGCGCGTTAAATTCAAAAAATAGCTCACTGCGTGACGTCACAAGCCACCGCGCACGCTGTCAGTATCATATCTTCTGTAGTTGTATCATGGTTCGTGCATAGAATTGTCCCTTATCCTTTCCGTCAGACCCAATCCTTGGACGCGTTTCGCCGTTTACGGCTCCTCAGCAAGACTCCGGGTCTGACGAAAAGGTAAGGGACCTCAAAGTGTTTTCACACAGAAATGTAAATAACCAAATGAGAGTTGCAGCACGTGGCTACATCTCGTGGCAACCACACGTATCAACCCAACCAGGACAGCGAGAATCCATATAGGTTCAAACGCTGGCAAGGCGGCCCATCGCGGGCAAACTACGTTGGGTGTCGCTGGAAGCCAATGTAGCGGTTCAGCCTACCGAAAGCCGAAAATTCAAAAAACACAAACTTATAACAAGTTCGTGCATAGAATTGTCCCTTATCCTTTCCGTCAGACCCAATCCTTGGACGCGTTTCGCCGTTTACGGCTCCTGGTTGCCACGAGATGTAGCCACGTGCTGCAACTCTCATTTGGTTATTTACATTTCTGTGTGAAAACACTTTGAGGTCCCTTACCATTTCGTCAGACCCGGAGCCTTGCTGAGGAGCCGTAAACTGCGAAACGCGTCCAAGGATTGGGTCTGACGGAAAGGATAAGGGACAATTCTATGCACGAACTTGTTATAAGTTTGTGTTTTTTGAGTGTCTCTTTAATGAAGTTGTGGTTAAAATCAGTGCGGAAAAGTCGAAAAAGTTCATTTATAAACGATGTTAATAAGAGTTCATCTTCGGAATCGGAATATGATTAAGCCATAACGACAAAGTACTATCCAATTTTTGAAAATGCTTTGTTTGTAAGATTCTATATTATATCTAGTTTTTGTAATTTTATTATGTAAAATAGTACCACTCATTGTTATTTGTTAGTTAATACGACACCTAGTAATATAATATAACACAATTTTAGGAGAATAGGCATGTTTAAGATTTTTAATTTAAAAACTTTCCTAATACACGCTCCTTAATAAGGGATTTTTCCAATAACAATGATACATCCTCAAATATAACAATACCTTGCGATAAATTCAGGGTGAACTTACCTAACGAATGCTCATTATTTGGATCATTTAATGTAAACACAATTGATTTTAAGGGATGGTGTTTAAATTTTTCTTGATACCCCGGTATGCGTTTTGCATATTTAATGAACATTAATTACTTCGCGCCATTTAAAGATAAACTATAGTTACAATACAGAAATAAACTTTTAGATATAAAGTAATGTTATGTCGTATAGTTAACTGTAATATAGGTTTATATTTTTTATTATTTTAATGTCTTCGGTTCTTATTACGTGTGCGAAATTTCAAATATTTCGGTCGTCGGGAAGTGGATGAAAATTGAATTGAAAGATTCCATTACATTCATACCTACGTACATACAGTGTATCCCCGGATCCACGCAACGATAGGTGAAAAATGCTGACATTTTTTGAGTTGAAACTTTATCTTCTGGGGTTCAGCCCTGCTTGGATAGAAACTAATTTGTGGCATAATTTTAATTTCGAAAAATCAAGAGGGCTTTGGGAATTTTCAAAAAACTTTTTTTCCCACCAGTAAAGTGTTTGATTTCTAGGAGATACGAAAAAATTTTATTAAGAAAAGATGTTCGGAAATAATAAATGAGTAAGAATACAAAATTTTAAAATCCTATGCCTACTTTGATGTTTTGCATTATTTTTATTGCACGCACCTCCCTATTGAAGATATTAAAAAAATTCGTTAAGAAAAGTTGTTCAAATAATAAGTTAAACACGATCGGTTTATAAGATACATCAAAAAATTAATTTATTTCAATAGTAACATTAACAACGGTTTATACAATACATCAAAAAATTAATTTATTTCAATACTAACATCAACTGAAAGATTTATTTATTCAATAAGTTCGCCGCCTTTATTCGCACATTCCTCAATGTTTTCCCGAAATGCAGTAAAAGCTGCTCTTATCTCCTCCAGGGAAATAGAGTTTATTGCATCTGTAATGAGATTTTTTAAAACTTCTACGTCATTTGGAAGCCTATTCAAGTATACAATTTGTTTCATTCGACCCCAAAAATAAAAATCCATTATTGCTAAATCCGGAGGTCTGGGCGGCCACAAAATGGGACCAGCATTGGCTATCCATCTTTCTTGAAAATGCTCATTGAGCTATTCACATACCCGAAATGTCAAGTGGGCATCAGGGTAGCCGTCGTGTTGAAAATATGAAAAATATCTTGGTTCGTATGGTAGTTCGTCAAGAAACTGATTTAGGATATTTAAATAAGTATGTTGATTAAGTCTTCCCTCAATAACATATGTCCCAATTACACCACAATGATAGGAAATGGCACACCAAACGTAATCCTTTTTAAAATACTGCCGCCTAGAATGTATTACATAATTTGGATTATCTTTAGACCAATATCGGCAATTCTGTGATGAAGGTACACCGTTAGTAGTAAAAGTCGATTCGTCTGAGAAAATAATATTTTTATGGAAATTTCGATCTTCTAGAATCTTCTCACCTAAAGTTAGGTAAAACTCCAACCTTCGGGATTCATCCCCTTCTTCTAACGTGTGACGAAATCTAACTTTATATGGTTTTACCTTATTTGCTTCATAAATGCGTTGCAAATGTAATTTGCTAACACGAGTCTCCTCGTACCCCTTTCTTAGTGACAGCTTTGGATTTTTGCGTAATGAATCCATTGCCAACACAGTACCTACATCATCTCCATCTAAGTTCTTCTTCTATTTTAGTATATTATGTACAGTACCGGTAGTAACAAATTTTTAACCAGTCTGGATACTGTGGATTTGACTAAAACTGTGTTCGGAAATTTCATATTAAATCGCCTGATAACCTCTGGAATAGAGGATAGAGTAGCCGCACGGCTAGACTGCGCCCTGCTTTTACTTGTAATGCTTAGTGTTATTTTTGTATTATTTCTTGTGTATTAGTTTTTCTTCTTTTTTTGTAATTTTTAATTTCATGATAAGACCTTTATTATTATTATTATATTATTATTATTATAATTTACCTATACCATAACATTGATTTAGGTAGATCCGTTTTGGTTATAACATAAGCATAATTGATATTTCACAGTAATATTTTCGAAAGTTCGGATCAGTTTTAGAGCATAGAACACTACAACAATATTAAAAATACCAAACTATTTTTGACAACAGACTGTCAAAATATTATTTTATTCTTTTTCCTTCCATGGCATACTATTTTTTCTGAATAGTATTGAAACAAATTTATTCATATTTTGAAGGAAGTGAATTGCTTGTTATTTTTATGTTCGCATTTCTTTAATTATCCAAATGTCTATTAAAGGGAATAAAATAAACCGATCGTGTTTAATTTATTATTTTGAACAACTTTTCTTAACGAAATTTTTTAATATCTTTAATAGGGAGGTGCGTGCAATAAAAATAATGCAAAACATCAAAGTAGGCATAGGATTTTAAAATTTTGTTTTCTTACTCATTTATTATTTCCGAACATCTTTTCTTAATAAATTTTTTTCGTAACTCCTAAAAACCAAGCACTTTAGGTACTGGTGGGGAAATAGTATATTATGTTACAAGGACGAAAAATGCAGTATTTCGGACGTATTGCGGGAGATTACTGGACGAGGCAAAGCCGAGGCCAGTAACCCGCATAGTCCGAAATACATTTTTCGTCCGTATAACATACGTTATTTTTTATCCGATTGTGTTTTTGCTCGGATTATAAAATAATGTAAAAATTAAGAAAACCAATATATTTCATCTTGCATTGTAATTTTTTGTCCCTTGAATGTTTGAACAATGAAACCTGTAATATGCGTATCCATGGATCTAACAAATAATTAAATTAATATTATCAACTGACGTTTTATCAATCAGGCGATAGTTTTAACTAATCTTTCGTGTTCTGCTAGTTTTAAAACCTGAAAAACACAATTAAAAATGGAAATAGACGATGATCTTATAGAAGGTACACCACCTGACATTCAAGAAACTGCCAAGGAAGTAATGTTACATTTGTTGCCACAAAAATCTAAGGAAATATATGAAAGAGCTTATAAAAAATTTATGGATTACCGGCAAGAAAAAAATATACAGTCGTTCTCCGAAAACGTCTTCTTGGTCTATATGGCGGAATTATCGAAAACTATGAAGTCATCTACTCTGTGGTCGCAGTATTCTATGCTACGTGCAGTGGTAAATGTAAAACAGAATATTGATATATCTAAATACATGAGACTACGAGCATTGTTGAAACAAAAAAGTGTTGGATATTGTCCAAAGAAATCAAGGATCCTAACTAGAGAAGAGGTTCACAAATTCCTTTGCCATGCTCCAGATGACAAATACTTAATGTTGAAGGTAAATGTAACTATATAATAGTATTTTAAATTTCTGACTAACAATTTTCTTAATTACAGGTTGCTTTTATTTTTGGAATCGCGGGCGCATGTCGTCGAGAAGAACTGGCTCATATGAAAATTGATGACATACAAGATTTGGGAACGGCTTTGTTAATAAAAATTCCCTATAATAAAACAAACAAACCGAGATCATTTACGGTGACTGGAGAATATCTAAAGTATTATAGAAATTATCTGGCTTTACGTCCAACAAATATGAGTGATGGGCGATTTTTTGTGTCTTATCGCAATGGAAAATGCCATAAGCAAGTTGTCGGTATACACAAATTTGGCTCTATACCTCAGGAAATAGCATCTTACTTAAAACTGCCGAATTCCAAGGAATTCACGGGACATTGTTTCAGAAGAACATCGGCCACATTACTTGTAGATGCGGGAGCAGACATAACATCTCTAAAGCGGCATGGAGGCTGGAAGTCTTCGGGAGTAGCCGAGGGCTACATAGATGATTCCTTAAGTAATAAGTTAGAGCTGACCAAGAAAATATTCAACATTCCACAATCTGACCTGCAGTCAGTCTCGACTCAGGTGTCGCAATCCGTCTCCCAATCGAGTTCAACATTGGAGAATAATATCATAACGGAGACCAAAAATAATAACACATCCTCAAAATCAAATTTACATCACCCCGTTCTTGTTCAAAATTGTTCTAATTGTACATTTAATATAAATATTGTAAATAATTGAATAAAATAAACTGTTGAAAATATTTTAGCGTCCGACAAAATGTTTTTCGGACTAGGACGACAAAGGTTGCCTAGCTACCAGCGCAATAATCAATACCTTATTGAAAAGGTTACCTTTTCGTCCAAATATCTGATCTATGAAACGTCATTTTTTGACACAATCGAATAAAAAAAAGTTTTTTGAAAATTTCCAAAGCACACGTGATTTTTGGAAATTAAAATTATGCCACAAATTAGTTTCTATCCAAGCAGGGCTGAACCCTAGAAAATAAAGTTTCAACTCAAAATATTTCAGCCTTTTTCACTTATCGTTGCGTCGATCCGGGGACACACTGTATATACAGGTGAAGCTAATTAAAGCGTGTTAATTGAAAATAGCAAGAAATATGTTTTTAGCAGTTAAGTTCTAACAAGTTTTTGTTAAATAATACGATTTCTGCAATCCTGCAAGAATTGACAGGATTATTTGTGCTTGTTCGAACTTGCTCATTACCTAAAATTCAGTGACACATTCGGAAGGCAGCGAGCACGCATGCACGCGCCGACATAACTGAGCCCGCAGTCCCCGACCCGCACTCTGCTCCCGCGTTGCCCTTGCCTGCCCCCAGGCTCAACTTCCGCGTCGAGTATTATTAACGAGTCATGTTATGCTTATGTTATTCCTGTCGATACGTGTTACATGTCTCCAACCTATATTAAGGCAGTAATTGTTCATTTTATTTTCATTAGTATTATCGCGCGCAATTGATATCAGGTTTTTTAAAAGTTAATTTTTTACTCATGTATCTTTGAAGTCAAGACCATGTCGGGAGCAAAAAAGAAGAGACGGCGTATAGTGGGGAACATATTAAATACGGATTTATCGAAAATCCCACAAATCCATCATCGCCAATGTGCCTTATTTATCAAAAAACGTATTGAAATGAAGACAAAGATGTAACCTATTTTCAAGACATGAAAAAGATGTACGAAGTTCAGCCAACTATATCAAAACTTTTCTTAGCAGCTTCTATGCAAGATGATGACGGACTTCGAGCTTCCTACAATATCTCATTGGAAAAACACTTTGAATTCTGTGTTGCACAATGTAATTTTAAAAGTACAATTTTTAATTATATATGTATCTGTAGGTCGCCAACAGGTAATGTTGATATTTTCCTAAATGGTATTCAGATTTTTGGACAAATTGTTTTCGGTGGATGGTATCATCGTGATTTGTGGAGATTTTAACTTCAATTTTGATAACTCTGATAATACCGCCACTCATGCCTTGCAAATTTTTTCTAGCTATGGCTTAGAAGCCCAAGTTGAAGGAATTACTAGGCAGGGCACCGTTTCTGGAAGCCGTATTGATAATGTATTTTCCAATTTTTGCGTAGATCGGTCAACTTGTAAAGTTCATGTCATTGATATCTCTGACCACTATGGTCAAATTTTCAAATTTACCTCCACTACTGAAGTTAATAGGCTAGAAAGAGTTTCTTTACAAACCATAATATACTGAATTTTGTCAATTATTTAGCCAACGAATCATGGCTGGAGGTTCTCGACTCGGTCGGAGTGGATGACAAGTATTCCACTTTTTCACGGATACTTCACTATTACTTCGACTTGACGTTCCCCCTCTGCTTGTCTAAACTAACAGAAAAATCGAACCATTCGGTTAATAATGAAATTAAAAACTATTCTAATTATATAAAAGATTTATACGTTTGGTGTAAGAGAACTAACTCTCAAGTAATTTATGAGCACTACAAAAGCAAAAGGAAGCAGTATCGTCAGTATATATCTAACTACAAGAAATCCATGAATGAAAACCGAATCCTGAATACCAAAAACAAGGCCAAATCTTCGTGGGCTTTGTTAAACCAACACTATAACAAAAAAAGCTCACCGTCCCCAACATTATCAAAAACAACCACTGGTCAAATTATTGATGACTCAATTGTAATTGCACAGACTTTTTTTGAACAGTTTACTTTTCTTGTAACATCACAGCAGAATAGTGCTGCTTCAAAAGATAAAATATGTCACGATACGATATTCTTGTACCCTACATCTGAACAGGAAATCTATAACACAATAATGAGTGTTCCAAATAAATTTGCTTCAGGACTAGATGAAATTCCTGTTTGTATACTCAAATTTGTTGCTGCCAACATATGCAAGCCCTTAAATAACGTAATTGACTGTTGTTTTCGAACTGGGGTGTTTCCCAACCCACTAAAGAAGCCTAAGGTGGTGCCCATTTTCAAAAAGGGGTGATTTCAAGATACGATTCGAGGACATCTTAAACATGGACATAACAGACTGGGTGTTTCAAATGTCAACAAAGCAGGACCATCCCAGTTAGAAGAACAACTTATAGAACTGACAACAAGTGAGGAATTAAAAATTAAATTCAAGAACTGCTACCAAGAATTTTGGCTGCAGAAGTCATTCTCGCAACTGTACCCAGGATTATGGCCGATTGTTCAACGATTATTGTTTTTATATTTATTTAGACGTGGATTTAGTGTTGTAGCAACGTTACCAATTAAAAAGGGAAATCGGCTCCATGTTACTGAACGTGGCGACTTATGGCTGTATTTAAGTACTCGAGCCTGATATTAACAAACTCCTTAAAATGCATCAGATTCATCCTTCACATTAGATAAGTTTTAAATTTAATGTTAATAAAAATATTTCTGAAAATGATTAAGTATGCGCAGTGGCGCAACCAGAAAATAAGTTCGTGCGGGGGAGGGGGGGCGAAATGGCGCTGCAGACGAAAAGTTTTTAGGTGCCACGCCCTTTTTTCAATGATGATGCTTGGTTTTCAAGTAAGAAAAATAACAAAGACAACAGAAAATCACAAAAAAAACCAAAGTCAAAGTCGTTTCAATCTTTTTGCAATTTTACCTATCTTAGGTAGTGATGAATTTATTTTTCTTGTAAACAGGTAAGTAAGACGACCCGAGCTAAGCTCGCTCGGAGGGGGGGGGGGGCTGCAGCCCGGTAGCCCCCTCCTTGGGTGCGTTACTGAGTATGCGTTTAAATTGCTCTCATTGAAACACTCTTCTTTAAACTCAGAAATAGGATATTGACCATATCCTATCACATATAATGCACGTTAAAAAAATTGTTGTTATAGATCCGCGACAGATGGTAAAGTTAAAAGAATTTGGGGGCTCTAGAAAAAAAATCATTCCTAAAGTGGGCGGTGGGTGAAATAAGTTTGAGAGCCGCTCTTCTAGGCTAAGAAAGAATCAACACTTTATTATATATAAAACTGTAATGATATAAGAAGATTGATAAGAAATATTCAGGTTTTATATTTAAAATTTAAAAATACATGATATATAGGCAAATTGAATTTTTCCTACAAAAAAAAATCGGGATTTCTAAAACACTAGTTATAACTAAACTAATACTGATGGCTCTAGAGTCACCAAATTTCAACTGCGGTACACATGAATATTATGGATACCATAGTATTTATGCATGGCAATGTATATTGTTTTATAATATTAGGACCGGAACTTTTTAACCTTAATAAGTAAAAGTCCTTTGTTGCATAGAATAACTAATTATTTCAATACATTTTAGAGGAAATGTGTTATTTACAAGTTTAAAATTTTACCTGTAACTCCCCAGTTACAACTACCAATCATACTAATAATATTAGTTCAATGTTCTAACAGTCAAACGTCATTAAATATACGAAAATTGTAACTTTTAGTCAAAGGAATATTCACATTATGGCAAATTTAGTTACCACACAACAATTCTACAAATATTTTAAAAGACATTCCTCGCGTGGAAACCGATATCACACACTGACAACGTTTTGAACGTTGCGCATGCAGGGGGTTTATTTTTCACTCGGAAGGAAATCAATACTTTCACCCTAACGCGAAAATTTTGGCAACGGCGACAGTCACAGGAAAAGCTTCTTAAGGGCTTTATTATACAAGGTTTTTAAAATCTAAAAATTCATTTAACAGGTGGCGTCATGATGAGAGCAAGTAAAAATTTGCTAGAATTCAAAAATATCTCCAATACAATATACCTATTACACTTAGTTAAAAAGATGTTAACAATGTCATTAATTCACTTGCTGGCAGCAATCTAGTCATAAATAAAATCCATTTTTCATATTTTAATTAACCTCTGGTGTAATAAGTCTACACTAATAACTTATTCGCTCGTTTAATACCTTAATACTTCCACGTTTTGTCTTACAATCTTTTTAAGTAACCCCACAGGAAACAAATCAAGTGGGGTAATGTCCGAAGACTTCGGTGGCCATTCTATTGTACTTTAATTTTTTGGGTTAGTCCAGTAACGGCAATTTTGTCGATTAACACGGCCATGTAACGTAAACGTAGCTTCATCAGAAAATAAATCCATTGTTTCCTCACAAAGCTACAGTCTCCTATCTAGATCATTTTCTGCCAATTCCTGTACAAGGCTTAGGTGGCGTGAAATTGCTCTTTGAGCTAACGTTTCGTCACTGTGCCGACGTCTCCGGTTTCCAGGGTGGGAAATATATAAAAAATGCTATGATGATGGTTCCAAGATTAAAATGCTCAGGAGTTAAACTCGCCTTTCGATCGGTTCTCCGGGTGGGGGCTGGTCCTGGCGCCTTCCCAAGCAAAATTATCCTAACATCTATCATTTCCAATAGCCAGGCGGGTCCTTCGAATAACATTGAAAATGGAAATGGTGTGACAACTGATGTTGTTAAAAGATCCAAAATTAGCAGCTTCCAAATTGACTTCTGCTATATAGGAGGACTGAACTCGAACATCAATGCAGTCCATCAACATCTACAGTCTACCAAACTCATGTACTCGCACTAACTGAAACAAAGGTCAGATCATCGACTAGTACGGTCAGCTATTTATATCCTGGATACGACTTCCATCACCGATCTAGGCGCTATTTTGGCCTTTGTCTCTTTGTCCGCAATAATATTTCTTGTCAACGAGAGGAGACACTCAATCCTAACGACTTTGATGTAATGTGGTTTAAAATACCAATACCGGAGAATTACTAAATTCATCTGCTGCCTTTACCTGCCGCCAAGCGATACCCATTATAGAGAGTTGTTCTTCTCACTTGATAATACTATCGACTTTTTGGAAACCCACCATCTCAATTCCGAAGTTGTCATCCTTGGCGACTTTAACGTTCATGTCAACTGGCTGAACTACTCAAATATAACCGACGAGCAAGGTCGCGAAGCCGAATCCTTTGCCATCAGCTCTGGCCTCACCCAACTCGTGGGTAAACCAACTCGAATTCCAGACCGAGATGGTGATTTTGCTAGTTTGTTGGATCTTTTCTTAACTTCAAACCCCGACTTGTACACTGTCACCTTAAAGCCTCCGTTAGGAACGTCTGACCACAACCTTATTTCGGCACTGAACAAACTAGCAATTAGTGCCGTACAGGCTCCTAAACCACAAAGGATCTGCCAATATACATCAGCTAAGTAAGATGACCTAAAGGACCATTTCCGAAACTTTCCTTGACAGAACGTTTGCTTTACCTCTGACGATCTATCCATCTGTGCTAGAGATGTATCAGAGGTTATCCTTACTGGTATGGAAACCTTCATTTTCTTCTAAAAAAAGTACCCTTCTAACGACAAGCCTTGGTCTACCTAAAAATTGCGAACGAGCTGTTATATCAAAAGATTGTTTCTACTGACAATGGCGTCAATACCCTACCACCGAAAATAGTATCATCTTTGTTAACGCTTGAAACCAGTTCAAGCAAGCGATAAACCAAGGCAAGGAAGCACACAACCAAAGAATCAAAGACAAACTTCTTGAATGTCTTAATTAAGGGATCAAGATAATTTTGGTCAGTAGCTAAGGCCGTCAGTCAGAACTTCACCCAGTCAACAATTCCAATTGTAAAACGTTCTGATGGAACTATTACGACCAAAGCACAGGAAAAAGCAAAGTTACTGGCGGAACTATTCTCTTCACAATCAACGGTTAACTTTTAGGAAGAAACTCCACGAAACATTCCTCCTGTAGAATCAAGAATACCCGAGATTGTCCTCCGGCACCACCATGTTAAACGAATCTTGAGGAGTCTTGACACCAAGAAGGCTCCTAGCCCCGACGAAGTTCCAGTCATCGTAATTAAGATATGCGCTGATGAATTGACACCGGTATTTTGTAGGCTTTTTTACTTATCTTACAAAAAAAGAATATTTCCTTCTTGCTGGAAAACTACGCGAGTCCAGCCCATACCCCAAAAACGCAAGAAGACCTCGCCAAACAACTATCGTCCAGTAGCATTGTTTTCAGTTATATCAAAAGTTATGGAGAAGGCTATCAACTAAAAATTATTAAAGTACCTGGAAGGCTTCAACATTCCGTAAGTCTAGATCAACAGGAGAGCTTGTCGCTTATGTCACTCACGTTTAGAACAACGCAATAGAACTTCATGGGGAGTCTCGGGCGGTAGCATTGGACATTTCCAAGGCCTTTGACCGAGTATGGCATGAGGGGTTCCTAACTAAAGTGAGAGCATACGGAATGCCGGTTCAATTTTGTTCATCGCTGTCAAGCTTTCTTAAAGACCGTTCTCTGCGAGTGACGATGGATGAATTTCTTTCAAGCACATTTAATATCAACGCCAAAGTCCCTCAATGTTCTATATTGTCGCCCACCCTCTTCTTATCAAATATCCTATATATAGTTTCGCTGATGACAGCACACTTGTTTCATCTTTTACTTCGGATGCTCGGACATCGGCTGCCAATGCACATCTCTATAGGCAGCAAGAGGTCTCACATCTCAACAAAGACCTGGAAGAAATTCTGTCTTGGAGTGACAGTAACCAAGTAGAATTTAACGCTAAAAAATCCAGGTGGCAGTCTTTTCTAAAAAAGTAAATGTTGAAGAACCGGATACAGTCATAGCGGAACACTTGATTCCCTTGGCTTCATCAATTCATTTTTTAGGTCAATTTGGATACTCATATGTCTTGACATAGTCACGTTGCGGCCATTGCTAAGGCAGAAGCTTGGAATACTTTTCCGAACTAAGAACCTCTGTACACCTCAACAACTTTTGATGCTGTATGCTGTATAAAGCCCCAACTCGACCATTGCTGGAGTACTGTTCGCATATTTGGGGTTCTGCTCGTAAACATACCCTAAGATTGCTAGATTCCATTCAAAGAAGAGCCATTCGCTTGATCGGTGGCCATGATCTGACACACAACCGGGAAAGCCTTAGGCATTGAAGTCAGGTTGGCAAGTTGAGTCTATTTTACAACTATTTTTATGGTAAGTGCTCAACTGAGGTTGCCCACTTGATTCCACCCAGAGCGGTGAATGGTAGAAATACGCGACGAGCAACTGCAGCCCCGTACGTGGTTCAGCTTAGTGTCCCTCGAACGACACTGTTTAAAAATGATTTCATCTGGAGAACGTCATCACTCTGAAACGACCTCCCCTAAGGCCGTGTTCCCCAACGAGTATTATCTCCAAAGATTCAAGACCAACGTGAATAGTTTCCTACGCACATGCACCGCTCGCAGAGCGCCATACAGGATTAATCCTGCAGTGATGTGCCTTATCATACAAAAAAAATTACATCCCTGTATTTTTTTGTTTTGCGCAAGTACCTACTCCTGTCGATGGTCAACTATATGTGCTGATTCCATAATAACCATTCGCTTGTCCAATATTTTATTAATAAACCCGCGATCGAGTAAACTATTTCTCAAAGTATCTAACGATTTATAGTTATATCCTGGATAGTCCCTTAACTTATCCCAAATCATCTCTAATGTTGACACCTTATTTTCATAATAAAATTCATACACAACTCGACGAATAAACTCCTTGGCTGCCGTATCAAGTTTTTTAAGTTTTTAGTTCAGTTTAAGAATGGTCGACTACAGGGTGTCTCACGGTCGATGGTAGGTTAGACGTTTACGGAAAACGGGACATAGAAAATTACTGAAATTTTGGCAACTTAGGTAATTGGCTTTGCTCTATCGATCTAAAATATTTTCAACAACGCAGCGTTGCCGCTTATACAAAAAAATAGCAACATATTTGATATTTTAAATAGAAGACCCTCTATAGAATTGCATTTTCCGCTTCATTATTGATTTCTAATTATTTTTATATAATACGTTCCTATACCTATCTTTAGCGGTTTTCAAGAAATTAATAAATTTCCATATTTTTTGTTCAAAACATAGCTCTAATTAAATGTTTATTTCTGCGGTATTTGGATTCGTAGACTGCTGAAATTTTGGATGTAGTTTACCTTGTCCTGTGTATTAGTTATGCATAAAGAAATTTGTTCTGTGTTATACAGGGTCGTTCAAAATTCGTCATTTTACCTCTTGATACAAAAATGGTGAGAAGTGCATTTTTTCAAATAGGACACCCTGTATATTATTATATATCCTGCAAGAAAATTAATGTCCCTTCCAAATGATCATGTTCCTATACGCAAATAGTTTAGATGTCGAAATAAAAGCAAGTTTTTGTAAAAATCGGATTATTTTGGCATATTTGTCTTAGATAGCCATGAAATCCCAAGATGGAACATATCTTCATGAAAATTTGATCAATAATAACAAATTTGCTAGTTTTTAACTTTTAGTAAAGAAAGCGACCTAAAAAGTTTTAAAATGGAGGGAAATAATTATTCAAATGAAATTTTGATATTGTTTATTCTTCATGGACAATGTAACCAAATTATAGCAAGAACATGCAGAAGGTTCAACGAAATGTTTCCCGATCAACAACTAATCAACGAGAGAAAGTTTGTGGGATTACAAAATAATTTTGTTAATTATGGGTCAAAACTGAAAACAAAACTAATTTCAGTAGGGACAAGTAACATGAATACAGTCAAATAGCAAATAACAATACAAGACAAAAGCATATCATAAAAGGGTTCAAGATTTTTTTAATAAATGTTCAAAATGACGACCGTTGACTTCCAAACATTTTTCAATCCGTATACTCGGAGATTCAGTTGTGGCCTTCCTTATTTCACTGGCATCAAGCTATTCAATGTAAGTGATCACTCGTTGGCGAAGGTCTTGTTTGCTCTGTACTGGTGTCCTGTATACTTTTCTTTTCAAATCACCCCACAAGTAGAAATCAAGTGGCGTGAGATCGGGCGATCTAGCAGGCCAATCCCACGGTCCCAAATGTCTTAGCCAACGATCGTCGAAGATTTGAAACAACTCTCTTGTTATTGTCCCAGTGCAATAGGCTGGTGCCCCGTCCAGTTGAAACCAACAGGTACGATACTCTTCTAATGATAAATTGTCCAGAAACTCGTTCACAACTGATTTTAGAATTTGAAGGTATCTTTCGGAATTTAGAGATTCCTCGTAAATGTGATACTCTATTTTGTCATCTTTTAGGAGGCAAAAACGTTAAAACTGAACCTTTCCTGAAATCCCATTTCCTTAACAACATGTGGATTTTGGTCAGCCCAGAAATGCTCGTTCCTTCTATTGAAAATGCCCTCCCTGGAAAATTTAGCTTCATCCGTCCAAATTATCTTCTTTAGAAAGTTAGGATCTTGTTGGATGCGGATCAGCATTGCTTCACAAAATTGTACCCTACGTTGGTAATCTTCCAGTTTCAGGGCTTAAACTTTTGTGAACTTGTATGGGTGCATGTCATGATTATCAAGGATCCTTTGAACAGAGGGACGAGTTATGCCTAAATCTTCTTCTGCACTTCTAGTGGAAGCTTGAGGAAAAGCGTGAAAATAGGCTAAGACATTTATGATGTTGTCTTCATCAGAAGTTACAGGCTTCGGTAAATGTCTTTCCGATTTCAGTTTCGACCCATAATTAACAAAATTATTTTGTAATCGTACAAACTTTCTCTCGTTGATTGGTTGTTGATCGGGAAACATTTCGTTGAACCTTCTGCATGTTCTTGATATAATTTGGTTACATTGTCCATGAAGAATAAACAATTTCATCAAAATTTCATTTGAATAGTTATTTACCTCCATTTTAATTATTTTTAGGTCGCTTTCTTTACTAAAAGTTAAAAACTAGCAAGTTTTTTATTATTGATGCACTAACTGTCAAATTTTCACAAAGATATGTTCCATCGTGGGATTTCATGGCTATCTAAGACAAATATGCCAAAATAATCCGATTTTTACAAAAACTTGCTTTTATTTCGACATGCTAACTATTTAGGTATAGGAACATGATATATCATTTGGAAGGGACATTAATTTTCTTGCAGGATATTTAATAATATACAGGGTGTTCTATTTGAAAAAATGCACTTTTCACCAATTTTGTATAGAGCGGTAAAATGACGAATTTTGAACGACCCTGTATAACACAGAACAAATTTCTTTATGCATAACTAATACACAGGACAAGGTAAACTACATCCAAAATTTCAGCTGTCTACAAATCCAAATACCGCAGTAATAAACATTTAATTAGAGCCATGTTTTGAACAAAAAATATGGAAATTAATTAATTTCTCGAAAACCGCTAAAGATAGGTATAGGAACGTATTATACTAAAATAATTAGAAATCAATAATGAAGCGGAAAATGTAGTTATATATAGGATGTTCCATTTAAAATATCAAATATGTTGCTACTTTTTTGTATAAGCGGCAACGCTGCATTGTTGAAAATATTTTAGATCGATAGAGCAAAGCCAGTTACCCAAGTTGCCAAATTTTCAGTAATTTTCTATGCCCCGTTTTCCGTAAACGTCTAACCTACCATCGACCGTGAGATATCTTCAGTTCTTATAACTCTAAGTTGGGTTAGTTAACAAATCCTACTTACAATATTATTTTCTGTAGAACTACCTACTATTTTCACTTTTAAGACAAAAATAAATATTTAAAATGATCCGTTGAGTTTAGACATGAAGGTATTTATTTACAAATTCCGCTTGAGTTGACTCTAAATTAGCACCAAAATCGTCAGTTTCGTTGTCACTAATATCGAAAGGTCGGCAAAATGCTGTATTATTTCAAATTATTAACCAAAACACTAAATAAAATTAAACAAGAGATTTTATAAATAGCCACTGTACCGCCTGTACCTGTCTCAAATTTATTTAAATATACGATTAAAAAAACATCAGCTCCAAATTTAGAATAAAAAAACTATGACCAATCAAAACTGGGCAGTGGCAAATCAAACGCGTTCGACGTCTAATCCCGTCAACGTTTTTCTATAGCAAGGGCTTTCAGTCCACGCTAACTATCTACTAGGAACAATCCGTATAAAATCTGTATGCTTCTGTGATGTGAAAACGAGTAAATTGATATTACCCCGTATAATCAATTAACTCCATGCTGTCTCAACTGAGATCGTATAAACTAAACCATATTTTTCTAGATTTCTTACAATTAAAACCATTTTTGTCTCATATGAGGGGCTTAAAAGCAAAACGAATAAAGTCCACTTTTGGCGAAAAGAGAGTTAGTCCGTAAAATGACTTGTTAAAACTGCGTTCTATTAGCGCAACATATCTATAACTACCAATACGAATAAAATGAACTACACTTTAGGCCCTGAAATCATAGCTTGGAAGCAAAACAGATAAAGTCCCTGGCGCTTAAAAACCAAAACAGGTAAATTCCTCTGCGACGAATCACAAGCTTGCTATAATCACATGCCAACTTCGCGGTGGCGTGATATATAATTTACTTAAGTTTTTCTAAGGATTATTTTGTTCGAATAAAGAGTTGTACCATTGTGATTTTAATCGAAAATAGATACCTTCAGTAGTATCTTCATCAAAGACGAGGAAAAAAAAGGTCCCGGAACTGTTGGGCCTGCGCAGTTCGCGTGTACGTCAGGTCCGGCTTTAAAATTATTTAACTTAATGTTGGAATAGGTATTGATTTATAAAAAGAAAAGCAGCTATAGTAAATCTTGGTATAATATGAAATATAAGAAGATGTAAGGCATCAATTTTCTCGAAGAAGCAATACACTGCAAAAAATTATGAAAATTTCAGGACTTGCGTATTTTGGGGCGTAAATACAGAAATAGAAATTTCGAATTACAATTTAGTTTCTGGCACAGTTCCGTAAATAATATTGGTTGCTCTTAACACCATAACAGGTGCCCTTTGTCTTGTGGTATCCTTCTATCATTTTCTATACAACATACGACGAAAGTTGCAAGAAAAATACTTTTTTTCTAAGATTAAAAGTAAGTCAGAACGGACGTTTTAAATATTTATAGTAGACTTGATAAACATGTGCATTTGTCTTGCCTTAACACTTTGTGGGAAAGAAAATAATTATGTTATCATATAATTGCGAAAAGCCTTAATGGAGCGCATTATAAAAACTATAGAACAGTGATACAGATTTGCTTCTTTTTTTTTTTTTTTAATCATTTTAGCATTTTTTTTGTAATTTTTTTTTTTTTTAATATTAAACATTTATTGAATTCCCATAATATATTTTACATAAACTTATTTCTCTAATCAGTGCTTGGTAGGCCTGGCCTCGAGAACACTTTAAACTAAATTAACAATGTTGGATACATTTGCAACTAAATCCTAAATGTAATTTGACATGCTTAATGAATTGATAATATTTTTTATGATTTTTGATATCTTCGGTAATTCGCCAAAAATCAATAAACAAGTCGTACACAAATAACATATTATTATCCCTAGTTTAAATTGTGTCCAATTTGAAATTGGATATATTTTTTTAAAGTACTTGAACGTTATGGTAGGTATACCTACGAACACCTTAAATATTCCAAAAAAAAAGCACTTACCTAAATACATACATGATTGTGTTTAAATAAAGGTAAATGCTATGCGAGGATACAATTTTAAAATTATTTTAAGTAGCCTAGATACTTACCTGAAGAACCGAATTTGGGCCGTTGGCCTGCAAAGCTACACCATACACTTGCTTTTCATTACAAACTTACACAGAATAAGGTACTGCACTATAATCTAAATAAACCCAAACTATTTATAAAAGTCTAATCTAGTAATAATTTTTTAACAAAAGTTCTACAAAGTACAATAAATAACTTAAAATTACTCAAAATAACGCTAAGAAATCTCACAATAAACACGCCAAATACTGTGTAAATAAAGAATTAAGTGACAACCGGCTCTGGACAGTATAAACGTTAAATATCAAAAAATCGTAGAAATCCGATGTACTGCGCATGAGCCACAGTTCCGAAAAATCACGCATGCCGGGGACATTTTTAGATCGGTCGGCAATTAGCTTTGTTTTTCTACTGGGGGGAGTTCAGTGCTCTAGACGCTGACTTCAAAATTAACTGTTTTTCAACCACAGTGAAAAACCAACAAGTAGGCTTTTTTCAGTTGTTATCATGGAAACGGTACGTTAAAAGTTAACTTATGTGTTTGATCATAGGGCTGATTAACAGGTACATCAGCTCTTTAAGGTATTTAGAATCTCATTATTGTCGCAGCAATACTCGTCGAAGTTACCTTTGCTATAATTTGAACATAGAAACGCTAGCAAGTATGTACAATTTTCAGGCCGTTGAGAATTTGATAGTGAAAAATTCATATTTCCGCTACGTTTTTAATACAAGTTTAATTAGGGTTTTGGCTCACCTTATGCCTTGCACTTACAGAGAACATAAAACAAGGAACTGATGCTCAAAGATTGTCGTCACTACAAGCAACCCAAGCAGATCACAAAAAAAAAAAGAACTTAAGCTATTTTCTTATTACTGAGCTAAGAAATTCCAGATGAAGAAGCTTACTACCGGTGTCAACTTTACCTGTTAAATTTGTCTATTGTTGTTAGTAGACAATTGTTTCAGCTATATATGGACTGAAGGAACCTACCCAAAAGGTTCGAACGAGGTAGCTTCATGTGTTTTGTCTGCAGAACTTAGATTCAACTAAAATTACGAGTATAAAACTATTAGCTAACGGATGTGGCGGACAAAATAAAAACAAAACCATGCTTCAACGATAACAACTGCTGCAAGCTCCTAATAATGTAAAAGAAATTTAGATTATTTCTCCGTACGAGGTCATTCCTTTTCAAAAAAGTATCTGACGTGAAAAGGCTCCTTCAGTTGCATTATGGAACCGAGTGGCAAACGAATCCTGCATTAAAGTTTTATATAGATTTTTTACTTCTTGTGAAGGTTGTCGTACGGATAATACAGAACTTGCAGAAACTGTGGAAGATATGTATGGTCCGACAGAAGATGCTCCAGAATTATGTGTGTTAAATTTGTTTTTATTCTAATATAGTAGCCTTATCAGATCAAAAAATATTGTTCCTTAAAAAAATTGTTTTTATCATAAAAGAAAGCTAAGGAACAATGTCCAGTTTTTGAAAGCAAGATCAATAAAATCCATTTTTAAGGTTTAATAAGGGCTTTTAGGATATAGTGGTAAATTTGTACATTCATATTTCCGCTACGTTTTTAATACAAGTTTAATTAGGGTTTTGGCTCACCTTATGCCTTGCACTTACAGAGAACATAAAACAAGGAACTGATGCTCAAAGATTGTCGTCACTACAAGCAACCCAAGCAGATCACAAAAAAAAAAGAACTTAAGCTATTTTCTTATTACTGAGCTAAGAAATTCCAGATGAAGAAGCTTACTACCGGTGTCAACTTTACCTGTTAAATTTGTCTATTGTTGTTAGTAGACAATTGTTTCGGCTATATATGGACTGAAGGAACCTACCCAAAAGGTTCGAACGAGGTAGCTTCATGTGTTTTGTCTGCAGAACTTAGATTCAACTAAAATTACGAGTATAAAACTATTAGCTAACGGATGTGGCGGACAAAATAAAAACAAAACCATGCTTCAACGATAACAACTGCTGCAAGCTCCTAATAATGTAAAAGAAATTTAGATTATTTCTCCGTACGAGGTCATTCCTTTTCAAAAAAGTATCTGACGTCAAAAGGCTCCTTCAGTTGCATTATGGAACCGAGTGGCAAACGAATCCTGCATTAAAGTTTTATATAGATTTTTTACTTCTTGTGAAGGTTGTCGTACGGATGATACAGAACTTGCAGAAACTGTGGAAGATATGTATGGTCCGACAGAAGATGCTCCAGAATTATGTGTGTTAAATTTGTTTTTATTCTAATATAGTAGCCTTATCAGATCAAAAAATATTGTTCCTTAAAAAAATTGTTTTTATCATAAAAGAAAGCTAAGGAACAATGTCCAGTTTTTGAAAGCAAGATCAATAAAATCCATTTTTAAGGTTTAATAAGGGCTTTTAGGATATAGTGGTAAATTTGTACATTTCAATTAATAATTTATTCACCTTTCCAAACATTATTGAAATAATTTGAAAATAAAAAAATGAGGCCGCAACAAATTTATGGATTTTTCTTTAAATTAACGTAAGTGGATTTTAGCCGTTTTGATTTTATGCCCCTCATATGACCAGGATAATAATTTTGGCCACGATTCCGCCGAAATTCGCCTATGTGCAGCGGTGCCTAAAACGAGGAAATTTTTAAAATCACAATGTAAAAAAAACTAATACCTACAGTCTGCATGTCAGCGATAACTAATTTAACACTAAAAATCTTTGGTTTCGTCAAAAAGTAGGGCGCTATAAAGTGAAAACCGCAATCCAATACCCTGTATAAATTTTTCAAGAAGCTTGTGTTTAATTTTATACATAATTGTAATTAAATGAGATTCGTCATTGAAATCCCCTTTCATTATTATATATAGTTATCTGTTATAAATTATTTATTTTATTAACCTAGAAATTACTGGTTTAGTTCACCTTTAGTATAAAATCCTATCAGTGATAAAATCACAACAAGTTTATGATAAGGTATGATAACAATAAATCATTGGAACTTCATTATCAAAAGTAACTTGTAAATATTAATACCTGACAAAGTGCACAGAAGTATGGATAAAGATTCAGGATTACCAGGTATATAGTTATAATGCTAGTTATGATTATTTATGCTGTTGAATTAAAAATTCATTTAATGGATACTTACATGTCTTTCATACTTACATATAAAATGAAATTAAAACTATTAAGGGCCGGTATTATAGTTTGGGTATGTGTTGTGTTTAAAGTTTGTATAGACTCTCTAGTATATTTCTTAAGTAATAATAACTTATAGATCAATGGCGGCTCGTGAGTTGCAAGCCACAGTCGGCAGTTCGGTACGGGCGTGGATCCAGGGGAAAATGCTAGGGAGGATTAAGGAGCGCCGCAGGCGAAAATTTGCGGAGACCACGGCTAAATTTCGGTTTTGTCTACTAATCTAATATTTGCATTGCCGTTTCTTAAATATTAATTATTTTTTGTCTTTTTTTACCGAAACTATTTGAATTAAAACTTCAATACTTTCGTCTCCAGATGTCAAATCAACGTAACATTTTAACATCATTTAGTAAACATGTGGTACTTTAATTTTGGCAACATAAGATCGCCGACTTCTATACAAAGTGTCCTAAAAATTAATTGCAATTCAGATTTTATAAATTTGATTAAAAGTCACTTTTCTTAAATGGAACACCCTGTATATTATTGAAGTGTTGAATAGAGTGGACCAATTGAATTCTTTTTATATAGAGTGTTCTTCTACCTATTTTGAACCGCTTTCGATTTTTAAGCCCCTTTATGAATAATTACTATTTATATTCGAGAACTAGACGTTAAAGATCTAAATCGATGAGTGTGACATGAAGTAACAACTGCAATACATAACGATGGTGACATGACATGTCTCACTTTTTAGTTTGGGTTTGCTTATGTCAGAATAAAATAGCAAAAATGGAGAATAATAGTTATTCAAATCCTGATATTTTAAAGTTGTTTTATATTCACGGCGAGTGTCAAAGAATTGTTTCAAGAACCTGCAGAAGATTTAACCCTCATTTTCCGAATTTGCCGCCAATGAACCCACGGAAATTTCTCAGATTTGAAGGTAATTTTTTAAATTTCGGAAATGTACAGGCTCCAAGATATCAATTTCACCCTGTTACTGAAAACGAAGAAAATGAAATTAACGTTTTGGCGTATTTTCATGCCTATCCCCATGCTTCAATAATAAATGCCAAAAATGATTTAGGACTAAATCGAACATCAATATGGAGAATTTTACATGAACATAATATGCATGGCTACAAACTAACTACATTACAGGCTTTACACGCATGTGATCCTCCAAAACGTGTAGATATTTGCGAAATGTTATTAATTCGAACACAGGAGGATCCAGATTTTCTGAAAAGAATTATTTGGACTGATGAAGCAAAATTCTCAACCGAAGGAGTCTTTAGCCGTCAAAATAATCACTATTGGGCTGCAGAAAATCCACACGTTATAAAAGAAAGAGGTTACTAACAAAGATTTAGTTTTAATGTATTTTGTTTGTTGATGGATAGGCAATTATCAATCTATATTTATGATGAAAATTTAACTTCTGCAAAATATCTCGAAATTCTAAGAACGACCGTATCTGACTTTTTGGATAACCTACCGCTTATCGATTTGAGAAATTGTTGGTATCAATTAGATGGAGCTCCTGCTCATTGTACCCATGAACTTTCCGCGGAACTGTATGATATGTTTGAAGATAGATGGATAAGACGTGGAGGACCAAGGAGTTGGCCAGCGCGATCTCCAGATCTTAATCCTTTAGACTTTTTCCTGTGGGGTAGGATTAAAGAAGTGGTTTATAAAACACCACTTAATTCAAAAGAAGATCTAAAAAATCGAGTAAGGCACGCTTTTGAAGAACTTGATCCATTAGAAATTAAAAAAGAGCTACTACCGGTCATGCGATGACATGTATTACCGATTACTTACATGAAAATGGTCAGCCCTTTAAACATCTGACGTATTAGGTGAGAATTCCAAAAGTTTTAATTTACTGACAAAATCGGTTCTTTTCAGAACCACAATTTATTATAAAAGGAAATTTGTTTTGATCATGGCACACTTATCGATTTAGATATTTAATGTCTAGTTCTCGAATATGAATAGTAATTATTCATAAAATGGTTCATAAATCGAAAGCGGTTCAAAATAGGTAGGGGAACACTCTATATGAAAAAAATTTAATTGGTCCACTCTATTCAACACTTCAATAATATACAGGGTGTTCCATTTAAAAAAGGTGACTTTTGATCAAGTTTATAAAATCTGAATTGCAATTAATTTTTAGGACACTCTGTATAGAAGTCGGCGATCCTATGTTGTCAAAATTAATGCACCACATGTTGACTAAATGATGCTAAAATGTTACATCGATTTGACATCTAGAGACGAAAATATTGAAGTTTTAATTCACATAGTTTCGGTAAAAGACAAAACACAAAATAATTAATATTTAAGAAACGGCAAGAGAAATGGAAAAATATCCTATACAAAAAAAATATAGATTGCTTCGTAGAATCTAAAAATAAAATAAACTACAGGGTGTCCCATTTAAAATTCCAAAGTTGATGTCAGTTATCAATAGATCTGGTACCACTGCAACCGCGAAATTATTTTTAAAAGCTAAAGCGCAGCCTCCTATGGCCGTAGAGAAAATTTCAAAATTATTTTTCCTTTCGTTCTCCAGATACTTCTAACGTACCATCGAGTATGGAATACCCTGTATGTATGTTTGGTTGCCTAACCTAAAGCCGTTCGTTGTATAGGCGGGGTAGGCTTGCCGATCCCAGCCTGGGTTACTTGAAAAGTAAAACAATTTATTTTATGGCGGCTCGGCGTAGTATGGGAGAATGAGGTCCGGGTTTACAAGGGCGATTTAAAAAGTGGAACGGTTATTCGCTTGCAGTTTGCGAGTCATTAAAAATTCGTATTAATGTAGATAAATAATAATATTATGCTGTCTGTTATTTGTTTGACACTGGGTCGGCACTACCGACCCTGCCGCCCCTGAAAAGCCGCCACTGTATATAGGTAATACAAGGAAAATTCATAAGCCGCATTAAATCATAGGCAATAAATTTAGACACGCCGTTAAATATAAATGTAAAGTAAGGGTCACGTTCTTTCGTTGGCTTTTTTGCTTGCAAAAAATTATTATCGGCACCGGCTGTACTGAAACAAGATATTAGGTAAAGTTCTCTTCACGAAAAATAGTAAATAGTTCTGATTTAAGGATGGCAGTAAAACTAATGGGTTTATCCCAATCCCCCGATAATAGATTAAGCAAAGTATAAAGGTGTAGTAAAGGGTTGGACTAAGGGAAACAACTATTTATACTCATATGATGTTATATATTGATTTAATCAAATGAAAAAAACCCTAAATATTATATAGGGCGTCCAGTTTTCGTGTTTTCATATTCCCTTATTATAAAAGATAGAAAGATGGGGTTTTGCGGCTTAATATTTTAATTTTATGAAACTTTCATTGCCACAAACGAAATTTTCATAGCCCTTTCAGTTTCTGGCATAAAGGGCGATTTTGAAAATTTGTCATTTTTGACGCTCCCCTGTATCTCGATTATTTGATAACTTATCAATAAGGTACAAATGGGTTATTATAGAGCTTTTATGTGGAATTTAGTGGCGTAGTTAGTTTTTTCTAAAAAGTTTTGTTTTTGAGTAAAGATGTGTTTTCTTAAATGGGACACCCCTATATATTATTTTGTTTGTATTATCTCTCTTTTTAAGAGATTTTCAAAATTATATAATAGTCCATACTTATTTATTTTAAAAAGGGATAATCTTACCATTTTTTGTAAAATTAATCATTTTTCGTATAGAAGGCCATGCTCGCAAATAAAAAACAAAATTAACAACATTGTTTTTATTATACAACTTTATATTATTACATAACTTTAAGCCGACAATAAAACAAATATATTATTTTGTTAGATTACAAAAATTGCTCGAATTGGGCTCCATTGTGTTCTAAATACTTTCGACACACCGTTTCGATTCTTCGCAATTTATTTAATAAAATAATTGGACTTCCCTGCAAACGCCTAAAGGCTTATGGGTAGCTCCTCGAAGTTGATCAATATTGTGATATTGTCTCTTATGTAACTGATTTTCTATATAAACATATAAAGAAAATCCAACACAGAAAGATCAAGTGATCTTGGAGGCCATCTGACAGATCCATTGATACCAATCCATTTATCGGGAAATGTGGTTTTTAAATATTCTCTCACAATATGAGAATTTTGACTGGGAGCGCCATCTTGCTGGTAATAAATATTATTTAAATCGGCCAAAGGAGCATCCTCTAATATTTCCATTAGTGCATCTCGCATTATATCTAGGTGTCTATTTCTGGTTAAAATTCCTTCATCGATAAAATACTTTGTTTTAGTGCCAAAAATATTAAGTCGCTAAATCCAAACCAACCTTGACGTTCTCGTGGAAATATTACGTATTGGTTCTCTTGGGATCAGTACCTTGAATTGTTTCGGTTTAACTACCAAAACTCGTAAAATAAGCCTTGTCGGACCATACCACAGTTCTTTCAAAATTTGCTTTTTCCTGCAACATTTGTAGGTACCAGTTGCAAAAAACTATCCTGCGTTCTAAATTTATATTTTTTTACTATTAACTGCGATCTTGATTTTTTAATCCCAACTTTATCATATACTTTTCTGCATGATATGTATGGTTGTACTGTGACAGAGGCCAAAACATTTATTTCTCCTTCTTCCCTGTTTTCCTTGTTGTAAAAATTAGGTCTTGGTTTTTTAAAAGATCCGCGCTCAATGAGATTGGCTTGAATTTTTGGAAATATTCTTTTATCAGGTTTTTGTCTTTCTGAATATCTACGAAAAATTTAAATTAATTTAAAAGCTAATAATAGATATGAATAATGATTAAAACTTTTTTATTTATATTATGAATATTATTGATACCTAACAAATGATTTTAAAACTTACCTATTAAAATACAGCTCCGAGGCTAGGTTTGCGTCTTCATTAGCTTGGATAAAACAAACATACCTATCGTGTTTTTTATAATTTTCATATTTATTATTTTGTGCCATGTCGAACAATTCACAGAAATAAAAAATAAACTTACAAAATCAAACAAATACCAGTAATATTTGACAACAATCCGTAATGGCGCATTTACAGAATTTGGTTTTCTGTCATGGCTATCCGTGATTGACCATGGCGCATAGCCTTCTATACAAAAAATTATTAATTTTACAAAATTTTTTTTTTCAACATATTTGGTTTATTCAAGTATAATAATTACAAGATTATAAAGTTTATATATAGAAATACTCAAATACCAAAACAACTCCTAAGCAATACTTTTAGTATTGGTATCGGAGGCACGGCAATAGTTACCTATTAAAAGGCAATTGTTTAGGTGTAATGCAATTTTATTTATTTTTGAAATGAATTGAAGGTTACTTGATTTTTTAAAGTTTGAGGAAGAGTATTAAAAATCTTCGAAGCTTCGCTTATCGGATTATAGAGAGATTTGTTTGTTCTAGCAGTACCTAATTGTATATCATTGCTTGCTCTTGTGTCATATAAATGAATCTCGTTGACATAGACAATGGTAGTATTTGTCTTTAGCAAATTTTTTGTTATTTTTAACATTAGTTTAGATTGTTCAATCTTGAGTATCTGAGCGATGGGTGAAATATGCAGCATATTATATAAATATTCTGTGTGCGTCCGATAATCCAATCTAAATATTGCTTTTAACGCCTTATTCTGGAGGATTTGTATTTTTTCAAAATTGATTTTACCACAGGTACCCCATATAGGCAAAATATATCTTAATTCTGAGAGGATATAAGCATTGTAAATTTTATACTTGGCGTTATTTGTTAAAAAATCTCTGCATCTAAATAGAGCGCCAATCAGAGGAATAATCTTACTTTTTATATATTGTATATGTGTACTCCAGTTTAGATTTTTCTCCAGCATAAGGCCCAAATACTTGACTGACTGAACTTTCTCCAATATTACATCATTTATTCTTATTTCTAAATTATTTATTTTTCTATTTTTTTGCTTAAATATCATATATTTGGTTTTATCCAAATTAATCTTAAGATTTTGAGTTAAAGTCCATTTATAATATTTTAGTAAGTCATCATTAATCAGCATGTCAAGCTATTCAGTACTATCTCCAAGTTAGTATTGTGTCATCAGCGAAAGTGTAATACCTACCTTGCATCCAGTCCCAGGACACTCAAGCTTAAGACAAACAGGGAATAGAGGAGCGGCCCCAGAACCGATCCGTGGGGTACTCCGCTATTATTCACCGCCACTTCACTATCAACGTTGTCCATACTAACATATTGCTTTCTATCACATAAATAAGTCCTAATTAATTCAAGTGGCACACCCCTAATCCCCATCATTCCCAGTTTTCTCAAGAGAACATTGTGACTAACAACATCAAATGCTTTTCGCAGATCAACAAACACAGCAATGACCACATTACCCTTATCTAACTTAGTTGTAAGATGGTCCATAAAGTCTAACGTTGCACTAAGGATACTACTATTTTTTAAAAATCCATACTAGAAGCTATCGGTATGAACACATTCATCAATAAAGGAAATCATTCGACTTTTTATCACCTTTTTAACTATTTTGGAGAAAATGCTTATCAGAGATATCGGTCTATAATTAGACATCTGTGACTTAGATCCAGACTTATAAATGGCGCAAATCTTAACCATCTTTAGCTCATCAGGGAACCTGCCACTAATTAAAATATTATTTATTAAAATAACCAAATCCTTGATAATAAATTCCTTAATATTAAGCATGTGCTTTACCGTAACCCCATCATGACCAGGCGCAGCATTGCGCTTAAGACCAGATATTATATCGCCAATCTCCTTGGCATCAGTTAATTTTAAGAATAAATTTCTGCACACTCTACTTCCGCAAACATGTTATCGACATTGAGATTATTTCTTTCTCGGTCAACCTCCTCTATTATTCCGGATTCCACTTCAGAGAAATAAATATTTAGACTATTAACAATATCATAAGGTATGGTTACTAAATTGCCATTTATTTTTAATTCATCTATGATATTTGTGGTAGGTGTTGGTCTAATAAAGGAGTTGATCAATTTCCACTGCTCTATCCCATTTGTGTTTAAATAACGCATTTTTTTGGATTCTAAGTTTGTTATTTATTATATTTTTAAGACTTTGTTTTTTTCTTTTAGTAACTTCAATATAGCAGGTGTCATCCAGCTATTATTTTGGTGACATTTTATTTTTTTAACACTTTGCGATTTAATTTTGACATCAGAGATTAGCGATATCAAATCCCGAAACCCCGACACACCCACTCTATTATTAATCTCACTCTGAGCCGTATTTCTAAATAATTCCGCATTCAATATATATTTATCCAAGTATATTTTTGGTTTGAATCTTAATATAAAATATAAAAATTATCCCTTTTCAAAAGAAATAAATGGACTATCATATATTTTTGAAAAGCTGTAAAATGGAGGGGTAAAGCAAAGAAATAATGTATAGGATGTCCCATTTAAGAAAACACAAGTTAGGGTCATAATTCAAGAACAAAACTTTTTGGAAAAAAAAACTAACTACGCCACTGAATTCTACATGAAGAACTCTATAATATCCCATTCTTACCTTATTGCTAAGTTATCACATAATCGAGATACAATAAGGGAGCGTCAAAAATGATAAATTTTTAAAATCGCCCTGTATGCCAGAAACTGAGACGTCTGTAAAAATTTTGTTTGCGGCTATGAAAGTTTCATAAAATAATAAAACATTAAGCTGCAAACCCAATCTTTCTATCTTTTATAACTTATTTTTTTTATTAATTCTACAACACTATAACATAAAGTCGGAAAAGTATTTTATGATCTAACCTATGATTTAAATTGGCGCCACCTGTATAGTGATGTTTACATTACATCGTTGACCTTTACTGCAATAAATCAACTACCTGATTAATACACATACACAAAATCTGCAAACTTCAATAAATGGGTGCAGGGTCGGCTTGAAAATAAAGCTATCTACATATTAATTTACTTTTATTTTCAATTAAAGAGACAATTTAAATCAAATGAAAGTAAGGATCAATTAATACAGTGACCGGCAAAGAGTTCGCAACATATGGGAAACAATTTTATTAGCAGAATATCGAAAAATCTTTTCTGGGGGATCGGATATGCATGTCCCATAACCTTAAAATCGATTTTGGCATACGTCACGTGACCACTAGTATGGCGGGAAAGTTGAAGTGACGAATATGAAATCATCGGAAATCCGATTAGTTGATGAGATATCAAAAGAATTTCAAGAATAAAAAGTGTTTAGAATTCCATCAGAACCTTACATACAATGTTTGGGATATCTAGTTGAAAAAACATAAAATCGAATTTTTTTGTAAATATTTTTTTACCGAATTAAAAATGTCGATATTTTTCCTTCCTAATAGCTTCATTGAAGTAAAACTGACTTCTGTTAAACACAACTAGAAATATTCTTTTGTTTTTCTGACAATTTTGAACAATAATTTAAAAAATCCGTTTACACTTGGATGCCAGCTGTTGCAATAGTCTATTTCTAATAACGTTATCGATATTGTTATATCGAAATAATCTATGATGTTAAGAAATCCTAATATTCATTAATCCAAAACAAACTTTATTTATAACCGTAAAACAGAATTTTGTATTTCGCAGATAAACTTGAAAAAAAATCTAAAACTTAATAAAATTAAAATTATTTTATGGAGTCAAATAAACAACAATTTATACATATACAAAACAAAAGATTGACAAAGTAGGCGTTGAAATTAAAACAAGACACTTCTAATAGGAATCTGCCGTTCTGTTCTAAATAAATGTATTATTATTTTGACAACTTTATGGTATTTCTGTATTTTCGCTTTGTGAAGTATTTTATTAACTCTTTCTACTTAAATACTAAGTTTTGTATTTAAAATGCCCCCATCACTATCCTTCGCAGAAAAAAATAGAACTTATTTTAATTTGTGGGGATAATTACAAGAGTGCTTGAGAGGCAGTAGCAATATTCTGTGAAAGTCACCCTGGTAAAACTTTACATTACACTACAGTTACGCGACTGTTGAAGAAATTTAAGGAGACTGGTAGTGTAGAAAATCAGTACAAACTACCTCACGAGAAAACGGTGACTAATGATGAAAATGCTTTGGATGTACTACTTACAGTTTCAGAAACACCTCAAGTGGCAGTTAGTCATATTTCGGAGGTTACAAATATCGAAGAGCGAGCGTATTTTTTTTTTATGATAAGGCACAGTACTTGCTACGGCTACAGGGAGGCTGTAGGCCACCAACCTCTCCTGCACAGGTCTTATTGGGCCGACAATCGTGTTGTTTTGGATTTCATTCTTGCTCATGCGAAAAACGACGAACGACCTTACCTTGAGGTGTCGGTATATGGTAAACATATTCTTGGTTTATTAGACAGTGGATCTTCTAGAACGATTGTGGGATACCCTGGTTGGGAAATTCTGAAGGGCCTTTGTCGTCTGAATGCTACATCTGGTATAGAGTGTACGGTGGCTAATGGAAATACTTGTAAGAGTATTGGAACCATTTCACTGCCAATTCAATTACGTGATCGAGTACGGTTGTTGGATGTTTTAGTGATCCCGGAACTTCATCATACCATGATTTTGGGCATCGACTTTTGGTCAGGAATGGGCCTTATACCCGATTTATACGCAGGGGAATGGACCTTTAAGTCAGAAAACGCACCTCAAACAGCTAACCTTGCTGCCATTCAATCAGTTGAATCTCTTTCTTCCGAACAAAGGATCGTCATGAATCGCGTGATAGATGATGCTTTTGCCATCATGGGATCGACTTTGGGTTGTACGAATCTGGTGGAGCTTGTTATCGAGACGACGGCTGCACCGGTCAAACAGCGCTACTATCCCTTATCGCCGGCCTTGCAAAAACAAGTACATATAGAGCTGGAAGAGATGATATCCAACGGAATTGTTGAACCATCAAATTCCCCCTGGTCTTCGCCCATAGTAATGGTGAAGAAAAAGTCAGGCGAGTGGAGGTTCTGCGTCGACTACCGTGTTTTGAACAAAGTGACTGTCCCAGATGCTTACCCTATACCTTATATCAGCGCCACTCTTGACAAATTGCGGAATGCAAGGTATTTAAGTACACTCGACATTAAGTCGGCATACTGGCAAATCCCAATTGCCAAGACTTCTAGACCCCTTACCGCTTTTACTGTGCCCAATCGCGGGTTGTATCAGTTCACACGGATGCCGTTTGGACTGACTAATGCCCCTGCGGTGTGGCAACGTCTCATTGACACGGTGGTGGGGGTTGATCTTGAATCTCACGTCTTCGTTTACCTTGATGACGTCATCATATGTACACCTACTTTTGAGCAACACATAGAAGTCCTCCGCGAAGTGATTGAACGCATTCGGCACGCTGGATTAACCCTCAATAGAGACAAGTGCGAATTTTGCAAACCTGAACTCAAATACTTGGGCTACGTAGTAAACGCTTCCGGTCTCCTCGTAGACCCTGAAAAGGTCGAAGCCATTCTACAGATACCTACTCCGAAGAACGTAACGGAAATTCGACGAATAGTGGGCGTAGCGTCCTGGTATCGGAGATTTGTTCCCAATTTTTCAACCATTGTTGCTCCATTAACTTCTCTCACCAAAAAAAATGCCAAGTTCCTATGGGATGACAGTTGCGAGACGGCCTTTAATACCATTAAAGAAAACCTAGTCAAAGCTCCTGTGTTATCTTGCCCAAACTTTGATGAACCCTTCTTTGTACAGTGTGATGCTTCGGACTATGGGTTGGGTGCCGTGCTGTTACAAAAACAAGACGATGAAGAGCACGTAATTTGCTACCTCAGCCGATCTCTGTCAAAGATGGAAAGAAAGTACAGTGTAACGGAAAAGGAATGCCTTGCTGTTCTCTTCGCTATTGAGAAATTAAGACCCTATTTGGAGGGGACGCATTTCACTGTGATAACGGATCATTATAGCCTGAAGTGGTTAAACTCTATAAAAGATCCTGTCGGTCGAATCGCTCGTTGGGCAATCAGACTACAACAGTACGACTTTGACATAGTGCATAGAAAAGGGAAAGATAATGTGGTACCTGATGCACTTTCTAGGGCAGTGCCTGTCATTGATGCTATATCTGATCAGTCCCCTGATCGTTGGTACCGAGAGATGTGTCGGAAGGTGGAGAAACACCCAACGAAGTATTCGAAGTGGTGGCTTGAGAATGGGAGTCTGTTTAAGCATGCGAATCAAGCTTACCCAGCATTGGCAGATCCTGAGACGGAATGGCTAGTAGTCGTCCCTCGCGAGAAGCGAGCAGAGATTATCAAAGCTAATCATGACCCACCGACTTGCGGACATCTAGGCGCATACAAGACCTTCTCGCGCATAGCTCGAAATTATTATTGGCCTAAAATGCGAGCAGATATTAGCCAATATATCAGGAGGTGTGTAGTCTGTCTCCAGATGAAACCGGAACAAAAGGCACCCATAGGTCAGATGTTGAGTCAACAACCAACCGTTTTCCGCCCCTGGCAGATTATCAGCGTTGACTTAGTAGGGCCGCTTCCGCGTTCATCAATGGGTTATAGTTATGTCCTATCGGTCCATGATCTTTTCAGTAAATTTACCTTGTTTTTCCCACTCAGGAAGGCTACAGCTCAAAGTATGGTCCGCTGGATTGAGGACCATGTCATACTAGTCTTCGGACGACCGGATAAACTAATTGCTGATAACGGAGCGCAATTTCGCGGTAAAGTATTTCGTGAATTGATGGACAAATACGCTATTACAGTCCGATACACGGCCAATTATCACCCTCAAGCTAATCCAGTGGAAAGGGTACATCGTGTGCTGAAAACTACCCTCTCTTCTTACGTGACGTCTGACCACAAGAAATGGGATCAATACCTAGGGAAAGTCGCATCGGCTATACGTTCTGCGGCTCACGAGATAACCGGTCTAACACCTAATTTCATTGTATTCGGTAGAGAGCTAACTGTTACCGAACAACCATTGCATGATAGACCTCGTGCTGACCGACCATTCGACGCTACTGCTCGTTCCCAAACACTCTCTCAAGTGTTTGAGGACGTCCGAAAACGGCTAGCCCAAGCTTATGAAAGGACTAAGAATGCCTATAATCTTCGACGTAGGCCGGAACGCTTTCAACTGGGTCAAAAGGTCTGGAAGAAAAACTATATTATTTCTGACGCTTCGCGAAATTTCACGGCTAAACTCGCACCCAAATTTACCGGACCTTTCGTTATCTCAAAAATGCTTTCTCCATGGTCTTATCAACTTAGCGAGCTCTCTGGTCGTAACGTGGGCGTCTGGCATGCCAAAGATTTGAAAGCTCATCCTCCCGATGATTCTATCTAACCATCCTTTATCCTCTTTTCTCCTTCCCCAAGCATCCTTTCCTTATTATAATAAATTACTCTAGTATTAATCCATTTTGACCTTCGTCTTGCCTAATGGCAAGCAGTTAGAATTTTTATTTTTTTTTTCTACATTTAAAATTAAGAACCATGTAATTGGTACAATTTATTTGCCTGGCAGACGTAGGCCTCTTACTGTAAATAAAGTTTTGGGTAAAACTTTTCCCCGGGAAAGAGGGGCGTTGTTACAGTTTTATTTGGTTCCGATCGAAATATGGGTACTCAGTATGAATTTAATTATGACTTACCTCATGGCTGTTTAGCATGTCTATATATTTCTCGTTTCAAATAATTAAGGTTAAGCATTTGTATTCTGGGTAATAAAATTTGGGATTTCTGTTTTAGTTGATGGATTTGTTTACACTTCTAGGTTATGCATTCCTGGGTCTCAAATCAAAACAAAGATATAAGGGTTAGGTCATGGTCATGGCCAGGTTAAGTCGAAAGGTCATCAACTTCAGGTAAATCTTCTTTACTTTGTCTACATTGGTATGAGTAGCATAAGCTGTTTCAGTCAGGAAACCTTTGATGGAACTCTAGCCCATATATAACTTGCCCGTACTTTTAAGTCTTGCCAACACTAAATTTCAAAATCTACCTAAGGAGGCATTTCCGTTTCCGTTTTTTTTTTATCCTGGGGGGGATTCTCCCGCCTTCAGGAGGTTCTAGACACATGGTTTTAGGTTCTTGAAGACGAACCATGTCCCATAGTTTTTGCTTGGGGATTTAATCAAGTTGAGCCTACCGCTGTCCGAGTTAGCATTGTATGGAAGATAATCCTGTCTAGGTGATTCCATCCCATTGATTGGGGATTTAATACGGATTGCTGGAATTTAGGCCAAACTAATTTATAAATCGAAGAAGCCACACACCACCTAAGGTAAAATAAATATCATGCACATTATACCTTTTAAGAGCCACCTGACCTTTAATTATTCCAAAAATTAAAGGTCAGGTGGCTCTTAAAAGGTATGATTGTTGTTCTGTAGGGCAACGACCGGCTAGTGGCTAGCTCTACTGCCGGAGAGTGGAGTGGGTCAAGGTTGCGCCACCTGTTTTGGGGCCCTTCGGTTAGAACAACAACCCTGTTAACTTAAAATGGACAGATAAAACAGGAAACGTTAAGACCCTAAAGAAAACACCTGTTAACCTTCAGATCACTTTAATTATAAATTAGGCTGACAAACTAACATAATGTAATGGTATTGAAAAGTGGCTGCGCCACCGCAGAGCCGCAACAACGTCACTATGCAAATATACCGCGGATTCGCAGGACCGCGAGGGCCTGCCGCGACCTGCGTTTGGGCGGACGGACCTTTACGGGCGTGATCTTATCAGTAGGCACTAGGCTACATATGGAAAATGTCAGATCCAATTTATTAATTATTAAACCTAAGTAAACAATAATGTTAGGTTAATTAACTAAATATATGTATGTTTTTCGGTCTGAGGGACCCTAAGAAGTAGCAATTAGTTTAATCCAGCCTCACAGCTTGGGTGAATGACAAATTAAATGAATAATTTAGAAGATTACGTGTATTTTGGTCTGAAGGACCCTAAGAGGTAGGAATTAGTGTTCAGTTCCCACAGGTTGGAGAGGGTGTACCTTGTATACGTATACCTGGCTTACAATGTTTATGTGGGTGTATATTGGGATACCCCAACACAGTATAACTGCCTACTAAAGTAATACACACGTTAATTTGATTACAACGCGACTTATCTATTGCTTACTGCTACGTCGTGCTACAACCCGTGTGATAATAAGTCATATAATATAAGTAGAATTAAGCTGACATAACGTGCGATGATGACTGACAAATAGTGGTTCCGAAGACATGTACGAGGCGCTCTGGCCAAGGTAAGCAGTAACAGCCTTATACCCAAAAGAATAAATAAATAATAAAATGGATTGGACTTGCCAGATTCCAGGTTAAAAAGAGGTCCAGTCACTGGAGGTCCGAGTACCATCTAGTAGCGACAGGCTGGCAGTGGCTTTCACAAGTCAAGTTTCATGCCCTAGATGACTTGGTGTAGCTGCTATATCACCTATGTGGAACACTCCCAGTAAACCATGCACCGATAATTAGTAACTCACGCAGCGAAGCTATTCCCAAAGATGGTATCAGAGTAGAAAGCAGAAGAAGAGTAGAACAATAGAAGAAATAAAGATAAGCAAGAAGGTAAGTAGAAAGGAAGAAGCCTAAAACAAAAAGAGAATAAATAGTCTACCAGTTTGCCAAAAGTATACCTTGCCTAGTAATGTGCATGATATTTATTTTACCTTAGGTGGTGTGTGGCTTCTCCGATTTATAAATTAGTTTGGCCTAAATTCCAGCAATCCGTATTAAATCCCCAATCAATGGGATGGAATCACCTAGACAGGATTATCTTCCATACAATGCTAACTCGGACAGCGGTAGGCTCAACTTGATTAAATCCCCAAGCAAAAACTATGGGACATGGTTCGTCTTCAAGAACCTAAAACCATGTGTCTAGAACCTCCTGAAGGCGGGAGAATCCCCCCCAGGATAAAAAAAAAACGGAAACGGAAATGCCTCCTTAGGTAGATTTTGAAATTTAGTGTTGGCAAGACTTAAAAGTACGGGCAAGTTATATATGGGCTAGAGTTCCATCAAAGGTTTCCTGACTGAAACAGCTTATGCTACTCATACCAATGTAGACAAAGTGAAGAAGATTTACCTGAAGTTGATGACCTTTCAACTTAACCTGGCCATGACCATGACCATGACCTAACCTTAATATCTTTGTTTTGATTTGAGACCCAAGAATGCATAATGCAGAAATCCCAAATTTTATTACCCAGAATACAAATGCTTAACCTTAATTATTTGAAACGAGAAATATATAGACATGCTAAACAGCCATGAGGTAAGTCATAATTAAATTCATACTGAGTACCCATATTTCGATCGGAACCAAATAAAACTGTAACATACTGCAGGATGAATCCTTTATGGCGCTCTGGGAGCGGTGCGTGTACGCAGGAAATGATTCACGTTGGTCATGAATCTTTGAGGATTATACTCGTTGGGGAACACGATCCCAGGGAGGTCGTTCCAGAGTGATGACGTTCTCCAGATGAAAGCATTTTAAAACAGTGTCGTTCGAGGGACACTAAGCTGAACCACGTACTGGTGGGCTGCAGTGGCTCGTCGTGTATTTCTACCATGCACTGCTCTGGGTGGTATCAAGCGGGCAACCTCAGTTGAACACTTGCCATGAAAATATTTGTAAAACAGACTCAAGTTGCCAACCTGCCTTCCATGCTCAAGGCTTTCTAGGTTGCTTGTCAGATCATGGTCACTTATCAAGCGAATGGCTCTTTTTTGAAAGGAATCTCAGGGTATGTATAGGAGCAGCGCCCCAGATATGCGAACAGTACTCCAGCGATGGTCGAATTTGGGCTTTATAGAGCATTAAAAGTTGTTGGGGTGTATAGAGGTTCTTTGTTCGGAAAAGTACTCCAAGCTTCTGCGAGGCTGCCTTAGCAATGGCCGCAACGTGGCTATGCCAAGATATATGACTATCCAAATTAACGCCCAATAAATAAATTGAAGAAGCCAAGGGAATGGAGTGTCCCGCCATAACTATATCCGGTTCTTCAACATTAACTTTTTTAGAAAAAACTGCCGCCTGGGTCTTTTTAGCATTAAATTCTACTTGGTTACTGTCACCCCAAGACAGAATTTCTTCCAGGTCTTTGTTGAGATGTGAGACCTCTTGCTGCCTATAAGAGATGTGCATTAGCAGCCGATGTCCGAGCATCCAAAGTAAAAGATGAAACAAGTGTGCTGTCATCAGCGAAGCTATATATAGGATTTTTAGATTTTTCCAAAAGATCGTTAATGTATAGTAAGAAAAGGGTGAGCGACAATATAGAACCTTGAGGGACTCCGGCGTTGGTGTTAAATGTGTCTGAAAGAAATCCGTGCATCGACACTCGCAGACAACGGTCTTTAAAAAAGCTCGACAGCCATGAACAAAATTGAACCGGCATTCCGTATGCTCTCACTTTAGTTAGGAGCCCCTCATGTCATACTCGGTCAAAAGCCTTGGAAATGTCCAGTGCTACCGCCCGGGACTCCCCATGATGTTCTATTGCGTTGTTCCAAATATGAGTAACATAAGCGAGAAGGTAGGTCTCCTGTTGATCTAGACTTACGGAATCCATACTGGCGGTCACTAATAATGTTGAAGCCTTCCAGGTATTTTAATACGTACGAAGAATATTAAAGAAAAACAAGTTTTTCCCATACAAACCGAAATTTGTGCAAGTGTTACAAGATCGAGACTATGATGCGCGTTTTGACTTTGTGTATGGTTTTAAGGTATGGTCAAAGAAAACTTTAATTTTCCAAGGACAATTTTATTTTCAGATGAAGCTACTTTTACTTCTAACGGCACCGTGAGTTCGTAAAATTGTAGGTATTGGGCCGCTGAAAACCCAGGATTTGTTATTCAGTGTAAAGATCAGTATAGTTTTAAAGTAAATGTGTGGAGCGGAATTTTAGATACGAAAATTGTGGGACCCTTTTTCCACGTGGTAATTTAAATGCTGCTAGGTACTTATTATTACAGAATGAACCGTCAGGCTTCCTAGATAATCTTCCAATAATACAAAGAAGGCATCTGTACTTTCAGCAAGATGACGCTAGTGTTCACTCCACTATTGAAATAAGGAACTGGTTAAATGAGGAGTTTGGCAATCAGTGGATAGGCCGATTCACAGAAAATCCCTGGCCCGCCAGATCCCCCGACCTTTCACCCTTAGAATTTTCTTGTGGGGGTACTTAAAAAACCAGGTTTACAAAAAGCGGCCCTTTAGAAATGTTGAACATTTGGAACAAATTATTAGAAACTGTGTAGACCTAATAACTCCCGAAATGCTTGGAAATGTTTCAGAAGAAATTGTTTCTCGAACAATATTATGTATGGAGCGAAATGGCGGTCATACCGAGTTTTAATACTCGGTTAAATTTTTTAATTTAAGTTAATTTTGGTGTTATTAGTATTGATAAAATTATTTAGGACTTATTACTAATATAGTTTTTTGACTCAAATTGTTGTTTATTTGACTCAATAAAATAATTTTAATTTTATTAATTTTTAGATTTTTGTTAAGTTTATCTGCCAAATTAAAAATTCTGTTTTACGGTTATAAATGAAATTAGTTTTGGATTAATGAATTTAAGGATTTCTTAACATCACAGATTATTTCGATATAAAAAATATCGATAAGGTTATTAGAAATAGACTATTGCAACAGCTGCCATCCAAGTGTAAACGAATTTTTTGAATTATTGCTCCAAATTGTCAGAAAAATAACAGAATATTTCTAGTTGTGTTCAACAGAAGTCAGTTTTACTTTAATGAAGCTAGTAGATAGAAAAAATATGGAAATTTTTAATTCTGTAAAAAAATATTTACAAAAAAATTCGATTTTATGTTTTTTTAAGTAAATATCTCAAAGACTGTATGGAAGGTTCTAATGGAATTCTAAACACTTCTTATTCTTGGAATTTTTTCGATATCTAATCTGATTTCTGAAGATTTCATATTCGTTTCTTCAAGTTTCCCGCCATACCAGTGGTCACGTGACGTATGCCAAAATCGATTTTAAGGTTATGGGACATGCACATCGGATCCCCCAGAACAGATTTTTCGATATTCCGCTAAAAAAAATTTTTCCCATATGTTGCGAACTATTTGCCGGTCACTGTATAATAATAATATTTTGAGACATAATAAGCACTTACAATAAAAATTAATGAAATACTACTAGAGCATCACTTAAATTAAAATCTCTTTTCAGCAAGGATTGGTACACATTTTTAATTATTTCTGTGTTATCGGGAGATAAGTGCTTTTTTCTAATAATTACACTACACTCAGCACAAGCCCATGGGCGGCACATTCTAACACTAATACAACAAACAATATCATCCGCCGGTAAACCAAACACTGACAGTAATACAGGGTGTTACTTAATGATAGGCCATAATTCCAAGGGCGCATTCCTAAACCAAATGCAAGTAGAACAGTTCATATAAATATGTGCCCTAACAAGTCTGGTTTTCAGGATACAAGGTGTCAAAGTTAAAAAAAAAATCGGTTTATTATTAGTATCTCAAATATCCTTTCGCCGATTTTGGTGAAAATTGGCAGTGTTAATCGTTGTGATGAGATGCTAAGTTAGCACTAACTAGATAATTTGTATGAGTTCCAGTGGCGTCCCGGGGGACAGTCTCACGAATAATATTGACAAGAAGATGTACGCCACTGACTTATATAAAAATTGTATATTGTTTTAGAGTTAAGCATTATTCGGATCGGACAAAAACCACCTTCGACTTCGACAAACCCTTTAAAATAAAATTCCCAGATAGGGGAGGTGAAGAGAGAAAGGAGGAACTTAAAAACCGTAAGGGTTCAGTCTGGTATACAGACGGCTCAAAGACAGAAAACAGCACGGGAGCGGGTGTGTATGAAGCCACTACTAGGGAAGGTACATCCATAAACCTGGGAGTGCACACAACCGTCTTCCAAGCAGAGGTAATAGCAATGAGAATGCCCGAGATTGTTTTTCGCCACCGCCATGTTAAACGAATCTTGAGGAGTCTCGACACTAAAAAGGCTTCTGGCCCTGACGATATTCCAGTCATTGTAATTAAGACATGCGCTGACGAACTGACACCGGTATTTTGTAGGCTTTTTAACTTATCCTACAAAAAAGGAATATTTCCTTCTTGCTGGAAAACTGCGAGAGTCCAGCCCATACCCAAAAAAGGCAAGAAGACTTTGCCAAACAACTATCGTCCAGTCGCATTGCTCTCGGTTATATCAAAAGTTATGGAGAAGGCTATCAACGAAAAATTACTAAAATACCTGGAACGCTTCAACATTATTAGTGACCGCCAGTATGGATTCCGTAAGTCTAGATCAACAGGAGACCTTCTCGCTTATGTTACTCATGTTTGGAACAACGCAATAGAACACCATGGGGAGTCCCGGGCGGTAGCACTGGACATTTCCAAGGCTTTTGACCGAGTATGGCATGAGGGGCTCCTAACTAAAGTGAGAGCATACGGAATGCCGGTTCAATTTTGTTCATGGCTGTCGAGCTTTCTTAAAGACCGTTCTCTGCGAGTGGCGATGGACGGATTTCTTTCAGACACATTTAACATCAACGCCGGAGTCCCTCAAGGTTCTATTTTGTCGCCTACCCTTTTCTTACTATACATTAACGATCTTTTGGAAAAAACTAAAAATCCTATATATAGCTTCGCTGATGACAGCACACTTGTTTCATCTTTTACTTTGGATGCTCGGACATCGGCTGCTAATGCACATCTCTATAGGCAGCAAGAGGTCTCACATCTTAACAAAGACCTGGAAGAAATTCTGTCTTGGGGTGACAGTAACCAAGTAGAATTTAACGCTAAAAAGACCCAGGCGGCAGTTTTTTCTAAAAAAGTTAATGTTGAAGAACCGGATATAGTTATGGCGGGACACTCAATTCCTTTGGCTTCATCAATTCATTTATTGGGCGTAAATTTGGATAGTCACGTTGCGGCCATTGCTAGGGCAGCCTCGCAGAAGCTTGGAATACTTTTCCGAACAAAGAACCTCTATACACCCCAGCAACTTTTGATGCTCTATAAAGCCCAAATTCGACCATCACTGGAGTACTGTTCGCATATTTGGGGCTCTGCTCCTAAACATACCCTGAGATTGCTAGATTCCATTCAAAGAAGAGCCATTCGCTTGATCGGTGACCATAGTCTGACAAACAATCTGGAAAGCCTTGAACATCGAAGGCAGGTTGGCGACTTGAGTCTATTTTACAAATATTTTCATGGCAAGTGTTCAACTGAGGTTGCCCGCTTGATACCACCCAGAGCGGTGCATGGTAGAAATACACGACGAGCGACACTGTTTCAAAATTCTTTCATCTGGAAAACGTCATCACTCTGGAACGACCTCCCTGAGATCGCGTTCCCCAACGAGTATAATCTCCAAAGATTCAAGACCAACGTGAATCGTTTTCTGCGCACACGCACCGCTCCTAGAGCGCCATAAAGGATTTATCCTGCAGTGCTGTGCCTTATCATAAAAAAAAAAAAAAAAAATTACGACCTGTTCATAAATTATGATGAGGAAAGGAGTCGAAGACAAACAGATCCACATCTTAACCGATTGCCAGGCAGCGCTCAAAGCGCTCGAAAAACCAACTATAAACTCCTTAGTAGTTGAGGAGTGTCTTACAACGCTAAAAGGCCTGGCACAACGAAACAGGATTAACCTGGCATGGGTACCCGGCCACCACGGTATAGAGGGAAATGAAGCGGCAGATAAACTCGCCAAAAAAGAGGCGAGAGATAACCTAATCGGGCCGGAGCCTGCGTGCGGACTCTCGTATCGGACGGCAAGAAAAAATATACGAGAAAGACTTACTCGGCAACACCAAGAATATTGGGAGGGACTCCCAGGGTTAAGACAATCAAAATTGTTCATCAGGGAGACAAACAAAACCAAAATCAAATCACTACTGCAGCTTAACAGGAAAAACAAAAAAACAATAACAGGTCTCCTCACGGGATACTGTCAAATGAAAAAACACCGTAGCAATATGGGACTAGAAGCAGAACCTTTTTGTAGAGCCTGCAAAGAAGAGGAGGAAACCCCTCACCACATACTATGTCATTGTCCGGCAGTAAGTGGGAAAAGATTACGGCACTTCGAGGAAGCCTATCCGCAATCTGAAGAAATAGCCAACGCCCCCATCAACATTGTCCTGAAATTCATTGGGGACAGTCGTTTGTTGGAGTAGATATCAAAGGAGTACAATAAGCCATGAGCTTCAGTGCAGTGGGAGAAGAACCACAATCCATTGAGATAGATAGATAGAGTTAAGCAGCTACAGGTACAACTGCTTTGTCTCTTGGTATTTTCTCGTATCTTACTTCGTTTTCGATAAAAGAAAATAAATGTATGTAAAGTCGGAATCAAGAACCAAATGAAATTGAACTAGGGGGTATAACAATTTCCCAGAAGAGTGCAGTAAAATACTTGGGGCTTTATCTGGACAGAAAATTAAACTGGAATGATCACATTCAATATCTCATAAAAAGAACAGAAAATGCCATGAACATCATTCGAGCATTTACTCACAAAAAATGGGGAGCTGATCCAAACATTGGCCTGCTATTCTATAGAGCTTTTGTTCGATCGATTATTGACTATTCTAGTATATTCTATGGAGCAGCAGCTAAATCTCACTTAAGAAAAATTGAAATTATCAAAAATAAATTTATTAGGCAAAGTATTGGACTCCTAAAAAGTACACCCATATCGGTGTTGGAAGCGGAGACAAAAGAACCACCCTTAAAAGTACGAAGAAGTTTTATATCGTACAAATTTACACTAAAGTTAATATCTAAAAATAGCATCGTAGTAAGTAAAACAAATCAGCTGTCAATTCTATGTTTCACACATCCTTATTGGAAAGTAAAAAATTGCCATTGATGGTAGAGAGTTATTCCTGGATAACTCAGAATAAAGAATTAACACATAGTAGTGGCACATTATCTTACTTTCAATTAAATGAAGTTTTCGATATTAGGCCGCCAGTAATTATCCTAAATAATGACGAAGACAACCAACTTAGTGTATAATATAACTTCTTAAAAGAACAGGCTCCTATCTGGAAAACACATGAACAAATATTCACTGATGGATCAGTATTAGCAAAAAAAAAACGAATGTGCCTTCTACCACACCGGACAAAGCCGCGAAAGAAGCTACGACTATCGGGTCTTAAACGAATTTTAAAATTCCATATATACTCCATTCCACAATAATCCGTTGATTTCCCGACCGCAATAAAATTTAAACCCAGCTATAAGTAAGTGTCTTTTGAAAGGGTACAGGCAATGATTGCCTACTAATTTCAATAGTTTAGGTTAGCTATTTTCAACAAAACAACAAATATAAAATAGGTAAGTATCTTTATTTTAATCATGTAATTAAATAGCTATTAATATTTATACAAAAATACTAATCTACAATAATATAATATCATCTATGCCTAAACTAATATAGTGACGATAGTGATAGTGAAACTATAGCCTTACGTTACTATTAATTATGTTATTATATTGGTATATTAGGTAGGTTAATGGCAAATTGCAGGTGTTCAATATAAAGCAGAGTCTTTTCATCTTAGTTCATCAGTCGTTTGGTGTTTGTCAAGCTGTGCGTTAAAGATTTTTTCGTATGTGTTATCGAGCATCCAAAATATGTCAGATCTGTGTGAAACTTTAGATAATATTGGTTCCGGAAGTTATGGTGTAACGAAGAAAAAACATTATCACTTGATGCCAAAAACATCATAAAGAACGTTTACTGTAGCCTTTTAGAAAAAGGGTATGACCGGAGTGCAAGTTTTAGTAAAACGAGTATTTTGACCAAAATTGCATTAACGACAGTAAAAGATATAGTGACCAAACCCATCCAGCCAAGGAAAAAACGGTGTGACAGCGGAAAATTAAGAAGCATCGAAGAAGCTGATAAAGACTTGATTCGGAGGAAAATTTATGACATGTACAGTAAACAAATAGTCCCAACAATAGATACGCTAAAAAAGTTACTTACAGCAGACGAAACCGACATTTCATGTGGCAGGACAAGCGTTTGGAGAATAGTAAAAGCAATGGGTTTTAAATATCGTACCATTGACAAACGACAGGTACTAATGGAATCGCAGCGTTAACAAGTATGGCGTAGAAATTATTTGAATCTTATCAGACAATATAGGGAAGGAAATCGTTCAATTATATACTTCAACGAAACTTGGCTTGATACCCACGACACTCCTAAAAAAGGTTGGTGCGATTCAACAATCAAATGTCAAACTAAAGCTCCCTCAAACAAAGGACAAAGAATTACGATATTACATGCAGGTTTAGAAAATGGGTTTATTCCGAACGCTCTATTATTATCTGCGAAGAAAATTGCCAATTCATCTTTGGATTACCATCAAGACACGGATGCTACATTGTTTGAAGATTGATTTCAGAATCTTCTGCTTCCGAATGTGCCCAAAAATAGTGTTATTATGATGGACAACGCTAGTTACCACAGTCGCAAACTAAGTAAAGTACCGAATTCAAATAATACAAAAGTGGAAATTCAAAACTATATGATGGAAAATAATATATATTTCGAGGAAACCTATACAAAAAAGGACCTTTTAAATGTTTTAAAAACATTCAATATTGAAAAAGAATATATCTTTGACAATCTCGCAAGTGCTAATGGTCACACAGTTTTACGCCTCCCTCCGTATTAGGTACTGTATTTTTAACCCAATAGAACATATATGGAGCCAGTTAAAGACGATGATTAGAAGAGAAAACACATCCCTACACTAAGTAGTTCTGTAATAGAATTAATTGAAAAATGTGTAAATAATATCCCAGTAGAAAGTTGGAAAAATTCTGTGGGACACGTGATCCAAGTCGAAGATTCCTATAACATAATTAATAGTAACCTAAGGTCCTTAATAATTAGTTAAGGCATAGATGAAGACGATAGTGATAGTGAAACAGAGCTAAATATAGAGTAGGTTAAGTTAAATATTGTATTATTATAATATTGTAGATTAGTATTTTTGTATAAATATTAATAGCTAGTTAATTACATGATTAAAATAAAGATACTTACCTATTATTTTATATTTGTTATTTTGTTGAAAATAACTAACCTAAACCGTTGGAATTAGTAGGTAATCAGGACCTGTACCCTTTCAAAAGGTCCGGTGCCTACACAATAGATATTTGTCAGACAACTTATTTATGGTTGGGATTACGACTGAGGGTAAATTTTATTGCGGTCGAGAAATCAACGAATTATTGTGGAATGAAGTTTACAGACATAGTAAGTCAAGCTAAAACAAGAATATCAAACAATTGGCAGGAGCAATACATAAATTCAGATAGGGGACTTAGGTATGAAAATAATTTCCTAAATGTATGTAAAACAACATGATCTTGTAAGGAATGAAATAAAAACTTTGTCAGAATTATTTCTCGGATCAAGACTTTTCATGCCTTGTTATCCCAAGCATGCAAAACGAATCGGTTTGAAGGATGGGGAAGACTGTGAATGTGGCGAAACAGGAGATTTTGAACATTATGTATTTAGTTGTAATAGACCTTAAAATAATAGACATAAACTATAACTATAACAGTTTGAAAGGATTGGTTCAAATGTCATTTAACTTAAACTATTTAATAGCACTTGGTAATATAACTGTGTATAAATTTATATAATAATTCATATTGGAAGTTCAAATAAATCTATAAAAAAAAAGGAAAAAAAAAGAGAAACAAATGTAAAAATAATAATACAACATCGCAAATCCCAAATAAATATAACGGTATTATAGAAATAAAAGCTACTTCATTGCATGGCAAATATTTTTCTCGAGAACCAAGTAAGATACGAAAGAATATCGAGAAACAAAGAAGTTTTATTTTTAGCTCCTTCATCCGAAAACTATATGAAATGTTTAAACAAGTCAGTGGCGTACAATTCTTTGTCAATATTATTCGTGAGACTGCCCCCCGGAACGCCACTGGAACTCATAATTATCATCTAGTTAGTGCCAACTTAGCGTCTTATGATAACGAACAACATTGCCAAATGTCACCAAAGTCGACAAAAAAATCTTTGATATTAAAAAAAAAATATATTTTTTTATTAAATTTTGACAACTTCTATCTTGAAACCAGACTTTTTAGGGCACATAATTATATGGATTTGGTTCAGGAACACGCCCTTGAAATTACTACCTATCATTAAGTAACACCCTGTATAACAAAATGCACTCGTCGGAAAACCATGCCTACTTAAAATGGTATAGCAAATAGGGATGCAGGTAATTTCTACTCCGGCTCTGCCCGAAAAGATTTCGGGCATTTTATGGTCAGAAGTACTCCGAAGGATAATTAAGGCTTAATGGCAGTTAAAAGATCAGCGATATAATGTAAACTTCACCATTAACAGATTAAAAATACAATAATAGGGCGGGAGCCATAGCACTGTATGCTTCATTCCACAATTATTCGTTGATTTCTCGACCGCAATAAAATTTAAATGACAACCCTCAGTCGTAATCCCAACCATAAATAACTTGCCTGACAAATATCTATTGTGTAGGCACCGGACCTTTTGAAAGGGCACAGGTCCTGATTACCTACTAATTTCAATAGTTTAGGTTAGCTATTTTCAACAAAACAACAAATATAAAATAATAGGTAAGTATCTTTATTTTAATCATGTAATTAAATAGTCATTAATATTTATACAAAAATACTAATCTACAATATTATAATAATACAATATTTAACTTAACCTACTCTATATTTAGCTCTGTTTCACTATCACTATTGTCACTATATTAGTTTAGGCATAAATGATATTATATTATTGTAGATTAGTATTTTTGTATAAATATTAATAAGTACCTATTTAATTACATGATTAAAATGAAGATACTTACCTATTATTTTATATTTGTTGTTTAGTTGAAAATGGCTAACCTAAACTATTGAAATTAGTAGGTAATCAGGACCTGTACACTTTCAAAAGGCACTTATTTATGGCTGGGTTTAAATTTTATTGCGGTCGGGAAATGAACGAATTATTGTGGAACGGAGCATATGTTCCATTTTCTCTGTCAATGCGTCACAAACATTTACTGTTTTTATACATAATGCCTTTAAAGCTTAAAAAAAAGATGTAATTAAGTTTACTATAATACCAGCCATAACTAGCCAAAGTAGATAGGAATTCCCATTCTGTCGCATGTGTGTGCGTTAAAGAATGTGTCTTGAAAATCACTGTTTATCCAGGCGCTTAATTGACTTTTTCTTGGGCAGGGGGGGGCATGGCCCTTCTGGGAAGGGCCGGGCCGACCCTGCACCCTCCCCATCCTAGTTACGCCTATGCCTTTAGGCTGACCGTGCTCTACCATTTGTTAATCGCGCGATCATTTTGTAGCAGAAATGTGATACATAAAATGCGCGTACTTTAGTCTATCTTTAAATGGCGCGAAGTAATAAATGCTCATTAAATATGCAAAACGTATACCGGGGTATCAAGAACAATTAAAACACCATCCCTTAAAATATATTGTGTTTACATTATAAGATCCAAATAATGAGTATTCTGTAGGTAGGTCCACCCTGAATTTATCGCAAGCTATTGTTATATTTGAGGATTTACCATTGTTATTGGGAAAATCTCTTAGCCAGGAACGCGTATTGGGGAAGTTTTTAAATTAAAAATCTTAAACATTCTCCTAAAATTGTATTGTGTTATATTATATTCGTAGGTGTGCATAAGAAAACATATAAAAAGTCATATTAACTAATAAATAACAACGAGTGGTACTATTTTACATAATATAATTACAAAAACAAGATATAATATACAATCTTTCAAACAAAACATTTTCAAAAATCAAATAATAGTTTGTCGTTATGGCTTAATTATATTCCGATTCGGAAGATAAACTGTTATTAACATCGTTAATAATAAACGGTTCAACCATTTCTTCGATTATTATATTTACCTTCCACATTTTGGCTCTTCTACTATCACATGATCTATACACTTTTTCACTTTTCCGCACTGATTTTACCCATAGCTTCATTAAAGAGTCTTTTTAAATCCACCATTTTATAAGTCGTATTTTTTTCTGGTGACATCTGTCTTTATTTGCGCCCATATAAGATCGATCGGGTGTATTCAGAGTGGCAAGGAGGGAGTCTGAGCACAGATATTCCTCGTAACTTTGCCATTTCATCGACTAAATATTTTTTGAATGCATTTTTATGTAAATTGACTAGTATCAATAGTTTTTTTTTAAGGAATCTAATGAAAATTCTATTTGTTTTAAACTCAGCCATTCTGTTATTTTCACTTTTACGCAACGCACTTGTCGGTAATTTTTTCGTCAGCCTAGAGTGATAACTTGCATTATCCAACACAATTATTGCATCTTTTGGTATAAGATCCAACATTTGCTCGAGCCATTCTTCAAAGACATCGGCATTCATATCTTTGTGATAGTCTCCTGTATTTTTAGATTGGGACATCAGTAGACCACCTTTAACGAAGCCTTGAGAATTTCCAATATGGGTTATGATAAGTCGATGTCCGTTTCCAGATGGCGGTCTTAATCCTGTGGACAATCCTTCCAAAAAAGCTTGCCTTGAACTTTTAATATTTTCATCCTGCCAAAATTTAGTCACAGTGTGATCTTCATTTAGCCATGTTTCGTATAAGGAAAATATTTTTTTGTTTTCTTCTCTGGCTTTTCAGAAGCTTCTTAAGAAATTTCTTCTCCAACAGACGATATCGCTTCTGTCTACTAAAATCGATTACCTATTATGTTTTTTCCACCGAAACCCCATTTTTTTTTTAATAATTTCCAAAGCGTATTTCTACACATAAATGGGTAGTCCTGGTTTTCTCGAATTGAGGACAAAATTTTGTCCAGCGTGGGAATTCCTTTTTTTGAAAGAAACTATGAACTTTGCACGGACATGAAAATGCCTTATTCTCTGCATTAAAACATTGTCCAGCTCAAGTTTTGGTCGTCCTGGAGAAGTTTTTGGAGGTTTGACGCCAACACTTTTTTCTTCTTTTAAAAGTTTATATATTGTTGTTTTCCCAACGTTAAGCATATCTGCTGTAAATTGCACTGAATTGTCAACACTCAAATCCGCATTCCTACTTTTAATAGAATCTTAACAGTTAGGAATTTTTTTCTTTTTCATTTACTGTACATAGACCGACTCTAGGGCGTTTAGGCAATTGTTGAAAATCCTCCATATTTAATTATAAAAACACTGACACTTCACACTTTGACTAGTTTCACTTGAAAGCAAACACCCAAGGTAGGTATGTATATATATAAATATGTGTATTATTCTAATAGGGGCACGCATAAAGGCATAATAACCACATAATTATTAGCAAACAGGTAACCAGGATTAGGTACAAAAAAAAGGAATAAAATGATTAGAACAGAAACGGAGTAAATACCTAAACTCTAATTAGTTTTGATAAAATTGCTTTCTAAAATTCCAGGTAAATGGCACGCGCATCACAAAGTTAAAAAACAAATGAAATTTTATTTTTTTAAATGGAACACCCTATATATTCTCCACCAGGGGGAAAGATCTCTTTTTCCTGATTTCCAAAATATATAACATATCAACATTTAATTCAGTCGTTTGTGAAATATTTGAGTTTTGATAAATTGAATTAATTATAATCGAGTTGGCGTTCCGCATACTTCAACGTGACATATTTGTCTGTTTACTTTAAATTGAAACAATCCGTAAGAAAAAATTACTTATGTTTTATAATTCAATTTCAATAATATAAAGTAAAGTAAATGACTATATGTTTTCTATATACCCGCCACGACTTCTGACACATTTTAGAATATTTTCTCTCATTTTGTGATGGATCGCGTTCGAAGTAAAATCTGGGTGATCTGTGTTAAGCATGAATATTTCTTGTTCAATCCTTTGTCTCAACACACGTATATTTTGAGGTCTATCGTAATAAATACGGTTTTTCAGAAATCCCCACAGAAAAATATCAAACGGGCTTAGGTCCGGGCTATTAGCCGGCCATTGAAGTGTGCCATTCCTGCCTATCCGAAGGTCATATCTGCCATTTAGGTATTCAGTAACTTAAACGATATTATGGAGTGGTGCCCCATCTTGTTGCCAGACAAGGTTATTGTATTGCCGAACTGGAAGTTCTTCTAAATAGTTTTCAATAATATTTTGAATGAAATCTAAATATCGATTGCCCCTTAGATACCCATCAAAAATAATAGGTCCAATTACTTGGTTATTCAGCAAACCGCACCACACATGAACTGACCTCCGTCCCTGTATTTTGACTGGTTGAATTTTATGTGGGTTTTCACTTGCCCAATAGCGTTTGTTTTTTCTATTACACATCCCCGCCGTCGTGAACGTAGCTTCATCGGTGAAAATAATTTTTGTTAAGAACTCGGGATCTTCTGCTATATGCCTTAATATTTCTTGACAATAATGTAACCGTTGAATCATATTTCTTTCAGAGGTCTTGAACTGACATAAATTTGTACGGATTATATTTGTAATGTTTCAAAGTGGTCTGAATTTTGTAGCACCACTTTCCAAATTGTGCGGCAACCGTTAAGATCGAACTCTCGGGATTTTCTAAAATATGATTCCTAATTTATTTTGTTTATAATAATTAGAATGCAAGAGAATACTACCTTCAAAGGATAGTAAAATATTTAAGTCTTCTTCGTCATTTCTAATAACGGTTCTCTTTTTTCGACCGAGATTTTTGGATTCATTAAATCGCTGGATAATGCGTTTGATTGTGTTAGTCGATGGTACCCGTCGTCCAGGATTAATTCGACGATATTACTGTTGAACTACAGCTATTTGGTTGTTAATAGAATAGAAAAGACGTACTAATTGAAGTTTGTCTTCTTCCGAATATCCCATTTTCCTTACTGGTTGTTTCAATTTAAAGTAAACAGACAAATATGTCACATTGAAGTATGCGGAACGCCAACTCGATTATAATCAATTCAATTGATCAAAACTCAAATATTTCACAAACGACTGAATTAAATGTTGATATGTTATATATTTTGGAAATCAGGAGAAAGAGATCTTTCCCCCTGGTGGAAAATATATAGGGTATTCCATTTAAAAAAATAAAACTTCATTTGTTTTTTACCTTTGTGATGCGCGTATGATCTTTTTAATAAGTCTAAAAGATATGACGGGAAAAAGTATGTAACTTTTGTATTAGAAGTTTTTTTCTGTCACTTATATTAACCCCTGTAGGCAGGTATCCAAATATAAAAAATAACCCTGTACATAATTTTAAGCTTAAAAAATTTAATATTAAAATATATATTTGAAGACAAAGCTTAAGTTTAATGTCGATACTTGTACTAATTCTGCACAAATTTAAAAATAAAATTTAGTCCAATTTAAATATATGCAAGCCGAAAAATCTTGCACGCCCATGGAGAAGACGGTTTTGATTGATTCATTACTTCGCATCATTTAAAGATAGACTATAACGTTAAAAAATATCGTGGATAAGTATAATGATATCAAACCGCGATTTAATAGTAGTTTTGTAAAAAATCGTACAGTTCACCCCTAAAATACAAAACAAAAAAAAAAGACACATTCATTTATTATTTAAGGTTCAGATGACTGCATGGTAGAAACTCCGTAAAACGATTTCTAAAAACTAAGGCCACCACCACAAACATTTAACTTATATTTACTTTAATTTATCAGATCACTCATACGTGGTCCCAATTTTTGTTGCATATTCAATTCAGTACCAAAGTTGCGTTCGTAAGCAGAACGTCTACAAGCAAAAATTTAAGATAATCTACCTTTCTCCAGCTGAAAATACCATGTATCACTGCGATGACTGTGACCTTGCTGTACATGAAAATGACCGAGAGAATCATCTTAGTGGAGCCCGGCACAAATACAGGGTTCGACAGAAACACAGCGAAAGTAAGTATTATGTTGTGCTCTATTTAGTGTAATTTGTTATAATTTGGGCGGCTATACAGAGTGACCCAGATAAGAATGCACTTACTACAGAAATAATTAAATTAAAGAAAGCTTGGGCATTACTGAACTCTAAAACGTCATGTTTTCAAATTTCAAAAATTCCGAATATTTCCGAAAATATTCGAAAAAGCACGAATTTTTGCGTTCTTATTATAAAAGATATGTGTAAAAAAATGTACTTTCTCATTGCCTCTTTTTATCCTCTTCAGCATGGTTTAATTAAATTTTCAATCCGACGTTTGTTTTTTTCGCAGCCATCATCAACTTTTTTTAAATAGTCCAAAATTGTTATTTTACGCTTGATAAACTCCTTGTTATTTTAAATCCAACGACATATATTTATTTTTTGTTAGACGTTTCGGACTAAAAAAGTCATCATCAATGCAAATGAGCACCTTAGTTAATTTATTTTTGTTTTTATTGTTGTGTTTGAGGTGCCCAATTCCAAAACTAGTTTAATCCACTCACTATTGGGGAATCCTCAGGAAAACACAAAAAGTTTGAAACGTTTGGCAGCTGATCGACGGGATTCCAAATTCGTATATATTATCGTGGCATCTATCAACACTTATTCATACCTAATAGAAAAAAATCAGGAGAACCTCAATATTAAGAAAAAAAAGTTAACTAAACCAGTTTTGTAACCACACTGTGAATTAAGAAAGTTTCAAATATGTCGAAATGGGATTAAAACAGTTTTGAAAATGTAAAAAAAAAGTTTTTTTTATTCGAAATTATTTGGTACAACATAAAACTCAATAAAAGCAATTCTTAAACATTTTCCATCGTCTCTTCCGCGGCCATGGCGTCGAAACCGTCATCCAAAGTTTCAGTATTTCAATTATCCATATCTCCTGCATTGTCAATAACATTTTTATAGAACGTTAAATCCACTTTACCAAGATTTCTCCAATCCGGTCCAAAGTGCTTAGATTTACTTGTTTAACTGGAACTTTCTTCAGGAGAGAATCCGGACTGATGAATGCAAAGGATTTTCCTTTTTTGAGTGCCGACTTGTATTGTCCTAAATCACTTCGATAATTGACCTCACGTTTTACCATTACAGTTTTTGCCGTTGATTTCTTGATTTTATTAATTGAGATTCGTTTGAGAGAACTGAAAATGCCATTGAGTAGGAAGTTTAATAGTTGCTTCTACCGCTTTTTTTCAATCAAAAATAAGTCTTTTTGCATATCTAATACTGTTACCTGTTGCATATTCAGAAGAAATAGCTCTATAATTGAGGCCTGCCTTTCCAAAATGTTACAAGTGTCATTTTTTGAATTTTACAGGAGGAACAAAAAACTGATTTAACTGGTTAACTTTACCAATATCACACTTGTTTTTTTTTTAAATAAAAGTTCATCACATTTTATAAATTTTATCACGGAGTAAATCAAGCAAACGCATATATCGGTTATCAGAAAAAAAAATTCAACATTTGTTTAATTCCAAAACGTTGGAAGTTCTAACCTACTTTGCAAGTCAAAACGTTGCAAGTAATAAACCATGGCAACCTGCATGGTTGTATCGAATAAATCTAATATGGCAGATCTCAAGAAAGAAACGAAATTTTGTATTTTTTATTGGAAAACTACAACTTGAATAATCTTAAAACTAAAAAATGTGAAAACTGGAAAAGTTTTGTTACCCTGGATCGCTCCTGTCCAAAAGTTCGGAATAAAATTGTTTTGCTTCCGTTGCCAAGTAAGGAAGCATGGTTTTAATATGGGCAAGTTTTTCTTTTGGAATAGAATAGAATAGAATAGTAGCTTTATTTCAGATATAGTTTCACAATACAGTAACAATATTATAAAAACATGAAATGAAATGGCGTCACAGAACAATATTTAGCTATACATTGAAACGAGCATTAAAATAATCATTTAAGCAATACGGTTCTAGGTCAATCAACAGTTTCTTGGTTTTCCTCTTAAATTCCCTGTAATTTTCAATAACTTTTAAGTTGTTTGGCAATTTATTAAATATTTTGATGCAGTTGTAAGATGGATTTTTTTCACTTAAAGTTAGTCTATGAATAGGATAGTATATGTCTGCATTCCTAGTATGGTAAGTGGTGTTGGTATTAAAAGTTAGAAACTCGTTTTTGTTTTTATGTAAATATAAAAGGCATTCATGTAAATATAAGCCATAAACTGTTAATATTCCTAGTTCTTTAAATTTACCTCTGCACGAATCTATGAATCTCATATCGAGTATTAATCTAATAATTCTTTTTTGTACTACAAATACTGATTGTGTTGAGGAACTGACTCCCCAGAAGATGATACCATATCTAATCTGAGATTCAAAGTTCGCATAGTACAGAATTTTTTTCACTTTATCTTCTACATATTTGTTTAGAACTCTGAGTGCAAAACAAACCTTATTTAATTTTTTCACCAAATACTCGATGTGATTTGACCATTTTAGAAATTCATCAATTATAATACCTGGGAATTTAGTCTGATTTACTGTGTCCACTTTTTGATTGTCTATACATATTATTGAACGTTTCTCTTTGAGTTTATTGGTGCGAAAAATCATAACGTTTGTTTTGCTCTCGTTTACAACTAGTTCATTCTTGTTAAACCATTCATTTGCTTGTAAATACAGCTCATTGCATTTTACTTCTAAGTTGTGTGGATCTACATCAGCAACTAGGAGATTGGTATCATCCGCATAGTTTGTAATTGCAGAATCCTCCAATCCGCTCGCAACTGAACACAGGTCGTTAATCATGATCAGGAATAATATAGGCCCGAGTATACTTCCCTGGGGCACCCCAACCTGATTTTGTAGCCACTCTGATCTAGCAGAGTTATTGTCTTTAGTGATTTCGACACATTGCCAATTGCCATCGATCTGAAAGGTACGAGGTTAGCCACTTCAAAGCACTTCCCATTATACCATAATTTTTTAGCTTTTCTTTCAAGTAATTTCTGTTAATACAGTCAAAAGCTCTAGACAAATCTATGAAAAGCCCAGCGGCTAGTTTATTTTTTTCAAGAAATTTCAGTATGTTATTTGTAAATTGAAAAATTGCTGTTTGAGTTGACTTACCTCGTAAATATGCATGTTGCGATGGACTAAAAAGATTACAATCATAAAAAAAATTTAATAGTCTAAGGGACATTGCCATTTCAAAGATTTTTGAAAAGCTATTTAGCAAACTTATGGGTCTGTAGTTTTCTAACTTTTCTGGATCTCCTGTCTTATAAATCGGTTTTATTAAAGTTACCTTTAGTTGGTTGGGAAAAATGCCAAATTTGAATGAATTATTTATAATGTAGGAAATTACATTCTTTATGCTTGGAGTGCTGAGTTTTACAATATTTACAGGTATGTCATCAATGCCACTGCTCAGTTTATTTTTAAGTTTTTGAGATATTTCAACGATTTCCTCTGGAGTGAATGACCTTAAGTATATAGAAGCATTGTTTTTTATGGTGTCGCAATTGAAATTAGTACTATTTTTTATTAGGTTTGGAATTAAGTCAACTAGAAAATTATTGTAATTATCGGCTATTGATACAGGTGACCCAGAAATTTGGCAATTTGAATCTTTGAGAGAGTTGCCCTGAATATCATTACAAACTGTCCACATTGCTTTGTTTTTGTTATCCGATGTAGTAATTTTATTATTATAATGATCTTTTCTTAATTTAATTAAGATATTATCATACCTTTTTTTTCCGCTTTATACAATTCTTTACATCTACAATCATCCTTACTTAATACTAACAACAAATCTAAACTCTGCTTACATGCTGCTAGATCAGGGTTGTTATAAAATACCTTATTTTTTTATTTGTCTTTTAGAGTCTTTTTAGGAAAATGCTCGTTAAACAGTCCAAAGAAGATTGAAGCAAAACCATCCCACTGACTATTTACATTGGAGACCTCTGTTGTGTACACTGATTCCCAGTTTTCGTTTTTACCATGTTTAGTTGGTTTTTCAATGACTTCAATCGTTGCAAAATCATTTACAGTCTTGCCTTTTCGAAGAATATTAGTTTTTATAGAAGATTGTAAGGCTCCATGAGACTTCCAGATTTCAACTAAACCAAACTGATCCTTAGTCAACTTAATTTGAGCAGCTTCAGATATTTTTAATCTGGTTGTATTTAAATTTTCCTTGGCTATAGATTTCCAGACGTGAAAACCATCAAATACCGCTACAACGAAGGGATTCTTTTGTTTAGCAGTAGCAATGGTACGTACAACATCCATAGGAACTACACATTTACATTTTTTTTATACTTCTCGATAACGCCAAAGTCTCGGTCGCATGCTAAGAATGTATGACCTTTTACACTTTTACAGGAAATTTATGTATGATTTCGGTAAAAACTCATTTTGCCAACAATGCCAAATAGATAGCTAAAACTATCTGGTTCTTATTTTGTGCCCCGCTGTTATCAGACCACACTATTAATTTTGTTTTCTTCGTGTTGATTTGCTTTGTTAAATAGGTGTAAGTAAACACAATGCGCGACTTCCAAAGATCCACGTCCTCCAACAGTTTCAGGCCAAAAGCACATAAATCCATTTTTTATTTCGGAATCATGTATGCCCAAGTTGCAGCAAGCTACTTGTCTGGAATAATACATTTCGGAATGTGTAAGTTGTGGAATATACATTTGCTGTTGCATATCATACGATATAACATAAAAATTGGAGTTTTTGGCATTTTTTGTATCTTCTTGCATCGCTTGCGTAGCACGCTCATGTTTTCTGTGGTGGATTTCTACGGCTATTTGAGCATCTTTTCTTTCTGTATTGTCAACTGTATTTGATACTTTTGTACTTAAAGAATCACATGTGGAACAGTTATCTACACGGAGCACTCTAAAGCTTAGGTTAAAGTTTGTTAAAAAAATCTGGTTATACCATTGTCTGGACACTGGTTTGTTTGGCAAATCCTTACAATATTGTTCTAGGAAACCCCTATACATTTTACTGACATTTAAATCTGGAGATAAATACTTCGATTCTGTTTTGTTTCGATTATAATGGCCAATTTCTGACGGAAAAGAGGAAATATGTTCAATGATTTTATTTCTCCACTCTTGCAAATTTTGTGAAGTTCTTGATCCTCCTCTTTTTTCACTGAAGTCCATTTTACCTTCCAGAATTTTCTCACCTAAAAGCTGAACCCTTCTAGGAGTTATCCCGAAGGTATTGCAAAATAGTTTTAAGTAAACTCTGACCTTAGATGCTCCTGGTAGCATAAGAAAATAATGAAAGGTACTTATGTTGTCTTCTACTTTCGCCTGGACGTTCATACAATCCATGTCTGCGTCGTTTTATGAGTTGAGGGTGAATAAATCTTTGCAGGTAAGCCTGTTGCTTTTCATATTAAGCTGTTTCATTAAATTGTTTAAACAATGCTAGAAAGTTTACACTTGCAGTTAATCTAAAATAAAACATTACAATGCAAAAATTTTGTCTAATTCAAAACTTATCTAACATACCTCAGTAGGCTCTTAGCAGGAATTAGTCGGCCACTACAAGACGTATATTCTTAGCCACTATTCTTCTTGGTACTTTTTATATTCTTCTCCCATTTTTCAGGTGATCGCACATGTTTTTTACCCCGTTTTTCTGCACGCGGTTCGGCCTCCGCCATGATTAATAAACAACTGACTATTGTTTTGGCTGCACTTGCACAAGTTACTTACAACGTTTTGACTAGCGCAACACGTGTCTCTATCAACTTGCATGGATGAGTGTTTGTGGGAGCGTAAAGCTCGGCACTTACAACACACAATTGATGAAAAGTCAATATCAAGCAAAAAGGCACTTACAACGTTTTGGAAAGGCAGGCCTAATTATTGATTTAAACTATTACTTCTTTTTTTCGTACCATCTTCTCAATTTTTCCAGAAATTCTGTCAAGCGGTATGCATGACCAACTATAGGGAAAGTTACATGAATCTCGCTGACGGTTGAGTTGATTAAATATAGCCACCGCATAAGAATACCCATAGTAATATTTTTGTTTTGCCCAGGACATCCATCGCGAAAAAATTTTAAGCTTGTCACACTTTATAGCTATTAATATAACGAGATTATTATGCGATTTATAATAGTCGAGGACATTGCTAGGTGACGAGGCGACAGCCGAGTCACCCGCAATGTCCGAGACGGTGTTAAATCGCTAATAATCGAGTTATATTCAAACCTTTATCGTATCATTGACAACGGCGATGCGAAAATAAAAACAAGGTGTTTTGTCATTTCATTTTGGCATTTCAAAAAGTCATCATTAAAATCATGCAAGATTTTGATATTCCTGACGATATATTAGCTGCAGCCAACATTATAAGGTTGAACTTGCTTCCGGACAAATCTAAAATCCATTATGAAAAAGAATATCGGCAGTTTTGTGAGTGGCGAAACAAAGTACATGTTCAAGGTGCAGCAGAAACGGTATTGCTGGCGTATTTCGCAAAACTCTCAGAGGAATACTCTGCTTCATCCTTATGGCCGAAATATTCCATGTTACGAGCGACTTTAGAACTGAAGGAAAGAGTGGAAATCGACAAATACGGCGCCTTAATACGTTTCATCAAGAAGAAAAATGTTGGATATAGAGCAAAAAAATCAAAAGTATTTACAAGAGAACAAGTCAACGAATTTGTGTGTTCTGCCTCAGACGAGAAGTTTTTAATGATGAAAGTGGCTTTTTTAATTGGAATTGGAGGAGCCTGTCGAACTAATGAATTAGCGAAGATGACCACGGAAGATGTTGACGTTTTAGAGGACAAGCTGATTGTTACTATTCCCGACTCAAAAACCCACAAGAAACGTATTTTCGCTGTGATATTTGACGGCGAAGTCAATCCTGTGCTTTTATTTAAAAAGTACGCAATGTTAAGGCCAGACCATGTCACTCACCAAAGATTGTTTGTATCATATAGAAGAGGGAAATGTACGGTACAGCCCTGCGGCATTCATTTCTTCTCTAAAATACCTCAAAAAATAGCTGAGTATCTCTCACTTGAAAATCCTAATTTGTATACTGGTCACTGCGTTAGAAGATCTTCGGCAAATTTTCTTGTTAATGCTGGAGGAGATATATTAGACCTACAAGAACTTGGTGGATGGGAATCGGCGAAGGTTGCTAGAGGGTATTTAGAAGAAAGTTTCCATTGCTCGCAAAATTCAAATCGGCGATGTTTCCGGCAGTGGATTAGGCACTGGGGAACCGCACGAAATCGAAAGGAGTGCTTTCTCGGTCATTAATCAGTCTTCAGAGGGCATACCTAAGATCGTGGACGTTAAAGACAAAGGTGTATCCATCAAATTTGAAAACTGGCAAAATACTGTTTTACATGTTCATGAAAAATAGTTCTAATATTATTTGGTATCTAACGTATTATGCTTTCGTAACAAACGTATTAAATTATGGTAGCTAATGTATTATGAGTCACTAAGGTTTTATGTAGGTTTTAGCACGTTTATGATGTTAATAATAATAAAGATATCATATAAAAATGACTTAATCTTCAATGATACGATAAAAGATTTAAAAACGTCAGTTTTGCATACACCATTGGTGAAGTTTCATTAGATCCTTTCCATCTTATATTTTCTGTCCACGTATAGCTGGTAATAGAACTCTTTATTTGATGTTTAGAAGTAGAATGCTCCTCGCAAATTGTAAAGTTGTACAGGTGAAACTGCCTTGAGTAATATGCTGCCTGGTCAGGAATACGAGGAAGTGCCACATTATTTTGACAATCAAAACTTAATTTAGTTACGTTTGTTCTGGTAGTTTAGCAATTCATAAAATGCCTTTGATATTAGTTTATGCACTCATAATTTGCATATTAGCTCAGTTTTGGTCTCTGCATTTTAATACCTTGGGCGGCAAAATGTTCTAAATGATAAAAGCAGTTTTGATAATGTACAAAATTCAGCGCATTACAATTATTGCAATGGATATAAAGAGTTTTGATAAAAAAAAATTTATAATTGGATGTAAATACTTTTGGAACCGTACGTGTAATGGATTAAAATACTTTCGGATCTATAGACAATGTTTAGATGCAATTGTTAATTATTTTAGACATTAATTTTAGACATATAGATAAACGGCATTTAAAAAAAAGCAGTTTAGGAATTTGGTGCCTCATTTAAACTCTAGTTGGCTTTATACATTTTTTTACATTATTTACAATAATATTAGAAATATAGAAGCTTGTCTAGAAAATCTAAGAGGTTAGTTTTTTTTTACGTTTTTATAGTTGAAATTATTTTTCATTTTTAAAAATTCCACTCTCATTTTCCAAATAATATCGGTAAACAATTTCTTCCATAACGGTATTTAATACTTCTGGAGTTATTCTTCCTATTACGGCTCGAACTGCAGTTTCTAAGTCTTCCAGTAAACTTCATTGCCAAGGAATCCCCAAAAAACAAAGTCCATCGGTGTAATATCTGGGGATCGCAGAGGCCAGTTTATGGGACCACGAGTGTCAATTAAATTGAATATTTCCCTCATATGTTAAAGTTCCCATAAGAGAAATGCAATTTTCGCAAAATTACAGCGAAAACAGCACTGCCAGAAATCGAAAATTGCATCGCAAGTTTATATTGTTAACGAAACGTCAAAGCGGGATTTTATTGTTAACAAACGTCAAAAAATGTAATATTCTGACAATTAACGTCATCTTATTGAGTGACAGCAGACGAATTCAAAGCAAAATATTGTTAATTACAATAATTGTACTTTTCATTGCAATTCTTGTAATTTTTAAGCATTTTAATTTTATTGTTAGTATTTTCTGTTAAATAAAATATTTAAATTTACTTGATTCGAGTTCTTAATTAATTTGGGAAATATTCAAATAAATTACACTCGTGCATAAAAATAACCAGATAATTTTTTTATTCAATGTGTTTTTTTTACAAATTGCAATCGTTTGTTTTCATATTTTACGAAAATGCCCTCCTCCTGCGGAGTCGGGCTTTTTCGCGAAAATATGAAAACAAACTCTTGCAATTATAAAAAAACACATTTCATTCAAAAATTATCGGTAATTTTGATGCACTTGTACACTTACCCCCAAATATTTCCCTCATATGTTAAAGTTCCCATAAGAGAAATGCAATTTTCGCAAAATTACAGCGAAAACAGCACTGCCAGAAATCGAAAATTGCATCGCAAGTTCATATTGTTGACGAAACGTCAAAGCGGGATTTTATTGTTAACAAATGTCAAAAAATGTAATATTCTGACAATTAACGTCATCTTATTGAGTGACAGCAGACAAAAAAGTCAATAAGAGAGTCCCCCGCCGAAATAAGCTCTCGCTCGTTGACTGCATCAACCACCATGTCTACGAATTCAAAGCAAAATATTGTTAATTACAATAATTGTACTTTTCATTGCAATTCTTGTAATTTTTAAGCATTTTAATTTTATTGTTAGTATTTTCTGTTAAATAAAATATTTAAATTTCCTTGATTCGAGTTCTTAATTAATTTGGGAAATATTCAAATAAATTACACTCCTGCATAAAAATAACCAGATAATTTTTTTATTCAATGTGTTTTTTTTTACAAATTGCAATCGTTTGTTTTCATATTTTACGAAAATGCCCTCCTCCTGCGGAGTCGGGCTTTTTCGCGAAAATATGAAAACAAACTCTTGCGATTATAAAAAAACACATTTCATTCAAAAATTATCGGTAATTTTGATGCACTTGTACACTTACCCCCGAATATTTCCCTCATATGTTAAAGTTCCCATAAGAGAAATGCAATTTTCGCAAAATTACAGCGAAAACAGCACTGCCAGAAATCGAAAATTGCATCGCAAGTTTATATTGTTGACGAAACGTCAAAGCGGGATTTTATTGTTAAGAAACGTCAAAAAATGTAATATTCTGACAATTAACGTCATCTTATTGAGTGACAGCAGACAAAAAAGTCAATAAGAGAGTCCCCCGCCGAAATAAGCTCTCGCTCGTTGACTGCATCAACCACCATGTCTACGAATTCAAAGCAAAATATTGTTAATTACAATAATTGTACTTTTCATTGCAATTCTTGTAATTTTTAAGCATTTTAATTTTATTGTTAGTATTTTCTGTTAAATAAAATATTTAAATTTACTTGATTCGAGTTTTTAATTAATTTGGGAAATATTCAAATAAATTACACTCGTGCATAAAAATAACCAGATAATTTTTTTATTCAATGTGTTTTTTTTTACAAATTGCAATCGTTTGTTTTCATATTTTACGAAAATGCCCTCCTCCTGCGGAGTCGGGCTTTTTCGCGAAAATATGAAAACAAACTCTTGCGATTATAAAAAAACACATTTTATTCAAAAATTATCGGTAATTTTGATGCACTTGTGCACTTACCCCCGAAGAGTCCGGTGCAAAAAGGGGTTAGCTCTATATTTATAAGTTTTTCAGGACAGGGTAAAACTGTTTAACTTAAGAATTGAGTGTTTTTCCGTTCTTCTAAAAACGCTATGTCGTAGTTTAGTAAAGAATATATTATTATAATGTGGTTAAATTTCACACTTTTAATTAATTTTATTAAACTGCAGCCATTAATGTCTTCAGACTGGTTAGGCTGCTTTTCTCCTTGGTAGCTAAGCCCATCGTAGAACCACATACAGTCTGCCTGTACATATTTTTTTGCTAGTTCTATTACATGGAGATACTTAGCGCGCTTGTGCGGTAAAGACCAAGAGTAGAGATGCGTGTCAGGAGCAGGTAGAGTCACATGTAATGTCACTCCAGGTTTTTGAAGAGTAAATTCGTCCTTGAAACTGGCACTGGCGGATATGCTGCACGCAACACCTCTTCCTGTATATTCCATTACACGGTAGGAAGCGATGGCAAATTTATGTTTGCGATTGTTAAATACAGTCTTTTTAAAAAGTTTACTGAAATCTTCACTAAAATTCAAAATTATGTCTTGAGAAACACGAATCACTTCAAACTTTCGACATATATTTTTTACGGATGCAACCCACTCCTCCGGCAACACAATCCTTTTTCGCTTTCTCTTCTCCTTTTCTATCAGCCCAAAACTGTGATCACACGAAAGAAAGCTGTGTCCTGGTTCTGGATATCTGTGTATGATTTTGACAAACTTCTTATTTTCGAAAATGATATAGAGACACTGAGCTAAAGTGTGATCTTTATTTTGAGAAGAACAGTTATCAGAATAGAGAAATAACATTGTCACAGTTTATTTATTTATTTACAATTTAGGATGCAACAGAGCAAATGCTCCAAAAAAGCAACCACTATTTACGTGATAAATTTACAGTTATTATACATCGTAAAGTTTAACAATTTACATGAAAAAAGAGAAAAATTAAATATTGAAATATTCTACTAAACTAATGGGTTTACATAATTCAAGCTTAAAAAATATTTTTTTATTGCTATTTTAAACACACTGAGGCTAGTGTAAGTAACATCCAAATTATTACAATATTGATTAAATTCAACTTTCATTCTAATTATTGGTGTGTTCTGTCCTAGGTTTGTTCCATGGAATGCAATACTGAATAAATCATAATTTCTTAGATCCCTTTCGGGAACCCTGAAATTCAAACATGACAGAAGAAAGGGGGAATCTATGGAGCCAATAATTAATTTAACTATAATACTGTCTGAGGTCTGAAATAATTCATCTATGCTTTAGTGGCAGCACGTTGAAGTCCCTAGCAGCCCGTTCAACCGAGCAACCCGCTTTAAAAGCCAATGTTTTAAGAAACCTTCTCTGAACTGATTCAATTCTTTTTGAGTGTATGTTATAGTGAGGTTTCCATATGACCGATGCAAAAGAAAGCTTACTGTATACGAATAAATAGTATAGAGCAAGAATGCTACGTGGGTTTCTAAATTCTTTACAAGTTCTATTTATAAATCCTAACATTTTATTTGCCTCAGCTATAAGCTTTTCAAAGTAGAAACGAAAGGTCCATTGGCCATCCAGAATGACGCCGAGGTCTCTAATCTTGTTAACTCTTTCTAAGGGGTTACGATTAATGGTGTAGTTAAAGTTAAGCAAATTTTTCTTTTTGGAAAATGTTATAACGTAGCATTTTGTTTGATTTAAAAAAAGGCTATTGTTTTTGCAGTATTGAGATAATCTATCTAAATTGTGTTGAAGTTTAAGGCAATCGTTGGGTTCGTTAATGATACAATAGATTTTTAAGTCATCAGCGTACATGAGGAATTTACTATTGTGAAAGCACTGTGTTATATTGTTGATATAAATAATGAAAAACAACGGCCCCAAGTGGCTTCCCTGTGGGACGCCTGACGTAGCTTCAAATTGAGCGGAGTCATAGCCGTTCTCCGCAATAACATGTTTCCGATGACAAATATAGGACCAAACCCACCCCAGCAGCCCATCGCACACACCGACCTCAGCAAGCCTGTCAATCAACCTGGTGTGTTGTTAACACATAGTGATTAATAAAATAATGTATATAGCTCACTACGTTATCTTGTCCTTTCCTTGCGACTGTTTCATCGTACATAAAGAAGTATGATTTTTTAGAGCTTGCTACAAAAATACAAAAATTATATTCCCAAAGCTAACGTTTAAAAAATACGTCCCCACTGGGTACATGAGGAAGGGGCATATTTTGTTGATAATCAAATGCTAATAACTCAGTTTGATTGTTGCTAATCTTGACCTCTGCAATATCTTCTTTTAGTTTTGTGTAAAAATAGTTAGCTTTTTTTTCATGTACTTCTTTCTCCGTTTTTAGATTATTTAATACTTCTGCATCTTTTCCTGCAGATATGAGATTGTCCAGTCTATCCCACGTTTGGCATGTATCAGAACGTGGTTTCCCGAATGGGTAGTTATATTTTGTTGTAAAATGTCGACAAAAATAGTCATAAGTAGCTTGAGGTTTTCCTTGTTGATCATCCTGAATCGCGGCGTAAATATCTGGCTCGTATTTTTGAGGGTAAAGTTTGTCCATTTTGTTCATATTTAGTTCAGGATTTAAATAATACTTATTTTCATTTTTTGTGCGACTATAGTGAGACGTTCTTTTAGGAAAGGACTGAATATGAGAATCAATTTGATGTATTATGTGTTCAGGAATCATATTAGGGTGATTGGCATGTTTACCACGCATATCTCTGGGAGCAGGAATATTATCTTGCAAATGTTTTACAATAAGCTATACCCTATATATTAAATTTTATTTTTTTATTACTTTCTTCAAAATTAGAAAAAATCTTGTATGCAATACGTTACGAAATGAAATTTTGTGTAACTTGTGAGTTTTTGCGAAACTCACTTCGTTCGTTCCGCAAAAATCTCACGCGTTACACAAAATTAGGCATTTCGTAACTGATGGCATAAATAGCTATTTCGCATGAAATTATGGACAGCTTTGACCGGTTTCTATAGCATCATAAGCATTGTTATTTTATCAACAACGTCAAGCTGACAGTTTATTATCAAAAATTATTACCACCCAAGGGTGGTAAGTTGACTTACAACCCGTCATCAAGGGCAATCGATACCTTTTTGCTAATTGTTACTACGTCCTTCAATACAGTAACAAAATACGTTGTTTGCAACATAGGGAGGAGAAAAAAGCTCCTAAAAGTTCAAGCTTACCTACTGGGATTGTCAAATTTTTTAAGACATTTAAATTTGCAGTTGCAGTCATTACCAGTTTTTCTTTCTTTTTTAACAAGTTTGTTTTTACTTTTCAAACCAATGTACGACTTTCCTTCAGCTCTACGTTTCTTAGTCACGTTTCTTGTCCATGCACTCTCATCTTTAACTCGTTTCTTGCAAACCTTCTTTCCTTTTTTCTCGGTTTCTTGTGAAATATTGTTACTTTTAGAGTCACTTTCACAGTTACTTTCAGAGTCACTTTCGATCAGTGATGAAAACTGAGCACTTGAATTAAACAGAGTAAAGCGCCTAACACTAGGACCAGGGTCATCCGGACAAAAATCAGGGTTATCGTCAGCATCGTCAATTTGTTAGTCTGGGCTACTGCTGCTTGACATATTTTACTAAGCTCAAACACCAAAAATAAATACCGCTAGAATAATAAACTTCAAGCAATCATACAATTTACAGAACTTAATAAATATTAAAATAAAACAACTGTCAAGAAAATGCATGCAAATCAAGTCGGCACGTTGTCTAAATGAATTTGCAGGTGCTGCATTGAAGCGGCATAAACATCGCCTCGGTGCAAAAACGAGACAGCTCCGGAGCTACCTCCTTCTTGCACCAAATTGATAAAGGGTACATAAATCTATTCCGTATAGCATCCAAACAAATCAACGGAGCTGCATCGTTCTTGCACCAGTCGATAGAGCATCTTCTTGTTACTATTTTACAATATAAAAGCAATATTTGTCCAAAAGTGGAGCTGCCCCATTTTTGCACCGGGGTCTTCAATTGTTTTGAACGCGTTCTATCAAATTCCATATTATTTCTGGAATAGGCTTATTACCGATATTTATTTTGTAATTTTTTTTACGGTATTCAATATAATTCAATAATCTAGATAAGGTGTTAAAATTTCAGCTCTCTAAGTATATTCAATCTTTAAATATTCAATGTTAAATATTGGGTTACAGTGAAAAGCGCTTCGCCGACTCGTGACGTCATTCTGCATACACATCAAGGCACGGGTAGCCAAACGTGAACGAGTTTGAGTTTGCTAATTGCTACACATTAGTCAGGTAATCCATTATAATCCATCTAAAGGAGATGCTTGTTTTCAATGTAAATAATTGTTATTATTATTATTTAGAGAATTTATAGTCGAGTCCGGCAACCGAGAAATCATGTTTAGAATACATAGAATGAGATGGAAATATTAAAAATTGTTTATAATATATAATTCAAATACGAATGTATCTCAGTAAAAGAATGCGTCGAATTTTTGTCATGTCGCATCCGGATTTTAAAAAATCAGAAAAAAATAATAAAACATTGCATTTTTGATGAAAAACATATTAAATCTGTAATAAGACATTTACAATGACAAACAATCCATTTTGGGGAATATTTTTTTAAATACAATATTGTAAATTATTATTGTTGTTTATTTCACTGCATATTAATTACTTTACAAACTATTTACACCATTAAATCTAAATATTTAACCAAACTTAAATAGAACGTAGCATGTGGTTAAAGAATAGCAGATTTCCTTATTCTACAAATCACTCGTTCTACATGTATTCTTAATCCTTTTTGATTCCTTAACTTCTTGCTTAGAATATTTTCGGCTGGATGAGACAGATGCTGGTCTAACAAGTTGATTAATATTGGCTGCAAGTTGGTCTTCGAGATGCTTAAAGCCTCTGTCGGCAATTACCTGGACTTCTGGATTTAATTTATTTAAAAAACCTCAGATAATGATTTAAAGTGATCAAATGGATGAAGGTAACCTGCTAGTAAAGGTACTGTTTTTTGAATAATATAACATGCTTTGGCAACCTTTACACTAAAATCGTCAGCTAATATCCTGTAAGATAATTTTTTGGTCTTTTTAGGATTCAAAAAATATCCAATCTATTCAATCTACATTTTTGAGCTGGCCCATTTACAATAAACAATGAATGGCTAGACATACCTGAATAATTTTGGATTTTTTTTTATCAGAAAAATGTTCTCGTTTGTATTTCTTCTGGAATATCTAGGTTTTCTACTATCGGATTCTGAATCTGACAAGCTTAGTTCTGATAAAATAAATGTTGTTGTAGAGCCGTTACTACTACGTAGTGAATCGGTACTATTTCCTTGGAAACCTTTTCCTTATAAGTATTTTTTTTCCCATTTTTGACAATGGCAAATTTTCACTTGTACACTGCACTCCCTTGATGCGAACTTCAGCCTTAACCTGCAACACTTGAACACCCACGTCACAAAACCACAAAACAAATAAGAGACCCATATCTTTAGACTTTGGTTCGAGTTGTTTTTTTTTTGGGAAAAACCGTGCCGATGGTTTTCGACCTGTGGGCCGCTAGTCGATCTTTTTGACAATCAAAAAAACCTTGGTAATACTTTTGGTTTAAGACTGATATTTCCTTTCTTCATTGTCTATATAAAATAGGTTAAAAATATCAAATATTTTGCAGTCTGCTCTCACATTGGCATTTAAGCTTATGTTAAAATGATCCTCACAGCAATGAACGTGGGATTTGTCAAAAACAAATTTTCTGGGACATTTGTGCAAGTGTTACGGCACTCCGGAACCACACAATATTTATTAGGAGCTTTTTTCCCCTTATTTTAAACCAGCAAGAAGATAAAACATATATTATTTAACTATCAAACGCCGTTTCCATACAGAAACATAATAACGCGCGCCACACGCTTAGTAAATCTCGATCGTCATCCGATCAGCATCTGCAAAGTGACGTCACGCGAAGCTCTGTCCCGTTTTTGCGCGGTCCAACTTTGGTAATTTATTCAAGGGCTTTAATGCCCGAATAGAATTCTAAAAATTTGGGAATTAACTTAAAAAGTAGTCTACTCTTGATTTCTAAAATAAAAAAAAAAGTTGAACATGCCTACTATGAGGAGAATCCCCATCTTCTTAATTGAAACCACATTTTATTGGTTACTGCTAGAGGAAGGTCGTCAAGAATATCTTCGATATGCCGTTTTTTAAAAATTGTCCCTATTTTTCCGAATTTAGTGTTCCTTCATAAATTATGGGTCCAATAATTATTCGTGTTACCAAAATACCGCACCACACGTTCCAAAACGATATTGATGTCTGGATGTATGAACTCGATTTTCATTTCGTGTTGACCAATAATGACGATTTTTTCTGTTAAAGATGACATTATTACAAAAATAACTTCCGTGTGTTCGCAGAGAATATTATTGGGAAAATTACCGTTTTCATCGCATTATCTAGTAAACCACTCGCATAAAGTCATTCTGCGCTCGTAGCGCCTAGAAGTAAAGAATGACAGATGCGGAATTTATAGGGACGGTATTTTTCTGTATGAAGAATTCTTTGCGATACTGATTCAGGGAGTATGTTCCTTTTTAATTGTCCGACGTCCTACAGTATCATCTTCTTGTATACAGGGGTTCTAGCAACTTTGCTATTCGAGATGAACTTCGAACAAACAAGAATTTTTCAAACAAAAATTAAGGATTCATCCAAACCGAATTTGCTGCTGAAAGAAATAATTGAGGATATTTTAACTAATTGTAATTTAAAAAATTCATTTGTAAAATAAGCGTCACAAATCTAACATTATTGTTTACATTTCTGCCTTCTCTAAAAGCTCTACGCGGCATGTATTGCGACCTAAAATGTGAGGTTTCGGCGAGTGAATTATTTGGAACTTAAGAGCCAGATGCCGCCGAGTACGATTTCGTGCAGACATGAGCCTCTATCTCTTTTAAAGGTTGTAAAGATAAGACATGGATAAGAACCGAGCAAGGCCGTATCGGCGCTTCGCTACTAGCGATCAAAAATACTGGCAATAGGTCAAGTTTTACATGGTGATACCAATTTCTAACTGATTCAGCCAATAGGAAGCGGAAAATGGGCTTTGAAGGCCAATAGAATATTCATAAGACGCAATTACCTAGATAGAACTTTCTTAGCGTCCGCGCTGACTCTTAAAGTTTAACCGGGGGTATTGTCGCTTCCTTTGATACATTTTTTGCTGGAGTTTTTATACAGACATTTAAATGTAAACGAAAATGTTATATTTGTGGCGTTTACTTTTTTATAATAATAATAAATAAGATATTAATAACAGTAAAATAACACATTTCTGAGTTAATCGGTAATGATGTGCCGGTTAGGTCAGATTCGTGACGTTTCATAGAAGTCAATACATGTTATATTCACGTCATTTGTGGCTTGACCTCAGTAACGAAAAATTACCTTGTCGAGACATCAAAAAGGCAACAGCGTGTTACTGGAGTTTGTTCATGTTCTGATTTTTTCATCAAAGAATGTTACTTTTTAGCGAAACATTTGGATTCGACATTCGAATGTAGCACATGTGACGCTAAATTTACAAACATCGGCTTCTATACGATTCATGTGGGAAGTAAAACGCACAGGAGGAACTTGAGACGAATCAGGAAGCCATTTTTTAACAAAAAAGGTAAGTACAAGGAAAATAAGTATTATAATACTTGATAATGCTTAAAAAGGTTTTTACATACATGGTGACTTTTTTAAAGTGTTACAAGGTCATATCTCGAAAACGGTTTGAAATATTTTCATGACATTATGTTGAGGTAATAGAGAGATGGTTTTAACCATATTTTTGACATTTACCCCCTCTCTATTTTAAGGGACGGGAGACAACTTTGGAAGTTTAATAGGATGATGTATATAAAATTCGAATTTACGCAAAAAACTACGTATTTGTAGAGGGTCATTTAACATATTATTATTATGTTCCACCCCCTTAACTTTTTTATTTGCTATGGTAGGTAAAAATAAAAAATATTAATTAAACTATTTTTTGCACAGATATCCACAAATTCAGTTAGTAATTTTATGTACAGGATATCGCATATACAGGGTGTCCCAGATAAGAATGCCCTCTACAGGGATCTCGTAAACCATCGGACATACAGAGATGTTTTAAAATTTCGAAAAATCTTAATATTTCCAAAGATATTCGGGAAAACCCAAATTTTTGCGATATCGTTCTTATTGTTTTCCGATTCTATTTAAAGAGACATGTCAAAATAACTTTTACATTCTCATTGCCACTTTTTATCCTCTACAACAAAGTTTAAATAAGTTTTCTCCTCCATCCAAACAGAATCCTATCTACGTTAGTGTTTTACTGCCCCCCCCCCCCCTTAAGGTCTAACACCAAGGGCTGTATAGGTACGTGCCTAGCTTATTAGTAACGCCCGCAATGCTACAGCGGATACAACATTCATTTGTTTGGAAGTAGGATGGGACATTTCGAAAAACTTCTTAAGCATGACAGACAATAAGGTGACAAATAGTGTTTTTAAATTTATAATTTAATAAATCATAATTCCGTAACCAGGGCAGCAAATCATTTTTGTGCGAATACGTAGTTTTTAAAGTAAATTCAATTTTTAGGAACAAAAGTACATCATCCCATTTAAAATTCCAAAGCTAGCCCCACCGTTTTGGAGATATCATTTTTTAACACTTTAAAAAACCTATCTCATCTTAAGCCAGGAGGAAAAAAGGATGAACCTTAATTTGTAAATAGGCTAAAATTAATTAAAAATGTTGTAAGAAACACCTTGTGTCCGTCCACACAAGCGTGTGTCGTCGTGCGTGTGTCGTCGTGTGATTGTCAGAGGTTTCAACGGTCGCATCCCACACAGCACAATCATGTTTCAGAAATATTTCATATTAGTTTCTCCGAAATATTTTAAATATTCCATAAAAGTAATATTTCATTTTATGTTTCTGAAACATTTCGTAATTGCATTTCTACAATATTTAAAAAAAATGTGTTGTAACATTTCTGAAATTATATTAAATGAAATAATATATCATTTGATATCAAGAACATATTTATTAAAAAAAACATATAAACTATTATTAAGTAATAAATATGAATATACAACATGGGATGCCTTTGTAATGGGGCCCTGAAAGTAGATATTTAAAAACTAATAATGTTAAGTATGAATTATAGGTAATATTATTATGGTGTATTTATAAAGCCTTTCGTCACCGCTCCCGCTCATCGCCACCGTTCCCGTCGCAACTTAACCTAAAGGGAAATAATGTATGCATTTATAAAAGCTGCCACCGCTCCCGTTCGTAGTTCCAACATGACCAATTTTTATTTCGCTGACCTTGTGCTGTTCGTCGTTCGTGCTTTAGCCAATGGGACGAAAGCAATTTGACACACTTGATAAAAACCATAACAATAATTTCCATAGGTATTCCTACGATTTAATAAATAAACTAAAGCGGGGAAAATCATAAAATGAACCTAACCTACAATTATTAATATACCTATTATTAAAATAGACACTTACCTCAGTTTTATGATCCATAATATAATTATTGGGTAGTAGCACAGTTCACTCACAAATAACAATGCCTAATAATTCTAATATTATTGTTAATTGAACATTACACAAACAAAACATAAAATAACAGGAACCCTTGAGGGGAACCTGTTGGTTTTTCTGCATTTGGCCCGTCAAGTGTCAGAGGCAGAGGGTGTGTGTCAAGTGTCAATTTTGGGTGTAATCCATCTGAAATATTTCAGAAATATTAATATGAAAGGTTATGTTTTTGAGACATTCCAAATATATCAGAGACATTTCTGAAAGAAAGTGTGCTGTGTGGGAATAAGTAAAACTAATAAAAAAAATATGATAGTTAAATAACACAAATATTTACCTCAAAATATTGGAAACAAACAATAACATCAAAAGAAACAGAAATGCTGTGAAAATCACCGGTCAATTGGAATAGAGATACGGTTGTCATCAACCCGCTGATCAATGTTTTGACGCTATGTAGCGTGGATTTGAATAGGGTGAATGTGCTGGTTTACCGACCTGCACTAGATCTCGGCCATTTAATTAGTTAACCGTCAATAATATTCAAATTTTCCGTTAAACTTCGTTAAAAAATATCTAGCTATTTTTTTATCACTTTGACCTATTATAATACAGATAGCACAGTCGTAACAGTTATGTACTTTTCCCGATAAAAATCAGTGAACATTTGACATCTGTACTGGTCACCCACGCTTACTAGAGTCTAAGAAAGTGCTAAGTGGCAGTGTGTCCGAAAATGGTAAGTAACTTTTGTTTTATTTCAAATTAATGAATGCAGTATGTATTAGAGGGTGAAGCGAGCATCAACTGTTATATTTCAATAAGAAGAAATACGATATATTTTTTTTTCATTTTTATATTTGCCGGTCGAGAACACACTTAACTGATATATAACGATTTTTAGTTCCCGACCGCCCTGGTCGAGAACCAGTATGGAAATTTATTTAAAATAATATGTTATTAAGCACTGTTAAAAATTATGGTGTTTTTAATATACATAAGTAGTCATAAAGAGTCTAAGATTTGGTTTGCAACCCCCTATTTATAATTAGAAATTATGAAAATTGTTGATATAATAATGATTAACATTGGTGGTCGAAAACCAGATTGATCTTCTCCCGTTCTCGACCACACATTAAAATCTACGGTCGAAAATGAAATTGACATTTTATTGTTCTGGGCCATGCCATATAAAGGCAGAAGAAATTAGTTTTTTAATGTTTTCAGTGGCCCCCACAAGAAATACAAAAGAGTCCAAAAAAGATCAAACAAAAAAAGAAAAAACAAAAACTTCCAGCAAGGTTAAAATACAAAAGAAAGTGCGAAGAAGGGTGTTTTACCCCTACACGAAAAAAACCTAAAGAAGGCTTTATATAAAATCAGGGAGAATAAAATAATGGGAATCAGTCATGCATCTAGAAGCTTCAATGCCCCAAAAACGACTATTTTGGATAGGATATCTGGACGAGTTCCTGATAATTTACGGAAACCAGGTCCACCGCCATTGCTTACAGTCGAAGGTGAAAACCGCGATATTAACACCGGAATGTTAAGAAAACCAGACATTCTTGGTAGCCAAGTTTTATCTAAAAATCCTATAGACATACTCAAAATATGGAAATTACTAGTATCAATTCTGATAGTCCAAAGATAAACCGTCCGTGTACCAGTTATGAAGAAGTTAATATTATTATAAAACAAATTGAAATAATTAAGCCATTTAGTAAACCAGATATCGAACAATCAGATAACATGAACATCGATTCTAAAAGCTTAAATTCCCATCAAGTTATTGAATTACTTCTTAATAATTATAATTCAAATATCAACAGTAAACCCAAAATACCATCTCCACTCAGTAATGCATTTGAAAATCATCTTAAATATCCTGATCCCATCAAAAGGAGCAAGAACACATACAGCGTGTAACAGAAGTATGGAACGCTTTAAATATCTTTAATACCGTTTGTCCGATTTAGCTAAAATTCGGTATTCGTATATGAGAGGTTATCGCGGAGCTGCTAGTGACATTTGCAATGTTGCCAAATTTACAGTTTTTTAGCAATTTAAAATATTTTTTTTTTAATTGAACACCCTATATATTATTCAAAAAAAATGATTCCGCAACAAATTCTAAATAACTTTTATATAAGTTACTTAATGTCTAAATCTAGCCATTTTTTTGATATTGGGGTTTAAATATCATAAGAACTTCTTATCCAAGAAAACTGATAGAGATATAAGTAGGTAGGTCTTGGAAATTTGTGACACAATTAAATTCTGACAGTGACATTGACAATCTTTTCAGAAGCTATTTGTGCTTTATAATTTATCAGTTTTAATAATTCTTAAAATGGATATAACGAAGTATGGCTGCAACAAGACGGTGCACCACCACATTACGCCAGACAAGTACGGGAGTATCTAAATGAAGTATTTTTTGAAAGATGGATAGGGAGAAGGGGTACAATTAAGTGGCCAGCTCGGTCACCAGATCTGACTCCACTTGATTATTTCTTGTGGGGACATTTAAAAAATGTGGTCTACAAGACAAAGCCACATGATATACAAAGAATTGAAATTGAGTGCCGACGAATCGAAGAAACAGATATTCTTTCTAATGTTTTAAATACTTTTCCGCAATATTTAGCATATTGTCAAGAAGTGAATGGAAGGCACTTTAAACATCTAATTTAATTTCTTTATTCTGTAATAAGTAAGTTTAAACAATAATTACCTTACAATAATGTTTCAATAATTTCTTAATTTTCGAGCTCAAATATTAAAAAAATGGCTAGATTTAGACATTAAGTAACTTATATAAAAGTTATTTAGAATTTGTTGCGGAATCATTTTTTTAATAATATATAGGGTGTTCCATTTAAAAACAAAATTATTTTAAATTGCTAAATAACTGTAAATTTGGCAACATTGTAAATGTCACTAGCAGGTCCGCGATAACCTCTTTATACGCATACCGAATTTCAGCTATATCGGAAAAATGGTATTAAAGATATTTAAAGCGTTCCATACTTCTGTTACACGCTGTATAGAGAAAAACTCTGAAAAAAAAAACGGAAAATAAGCTCCAAGTGCGATTTCCTCCGAAGAGTGGCGAGAATTTTATAGAAAAAAAGATACTGAAAAATCCCAAAAACAAATAGATATTAATAAAAAAAAGGAGGATAGAAAGAAATTGAAGGAAAATAAGTTAAGAAAAAAAATTAAGTCAAAACAAAAAGATAGTGATGAAGTAACTTTAAAAAAATGTAAAATACCATGTAGTATGTACAATGGAAATTTGAATAGTGACACAGAGGATGATGATGATAGAAATATCGGTTGTGGTTTTTGTGACAAATGGTATCACAAAAAGTTATTGAGATTTTTTTTGCGATTAAAGTTACCATAAAATTTTTTATTTGTTTTTTAATAAACGTTTTTGTTTTGTGTTCAAACTTTTGTTTCAGTTGATAGTTACTTACCTATCTCTAAAAATCATGATTATTTATAAACGGTCGAAAACCGACTTTAAATTGGTCGAGAATTGCGACCGGTGGTCGTAAATAGGTTAAATCGGACCTTTTTAACTTTTATTCACTTCATTTAATAATTATAAATAAAAGCTGTAAAAAATCAAAAAATGTTATGATAGTTGAAATTTGACTCGATTTTCTTATTATTATTACATCTCAAGGTTAAAGTTTATGTTAACCGATCCCGGTCGCAAACAGGCACATTCACCCTATAGTATAATCAAACATCACAGCGGTTTATACCTACTCAACTTTTATTCACAATATATATCTCTGCATGTATGGTCGCCTTTAAGAGTTCTGGGTACCGCCGTTCGCAGCACAAAAGTGACTCGTAAGTTTATTACTCGCAACCCCCACAGTTAAAGTTCAAAGGAACCAATGAAATCCAAAGTCTCAACCAAAAGCAGACCTGCTGGGAACCACCTAAGGTAAGGACTTTTAAAGGCTCATTTTTATTTTCTTTGATTTGTACTACTTGTATGACAAGACACGAACCCGCACACAACACACCTACAATCTAAAATTTTTAAATCATCTTTTATGGAAGGACTTTCATCTTTTGTACCTGTACGTACCGACTTGCTTCCAATTTAATCTTAAAAACTAAAAAGCGAAATAATGGAAATTTTATGTTAACGATTAATTATCTGTTTTAGTTGTCAACAGCGCTGGAGGTGATGTCGTAAGTATTCATAATACTTTTTTATGGGGTACTTAATTCTTTTTTCCGTAAATCGACTTTAGATTTTAATTTGTAAACTGTGTTGCTGCTGAGAGGATCTTGATTGAGGGGCTGCGAATACAGAACCTTTAATTCGTATTTTATTGAGGTAGTTTAGGGGCCCACACAGCACAATCATGTTTCAGAAATATTTTATATTAGTTCCTTCGGAAGATTTTAAATATTCCATAAGTACTTCAAAACATATATGATATATTGATTAAATCTTTTAGAAACCCAAAAATGTCCCATAAAAGTAATATTTCATTTTATGTTTCTGTAAAATTGCATTTCTAAAATATTTCAAATTAGAGGCAAATACTTTTCAGAAATATTTCTCGCAATATTTCTGAAATTATATAAAATGAAATAATGTAATATCATTCAATATTAAGAACATATTTATTAAAAAAACATATAAACTTTATCAATCAAAGGAACTTACCTGAAGTTCGATCGTAATTATATGATAGTCCAGTCCGAAAATATTACACACTGTTGTATACACTGTCTCCAGCTTTCGAGCACAAGGTTTAAAGAACAAAAACCGAAAAGTAACTAATCCGGTCCTGTCCATCCGACCTCAGACCAGCCCTGTCCGTTTAGCTGCCTTTCATTTTTGAAAGTAAATATTAACCTTTTTGTTTCACTAGCACCAATCTAAGGGAGTGGTGGGTGGGTTGTAATATTTTCGGACTGGACTATCATATAATTACGATCGAACTTCAGGTAAGTTCCTTTGACCGATAAATTATATTTCAAGTCCAGTCCTCAATATTACACATTAAAGGAGTTGCTGTAAAACAACTTCGAGCGTACCTATGTAAATAAGTAAACAACTCTGACAAAATTACTTCAACTTCATATATTGTAGTACATTTTAAAGTAACAGTAGACGAAAGTTAAGTTATTAACTTAGAAAATGCAAACATTCTGAACGAGGAACTAAAAACGATAGAAAAAAATAGTTAGCAAAATATTAAAAATAATATTTATAAAGTATATAAGAATATTATGTAAGGATATTACACACTTTTAAACATCCAATACGGATTTCAAAAAACTGTTGGACTCAACTAAAGGACAGTTGTAAAATTTGGCGAAGGTGCCCGATTGGGGTGTCCAGCCAGCAGATTTTCTGATGACATCAATAGAAACCCCATTTCTCAGTGCCGCAGACGTAGAGGCATGTCTCGTGGAGTGGGCTTTAAAAATATCCGTATCAATGCCTGCGTCGTAAAGAGTACTTTTCACCCATCTACTTAATGTTTGTTTAGACGCTGCACCGTGTGATTTGCTGTGTGTAATAAATAGATTGTCACAGTTTGGCCTTCGTAAGGATCTAGTTATTTCTAGATACCTTTTTAAACATGAAGCAACGCACAGCATTTGGTTCTCCATGAAGTATGGTAAACTAAAACTTGGCTGTGGTTTATTAGGTCCAGACGTTTTAATAAGATCTGGGACAAGAATCATTATTTTGGAGTCATACATTTTATTGTTAGAGCATTTGATTAAAGAAACTGTCTGAATTCTATGTCCTGTTACTAGTGTTAGCAACGTAACCAGTTTACATGACAGCGACTTTAAGCTGGAATCCGAGAAATTTTCCAAAAGGGCTAAAACCTGATGGGTGTCCCAAATGCAGTCATACTTTGGCCTAGGCGGCCGTAAACGAAATACTGCTTCTCAAAAACGTTTGACCTGGGCATTTTCCCCTAGATTGCTTGATACCAGTAAGGAGAGCGCGGCACGGTGAGAATTGAAAGATCCAAAAATGTTACCAGTCGAGTCTAGAACATGTTGAAAAAATCCAATAACGTCTGGAATTTGACCATCAAAAGGAGAAATATCTTTGGTTTGACAGTATTTCCACCATAGTTTGTACGTAGTACTGTATTGTTGAATAGTCCCCTCACTTAACGACTTCACCATTGTATTTATTGCGCTGTTTGGAATCCCCTATTTCTGGAACGCTGTCCAGATAATTTAGCGGCCACCAGGATACGCCTTTTCGAAAGAGAGACAGTGTATACTACAGTGTGTAATATTGAGGAATGGACTTGAAATATAATATTATTAAGTAGTAAATATGAACATACAAAATAGGATGCTTATTTATCTCTGAAATTATTTTTTCCAAGGGGCCCTGAAAGTAGAAATTTAAAAATTATTAATTCTAAGTATGAATCATAATAGTATTATGTGGGTATAAAGGTGTATTGATAAAACTTTTCGTCGCTACCGTTCCTGTCGCAACTTAACCTAAAGGGGAATACTGTATGCATTTATAAAAGCCGCCACCGCTCCCGTTCGTAGTTCCAACATAATCAGTTCTTATCTCGCTGACCTTGTGCTGTTCGTCGTTCGTACTTTAGCTAATGGGAAGAAAGAAACCTGACAAGTTTGATAAAAATCATAGAAATATTTTCCATATTTCTCCGATTTCAGCATTTATAGACAATACACAGGTCTTAACTTATCTAATAGTTTAATAATATTAAATACTGGTCACATTATCCATTTTTTCAAAGAAAATTACTATTCTAACCTCAAAATACGTTACTGCTCTCGCGAATTTACAACGGTGCAGTTCGTGTTTCATAAATACCCTAAGAACGGTAGCGACGAGCGGGAACGGTGGCGAAAAGTTTTACAAATCGACCTTGATATTATAGGTTCCTGATAGAAAAATACCAATCTCTAATATATCAAGGACGCTGCGTATATCAATATTTGATACATAAACACTATTAAAACTACATATATTTCATTATAAAGACAGGAAAGTTTAGCCAAAATCTGTTATCAACTTTTGTAGGTACATAATATTCAAAGTTATTACAGTTCACGGGGCAAATAAAGTTTGCACTGCGACAGCCACAGTGCAACAATTTTTTGCCCCTCTAGTTCTGTCCCGGAGGGATATGATGCATTACTGCATATTTTAATATTCTATTAACGTTTCTGTAATTTAAAAATTTTTCATTCTTCTTCTGCCCCTTTACTGTTCAATATTCTAATTCACAACAGTAACAACTCAAGTTTACTAAATAAACTAAAGCGGGGAAAATCATAAAATGAACCTAACCTAAAATTATTAATGTACCTATTATTAAAATGGAGATTTACCTCAGTTTTATTATCCATAATATAATTATTCAGTATATAATAGTAGCATAGTTGACCCACAAATAACAGTGCCTAATAATAATTATTGTTCTTTGAACATCACACAAACAAAACATGAAATAAGAGAACCCGTGATGGGAACAAGCTGGTTTTTCTATATCTGATCCGTCAAATGTCAAAGACAGACAGTAAGAAATCTGAAATATTTCAGAAATATTGATATGAAAGGTTATATTTTTGAGACATTCAAAATATATCAGAGATATTTCTAAAAGGTAGTGCGTTGTTTGGGTTGTGGTGCGAAAACTTAAAGGACGTAATTGTCAATACATTTAATAAAGCAAAAAAAGCACATTACAATACAATCAATACATGTTTGCCTTCCATCCCACCACTTTATTTTGGTGAGCTAGAGAAAAAAATTTGGAACTAACACGATGTAGAATTGAAATAGAATGGTGACGATTACAATGGAAATATTTTCAGTATACCCAAATTAGGCAAATTAAAGAAAAAATCGTTTTTTTTTTAACTTGTAATTAGTGACACGCCCTCTTGCAGCCAACCTAGAAAGTTAAACATTACTTCCAGTCAATTTTACTAAAAATATTTTTTTCCTAAAGTTGTAAGATTAACAGCTTCTGATATACATAGGCGTAGCCCATTCTTAGTGACCCATCCGATACAAAGTAAACTATCACTTGGTAATGGTTACCATTTTTACCAAGTTTAATAACGTAACCAAAATTTAAATTTTAGGTTTTCGATAATGCAATTAAACCAACAGCCCGAAGAGTACCTATACAGGGTAAGTTTTATTTTTTTTTCTTTTTTTTACTTTTTAACACTCTGCGATTGAAGAGAGAGAGAGAGAGAGAATTAGGTCTAAAACTAATATGGGACCAAGCATTTTTTGTATTCAGCACTATTGAAGATTTGCTTGAGTTATCAATGAGTTGTCGTTAGTTCAAAGTTGTCTCCCTTTATTGTTCTCAATTTATTTTATGTCGAATAAACATTTATACATTTTTTAGGGATGGATAAATACCTATCTCTGGACGACCTTAAAGAATCTTGCGACTACAAAAGTACTCGAGAGGTAACATAATACTTGGAAAAGAATATCTACTTTTCTTGGGATTAAACCTCTCACTATTAAAACTATTCTTTAAACTTTAAAGGGTGAAGAGCCCTCATAAGTAGAAATCCGGACCGGAACCGTTAACACAACGAACCAGGCCGGAACAGATATTTTTTGTGGATCAGAATTTTAGTTTAGTTTGTTAAGGACGTTGACGATTTCCTGTGTACAGGGACATTTTTTTAAGACAAGTGTCTCACCCGATTGGCGATTTTCCTGCTGACTATAATAAAAAACAAATTTTATATTTCTCAATTATTTTCGACAAGGAAGCCACATTTAATGTCATAAAATATAGAGGTTCAGAAACTTGACGGATACGGCGCCATTTTGAATTTATTTAAATGGTAACCCTCACAAATAACCACACGAATGAATTGCATTTCGCGGTGCGATTTTAAAAACCTAAAATTGTTGATATTTATTTTCAGCCGTTTCGGAAATACGGTGTTCCTAAATCGCTTTCATCGATTTTGTCTTTTAAGTGTCTCGCCCCTTTAATAACTAGACCTTTTAAGCTGAAACCCCCCAATATTTCACAGTAACATAATTTCCCGCGACCAAGCTATTTACGCTATACCTAATCAAATACGATAAATGTAAAAAAGTGACAGCTACAACGCCATTTTGAATTTTTTTAAATGGCAACCCTCATCAATAATCTGACGAGTGAATTGCATTTTGCGATCCTATTATCAAATTGTGCTCATAAGTTGTCTGCATCAATCTTTTTCTCATGTTTTTCATAAAGACCGCATCGTATATTATGGTGAATCCGTATATTAATGGAGATTTTACGTCAAGAAATATTTAAATGGCGCTTTTCTCACAATAATCACCTATGAAACCAAAAAATAATGTCAACATATGAGAAAAAAATAAATAAATTATATTATGCCAGCGTTTTCCTGAAACTTAGGTATTTGGCACAGGTTGGTTCCATTTTTTTAAAAGTGGCTGTGAGCATTTCTTACAAATAGGTAAATGCATTTGTTTGGTTGCTAGGCATTATTTCTTATGACTGATCTGTCACTTTTGCTAGGCGTAAATTTGTCAAAGCAATAACAATAATTATTGTTACATTAATATATTTTAATAAGTTTTGATCATGAACGTTGCTCTTTCAAATGAAGAGAAATTTGATATAATACGAATTTACTTTTCATGTGGAGGGATCGCTACAGTTGCCAGAAGAAGGTAGGGTTTTTCATTTCCTAAAATTACGTATTAAACAATTCAAAATGGCGTCGTATTTGTCACTTTTTGACATCTGTCATATTTGATTATAGCGTAAATAGCTTGGCCACGGGAAATTATGTTGCTGTGAAAAAAATTGGGGTTTTCAGCTTAAAATATCTATTTGTTAAAGGGGTAAGACACTTAAAAGACAAAATTGATAAAGGCAATTTAGGATCCCCGTATTTTCGAAACGGCTGAAAATAAATATCAACAACTATATGGTTTTGAAATCGGATCGCCAAATGCAATTCACTCGTGTGGTTATTTATGAGGGTTGCCAATTAAAAAAGTTCAAAATGGCGTCGTAGCTATCACTTTTTGATATCTGTCGTATTTGATTACAGCGTAAATAGCTTGGTCACGGGATATTATGTTACTGTGAAAATAATTGGGGTTTTCGCTTTAAAAGGTCTATTTATTAAAGGGGTGAGACACTTAACAGACAAATACGATTAAGGCAATTTGGGAACCCCGTGTTTCCAAAACGGCTGAAAATAAATATCAACAACTATATGTTTTTGAAATCGGATCGCCAAATGCAATTCACTTGTGTGGTTATTTATGAGGGTAACCGTTTAAAAAAATTCAAAATGGCGTCGTATCTGTCAAATTTGTGAACCTATATATTTTTTGACATTAAATTTGACTTTCTTGTTAAATGAGAAATATGCGATTTGTTTTTATTATAATCAGCAGGAAAATCGCCAATCTGGTGAGACACTTAAAAAAATATCTCTGTACACGAACTTATACAGGGCTTTCATTTCAAAACGAACAACCCTAAATATGTATTGATTTTGATAGAAATAAGATTTCACAAAAAAAAACACGTCAACTTTAATTATTACACATTTGATAGAATTTTGCTATTTACCTTATTCACACCTCTAGCCATCCTCACTTTAAAATGTCAAATGGCACTATATCGAGTGATACATCGTTGCAAAGGCCATTAAATTGCCTATCCAACCATGCCAAGAAATGTGAAAGCAGGTAATCAGTTTGGGAGTTAGGTGAAAGAACATAGGGGAGAGTCGGATAATTGCGCGCCCTTAAGGAAACCCGCTCTAGAAATTATTTGGTGTAATGTATACCAACTTTGTGGATGTCAGCCAATAGAAGACTTGCATGGAAAATAAATCCAATGACAAATTTCTAGTTAAGGTAAAGTGTAGGGAGGGTAGAAAAAAAAACCAAAGTCAATGAAAGTGCGTTATTATCAAACTAGTCTAGTGTTCCAAATATAACAAAAATACGGCTTTATTTACAACATTATTTATTATTTAGTACAAGGAAGTCAACAGGAATCGCAAATAAAGTTTTTGGCAGATTCTTGGTCACTGCATTCTTTATGCACCCACTGGGAGCTACTGCAACAACAGAACCATAACTTTTTGTCACGGCCAAACTCCCTACATATGGCACAGATATCATTCGCTGCATAGGATTGCTTGCCCTGAACATAATTTACAGTATTTACGCTAACTTCGATGTCGTCATCTGAGTCATCATCGCATAAAGTATTTATGGGAACGCCGTCTTCGCTACTTTCCTCAAAATCAAGAGATATTTAGGGTGGTTCGAGTTCAAATGAAAACCCCGTTTAGCATGGGGGTGTCATCCCTTTTTTTTTTAGTTTCACTACGCCCATCGTATAGATAATGTATGGAATAAATTTGATTAAAATTCAGATATGACGTTTTGAGAAAAACGCTGAAATACGTAAGTAACTTATAAAAATGCACTTTCTTTGCCACTTACAATATTTATACAGGATGTCGTGTTTAGAAGATATGATGGTACGAATGATTTTTTTTTTAATGGGATACCCTGTATATTACTTAAAATTCCCATTCTTTGAAAGGAGCCGCTTTAAAAAACCGAATACACTTAAGGTCCAAAATTTTTAGATTAGAATCCAGAGCTATTTAATGAAAAAATCCCTAATTTATTTTTATTAAATCACAAAAAATCTGAAAAAAGTTAAAATTAAACAATTAATTAATTAGATATTAAAATTGTCTTCTTTCTTGCGCCTGACAATATCCTAATCGATCAATAAATTCTCGTTGCTACTTATAGTCTCTTTAGATATTTTGGCACATTCGATTATTATCCTACTTTTTAAATCTTCGATACTATAGCTGTATTCTACTTTTGTGTACTTACCACATTTTTCAAATGACCCCCACAGAAAATAGTCCATGGAAGTAAGATCCGGGGACCTGGGTGGCCACTCAGTGATACCGCGACTTCCAATCCACTTGTTGGGAAAAACGTGATCAAGGTGTGCTCGGACCACTACAGCATAATGTGGACTTGCGCCATCTTGTGGATACCATAAATTTTCACAGTAAACCCCAGGTTCATTTCTACTCGGAAATAAATTAACCAGCTTAGGTATAGGAAAGTCTTGCAAAAACTGAAGATACTTCTGCCCGTTTACGTTACCGTCAAAAAATATGCCCCCAAAATTGTTATTCTGACAATACCCGCCCACACATCTATTTTCTGGGGATATGGTGTATGAAGCTCTCGCATCCATTTAGGATTTTCTTTCGTCCAGTATCTGCAATTTTATTTGTATACCTCACTGCATAATTTGAAAGTAGACTCATCTGAAAATATTATGTTTTTTACCAAAAATGGGTTACCATTGCACATGTCCATTAATGTTTGACAGAATTTCATTCTTTTATTTATTTATTTTTTTTTTATTATTAAATAGTATCAACAGCTAAGCCAATTAGGTACAGATTTTTCTTAAATCTACCCTGAAAAAAAGGAAAAGGTACAGGGGAACCAACAAGATACACAGTTCTACAAAAATACTAAAATAGGCACAAAAAACAGATAACAGAGAAATAAAATAAAAGGTATCAAGTACATTTGGATTCCAGGAGGAGGTCAGTACTGAGGATGCTATAATTGAAGTTTCAAATTTCATAGTAAAAAATTTTAATGAAGGTTTGAAGACACTTGCAGTCTTCTTGGATCTGTCAAAGGCATTTGATACTGTGGAGCACGGCATTTTACTGACAAAGCTCGAAAACTGTGGCATTAGAGCAACAGCCTTGAACCTGTTTGAATCGTATCTGAGTGGAAGGAGTCAGGTGGTAAAGCTTGATAAATACAAAAGTAACTCAAAACCTGTGGAGTGCGGTGTTCCGCAAGGGACAGTCCTGGGTCCGGTCCTTTTTCTGATGTATGTCAATTCACTTACTGAGGCATGCAATGATGCTAAGGTTGTGTGCTTTGCTGACGACACTGTGGTGCTGGTGAGGGATCATACATGGGCGGGTGCCTTTGACAGAGCTGAGAGGAATATGTCGAAAATTAAACACTGGCTAGATTCAAATTTACTAACACTTAATATCGATAAAACGCACTTTCTGTGTTTTTCAAAGACTCGTAGAGATTTGCCTGTTGCTCAGACCATAACGTTACACCAACTAGATTGCCATATAAATAACCTTCCTTGTACATGTAGTCAAGTAATAAATAGAAAAGATAATATCAAATATTTAGGCATATATTTTGATCAGTGCATGACATGGCATAATCATATAGAATTCGCTAATAAAAAACTAAGGAATTTGCTTTACAAATTTTATGACCTACGCCATGTGGTTCCTTTGGGAATACTCAAGATTATATATCAAGCTCTAGTTGAATCTGTCCTGTCTTACGGCATCATCGTTTGGGGTGCACTGTGTAACAACACTCTCTACCCGCTAACTATAACGCAAAGGTATATTTTGAAGATTATGCTCTTTAAGATCAGAATGTATCCCACAGAAAAACTGTTTAAAGAAGTAAACATATTAAGCATCAGGCAACTTTATATTAAGAATGTTATACGTTTTGGTTGTAAGAATAGGACCTTAAAAAACTATGTCAACCACCCTATACATACAAGGTCTATTACACACAATGATTTATACTTACCACCCACTTTATCTTCCTCTACCCAGAGACACATCTCGTATGTTATGCCTAAAATAATAAACCTTATGCCGCCACACTTGAAAAAGGACAGGTATCCAAAAATAAAGCACAAAATAGATGATTGGATTATTTCTAACTTTCATAAGATCTGTGAAAAAATACCATGGTTTATGTAAAATCTCTGTATAATACTATACTATACAGTTTTATTATAAATCCAGTTTAGCGTTAAAATTGGTACATCTCAAGAATAAATATATTCTATGATACTGTAAAATGAATTCATGTAAAAATGTTACAAGTATTGTCTGAGGTATTAATACACTACAAAGCTGTTGCTAAATAAAGATTAGATTTAGATATATACTTATTTAAGGTATTTAGTGCACACACAAATCCTATGGATATATTGTGCTCTAGAACACTGTAAAAAAGTTTTGTAACCATTATTGTAAAGTATCTTGGCAAAAAAAAAAATAAATAAATAAATTTGATTTGATTTGACATACTTAAGTCAATTATCAGATAAAAATTTCACATATTGAAAAGTTAATATCAATTGTCCAATCCCAACTTAGCCTCAACTATCCTCTTAAATTTACTAAGACTACTTACCTATATCAATGTCGATGTCCGACGCATACAAATTGAAGTAGTGGCACAACTTATATATTGGTGAGTTTTTATAAAGATTTGTGCGCGGATAAGCAAGATAAAATACACACTTGGACAACGAGATCCGATTCAATTAATCGCAAACGGTAGTTTGTTTAGAATGTCAGGACAATCGATACTACCCTTTAGAATTCGAAACATGGTGCACAATAAAATTTTGATTCTTCTTTTGTAAAGAGACAGCCTACCAAATACTCCCAGAAGGTGTTCATTGTTCAGCCTCTCTGGGGGTACACACCAAATTTTCTAAAATACATACACTTCAAGAACCGCCTCTGCACTCTCTCAATGATCGTGACCCAAACATTATACTGAGGAGACCAAATTATACTAGCATATTCTAAAACCGGCAGCACAAGGCTATCAAAAAGATGAAGGCTCACTTCAATATTAAACTCTTTTGTGTTTCTAACAATAAACCCGGCTATTCTCTGTGCGCTTTCTATTTTTGACAAAATATGATAGGAAAAAGACAGAGTTGGGTCAAAGATTACTCCCAAGTCCTTTTGCTGATTTGCTCTTGTTAATTTAGTACCATTTATGGTTTAATCCTAGCTAATTATGTTTTGATTGAGGGTAAAAGACATGCATGAACATTTCCCTTCACTCAATTTAAAGTCATTTGAGTTACATCAATTGGTCACGTTTGAAAAATCATACTGAAGAGATTGACAATCTTCGATCGAGTTGATTTGAAAGAAACATTTAAAATCATCAGCAAATAGTAGTCCCACCACATTCTCAATATTGCCGATTATATTATTAATAGCTGCTAGAGACAAAAGAGGCCCCAGATTGGATCCTTGGGGAACCCCTGAGGTGCTCTTGAAAATAGTTGATTTGCAGCCCTTAACCTCAACAAACTGAAATCTGTGACTCAAGTAGGACTGGATTAATTGAATGATATACGAAGAAACATTCATATCCGATAATGACCTGAGAATAACACAGTGTCGAACCCTATCAAACGCATTTTCCATATCGGTATACGAGTATATGACATCCACCTGGGCTTTACTATTCATGGCTTCGTGGATGTAGGTACTGGCAGAAAGTGGCCATATTGGTAAAGGTTGATTTTTTTGGTAGAAAGCCGTGTTGGCATAAAGTCAATTTACCCGATATCTCTTTGATGAGTCTCTCATAGACTATAAGTTCAAAAACTTTAGATACTGAACTCATAATACTTATTGGACGGTAGTTCCTTATTTGATCTTTGGGACCTGACTTATAACTAGGAATCATTTTGCTTACCTTCCACCTATCTGGATAAACTGAGGTCCTAAGTATTAAATTAAACAAATATTGTAGAGGTTTTAGTAGGTAATCACGACAGCCTTTGACTATGTATGCTGGAATTCCATCCGGACCAATTGCTTTGTTTGGCTTGAGCTTATTGACCGCAGCCATTTTATCAGGATCGTTATCCGATAACTCTTGAACAAGATTAAGTTTAAAAGGATGTCATTTTTCTATCCTCAGTAAATTATGCACTGAAATAAAAGAGGTTTCTTTTTCTAGATCAATCTGACGTGTGCTATTATGAGGATTTTCTTCAAAGGTTAATAAAATACTTAATTCGGTTTCCTCGTCAAGCGCTAGACGTCCTGTCTTTGGTCGATCTTCTACAGAACCAGTTTCTCGAAACTTTCTTTCTATTTTGCTTACAACTGATTGAGTTATGTGCCTTTCTGGATATTTAGCATTAAACAACGTACATACTTGCTGTTGTGTCTGTCACCCAGGATACCCAATCATTATGAATATTTCAATTCTTTGCGTCACAGACTTTCTAGTCCTAGCCGAAATTTTGTTAAACGACTGAAAGAGTCGGTTAAATTAAATAGATATATTAAAGGTCTATGATCAGTTAAAATTTTGAAATGTCGCCCATACAAATATGAACGAAAATGTTTTACTGCCCAGTATATAGCCAATAACTCTTGAATAGTGGGATAAATAACTTCTGCTTTATTACTTGCGTATGCAATTGGTTTATTATTTTTGTTTAATAAAATTCCTGAAATAGCAATATGAGAAGCATCAGTTTGTAAAATAAATTCGCTGTTATCGGAAATATCTGGGTAGTCTAAGGGTGCGGACACACTTGCGAGCGATTTATCGTGAGAGATAAATCGTTCACGACTGAACGACAAAAAAATATTTCAAACCCATTGAATTTCATTGGAATGGACATACCTACAAAATCGCTCAGCGAGAAATCGCTTAGCGGCTAAGCGTGTCGTTCTGTTTTCAATTCGGTTTGATTTTCTAGCGACTTTTATTAGCGACATTTGTTTTATGTAACTAAATAATTAACAATATCATTGATAATTATTGCAGAATATACGGTTTTGTTCTCTTTTGCATTAGAGTCCGAATTTTTTTTGCCTTTCATTTTTAGGTTCAGTACAAAATATTATATTTTAATGTAGTTTTTTTGAATAAAATAATATGTTTTGATATTACTATTTTGTTTTGTGTAAAAATTTCAAATTTTCGAAAAAGAAAAGGTTTTCTTGAAGCAGGATAATTTTACCCCGTATGGGGGATTATATAACCTCGAGGGCAAAATGATCATTTTGCAGGCACCCACAAAAAGCATCGCAAACCTGAAATAGTGTAAAATTTTGTTGATAATAGCTAATATTTAGATAAATGATGATAAAAACAATGCTTCAATTTGTTTTTTATATAGATTACTATTTTAAAAATATATGGATCTGGTCTCCCCTAAGAATTATAATAAATAAATCGTTTTTTACTTACCTTATTGTGACCACTAATCTTTCTTCAACTGAAATTGGTTTTCCAAAGTTGGTAGTTTTTTTTACAAGACTGGTTCTAATCTTATTTAGCAGTAAGTCAAATGTGTTTATGCTCATTCTAGTGTACTCGAAAAACCTGCCTGGTGATGAAATTCCCCATGTGCTTTTCTATATCTATTGATAGGATGAACACCATATTTTCTTTTGCGTTTTAAAAAGAGGTCTATAAATGGATCATCTTCCAAAAGAAGGGCAATTCGACGCGCTCGTGTGAGACGCATGACAAAAACTGATTTATAAGTCGCTTTCCTGTGGTCAGGTTCTCGCCTGTCGTGGATAAATCGCTCGCAAGCGTGTCCGCACCCTAATACGGGTGTATGGGTAAGTGCGTGTTTTCCGCGAATTTGGGTATAAATTTTCTGTAGATAGTAATTTGAGAAAGCAACAAACTCCTTCAGAGCTTTTATTTTGTCTGGATCTGGCAAAATACCTCTATCAGTGATAGTATGACTTAAATAAAGAATTTCCTTTTTGAAAAATACACATTTTAAAGGATTTAATTTCAAGTTTACTTTGCGAAGTCTAGTGAAAACATTAATGAGATTTTTACTATGTTCAGCAAGATTTCTACCAAACACAATAAGGTCGTCTAGATAAACAAAACATTTTTCGTAATTTAGACCTGAGATAGCCACCGTCATTAGTCTTGAAAAAGAACTATAGGGCTAGTTTTCAAGCCCGTTGGTAATCTCGTCATTTACCACTGACCTCTATCTGTGATGAAAGCCGTATATTTTCTACTCTCTTTATTTAGTCCTACCTGATAGTATTCCTGACTAAGATCCAAATGAGAAAAGTATATTGCTCCTACGAGAGAATCTAAACTAAAATATCCGTAATATTTGGCAAAGGCCATTTTTGGTCTAAAAGTTTCTGATTTAAAATTCTTGCTGGTGATGCCCATTTATTCTGGGCACTCTAAATTATACCTTCTTCATACATTTTTAAAATTTGTTTATTTATTTCCTCTTTTTGGGAATGTGGCAGTCTATAGAATTTAACGTACGTTGATGTTGAGTTTTCTTTTCAGTGAATAGATTCTTGGTAAAGATTTGTAATTGATAATGTATCTCCTGGTATATAAAAAAGTCCGTAAATTTTGCACAAATGTTTTCTACCGAATGTTGTTCTTCGTTGTTTAAATAATTTATTTTTAACAAATTAAGTATTTTTTTTACCCGTTCAACTGATATACTCTGTGAAGAAAAGCTACAGTTTTCATAATCACTAAGTTTTTGTGTCATCCCTGTATATAGATATTGAATAGTCCCGCAGGGTGGCGGTATTATTAACATATTGCCGCCATAAGAATTTATATGGTAAATTAATTATATTTCCAAACTTTACTAGCGATAATTTATTTTCCTCGTAGTTTATAATTCCGTTATATTTTCTTAGAAAATTTTCCCCTATAATATAACATCATTACGACATGTTAAGAAATCAAAAACGTAACATTTTTTGGCAAATGGGGTATTTTCTACGTTAAGTTTTAGATAAACATAACCTTCTGTAACTAAAGTTTCTCCTACACCGTTAATTTTATTAATTTAATAGCACATATAGTAGCTCCTGTATCTATTATTAACAAGCTTAAATTTTAATTAATTATTAATATCTATTTAAATAGTTATTATTGTTGCTTCTTGTAAAGTCTCTATTATACGTAGAGCCACGCGTAAAAGGTCTATTAGGGTTGCCTCTACCCTGTTTTGAAAACGTCATCACTTGTGAGAAATTATTATTATTAGGCACAACCTCCTCATCTTGTGCTGCCGTAATCGCGTCCTTCAGATATGCAAAGTTTCTTGATGATTTAATAGTACCTACTTAATTTTTGGTTTCGAAGACCGTCCACAAACCTTTTAATAGCTGTTTTTTCATTAATATGTCTTAAAATATCATATCAATTACTATCACCGCTCGCTTGAGCAATAGTTAAATTTACAAACAGGTCTTTTAGTTCTTTCCCAAAATCCTCAATACATTTCTCGCCTTGTTTAGCGCGCAGTAATTTTGGTTGTATAGCCGTGTCAGATTTTTTGGTTAAAAGATGTGTTTTTATGTCAAGGATTAAAGCATCTACCGATTCATAACTTGATTTAAGTCGCAACTTGGCGCTATTTGATAACCGTGTTTTAAGCCCAAATTTTATTAGTAGGGGTTTACCGGCATCATTAAGCATCGACTCGTGAAGCTCCATAGCATCAATTAATTTGTTTGTGGTTTCCTTCATATCATTCATGATAGGCAGAAGACTCACAGCAACTTTAAGATCAAACACCCCATTGTTTTTTCAGAAATTTCGTATTTTTTCCCAAAGTCCAAAATTTCTTGATATGGTGTTCTAATTTTCTCGATTAAGCTTTGCTTTTAAGTGCGTCTTGCGCCTTTCGTAATTTAACTTAAAAATATTTGTCCGTATTTGCGTCAGTTCTTGATAAATTTTATTTAGATTAGAATGTCTCATTTAACGGAATGCAATTAATTGTTTTAAGGGTCAATATTTAGTTATATATATCGAAGTAATCTAATATCATTAATATGTAATAAATTTACCCAAACCAATAATAACACTAATAATAATCCTATTACTAAAATACCTAAATATACTATCTCTATATAAATATTTCCCTTTCTTTTCTCCTTAATTGACCATCTTTGTTAGTGTCTACCATAATAATTTTCCATTTTTATTTTTTGTTTGCTAAAAAAAAAACCTAAAAATTTTTACACTTGGTCCTCCTCTTCGGTACTTAACATTATTTCTTGATTTACTTGCTTCATTTTTTATAGACTTAACGCCTCAGAATGAATATGGTTACCAAAATGATCAAACACATTTATCCAACTAACAGATGTCCATTTTATAGTTATATTAATCTTATCCATCTTAACAAAAACTTATCCTGGCAGGATCGCCATGTAATAATTTAGGTTCCTCATCTAATTAATGAGTAATCAAATCCATGCTTTGCTATTGAACTCTGTATATTGTCTGTTCATTCAACTTTTTCAACAACAACAATTTCCTGTTGTACTTTTATGAAATGAAGGAGTCAGCAAGTTGCTCGTATACTGATTCGTAGTTTATTTTACTATTATTAAATGATGCATAATTTATTGTTATTATACAGAGTGTTTTCGTACCATATTACAAGACAAACGCACTGTATTTTTTTAGTATAAGATAATTTACAACTGAAATTAATTTAATTCGGTAAATATAGATTAGGGATTTTTTTATTAAATAGCTCTGGTTTCTAAACTACGAATTTTGGACCTTAAGTGTACAGGTGTCCCTCGTTTTACGCGGCACATTTATACGCGGTTTCGCTTATACGCGTTTGCTCTTTTGACACCAGTGATTTATTTTACGCGGTTCACTTATACGCAGTTGACGTTGAAAACGCTTAATAAATGTTTTACCATGGCACACGATCTCACCGAGCTGTTAATCAGCGAAGATCCTACAATGGAAAGAAGTTTAAAAACTAAACGAGAGGTTTTTGCAGCATTGGCAGCATACAAGGAAGTTGAGAAGAATTTACGCAACGAAGCTATACAGTCGAAAATTACGTCTTATTTCTCTAAAAATTAATGTTTTTGTTTGTATTTTTAAAGATGTTTTATATGTATTTATGATGCCATAGTACATATATGTACGTTTAATGTTCTCATACATAATATGTACATATGTATACATATTATGTACATATGTGTATACATATTATGTATTTAATAAAAGTTTATGTAATAAAATGTTTTTGTTTCGATATAGGGGAAAGGAGGAAAGATGACGAATCGGGTAAGATGACGAATTGGAAAATTCCGATTATTGTAATTAGATAGCGCCACTTGGTTGATTTCCGAGTGTAGTAGGTGTGCTTCGTAAGTTGCCTATATATTAACATCAAAATCTGACTTACTTTGGTGACGATATTTCGCCATTTGTGTTTAATGGTTATGTCATTATAATATCAGTGCAAGACGAAATAAGCTTTATAGTGTTTGTGTTAAATTTTATTTTCAATCGGTAAGTATTTTCTTCAATGTTATGGTATTGTTTATCTATAGCTCATTAAGTTATCGTGAAATAATATCTCTTTGTTGGTCAATACAAAACTCGATTAAAAATTTCCTGGTCGGCTAAGATGACGAATTCGCTAAGTGGGCAAGATGGCGAATTCGTCATCTTACCCGACCTGTTTGTAAATAATTTAAAGCAATGATTTATTAATTTTCAGGGAATAAGGATGGGCAAAATTTATGAAAATAAGACAACTAGGCAGAGTTGGTTAAAGGAATCAATGAATGCGGCTATACAGGCGGTAAAAGAAGGTGCAGCCGTGAATGCGATGGCAAAAAAATACAATATTCCAGAAGCAACCTTGCGACGCTATGCCAAAAAATATTCTGAAGAGACTATGCCAGTTAGTGCTGGTAGATTCAGATGTACCTTCAGTAATGAGCAGCTGGAAAACCTGAGGCAATATGTGGAAGACCTAAATACCAGGGCATTCGGTGTTACACGCGAACAGTTTGCAAAAATAATTTTTGATTATGCAGAGACATTGAAGATTGATCATCGCTTCAATAAAGAAACTAAGAAGGCCGGAAAAGATTTCATACAAGCTTTTATGACACGATTTAACTCTTCCTTGAGAAAGCCAGAAGCAACTTCAGCGGCCAGGTTGGCGGCTTTTAATAGAATAAATGTGAAATCATTCTTTGACCTGTACGAAGACATTCTAACAAAAACAAAATACGCAGCTCACCAGATTTTTAATGTAGATGAGACTGGCTGCCCTACTGTGCCTACTAAAACCCCTAAAGTGCTAAGTCCGACAGGAACCCGTAGGGTAATTAAAATATCTTCTGCTGAAAAGGGTACAAACGTCAGTGTGGCATGCTGCTGTAGTGCCGTGGGTCAGTACGTACCCCCATTTTTCATTTTCCCAAGGGTACGAATGCAGCAGCATTTCTTAAATGGTGCACCAATGGGCTCTTCAGCCGTATGTAATGAGTCAGGGTGGATGAATGCAGAAGCTTTTGTCGAATGGTTGAAACACTTCATAAAAAATGTAAGACCTTCTAAGGAGAACCCCATTCTCCTTTTAATGGACAACCACTCATCGCATGTCACTCTTCAGGCAGTGAATTTATGCCGAGAAAACCATATTTCTGTATTGGGCTTTCCTCCCCATACAAGCCACCGCATGCAACCGCTTGACGTAGGTATATATGGCCCATTTAAAACTGCTTATAGCCGGGCATGTAACGACTATTTAATGCAACATCCAGGACAAGTTATCACGATTAAGGATGTGGCGGCATTATTTAATGTGGCTTACGATAAGGTAGCCACAATAAAAAATGCCGTACAATCATTCAGGGCAACTGGATTAGTCTCACTTAATTCACAAATATTTAATGATTCTGACTTCGAACCCTCAATGACAACAGACAAGCCATACGAGCCTTCCAAGAATGTCGACGACAACTTAGACCGTGATGTACCGGGACTACCAGATGCCACTAATGCTCTTTCAGCAAATATGGTCACTGCAATAGGAGGAACATCTCAAAACACTTCCTCTGATGTCTTAGATATTTCACTACCAGGGCCGTCTAATGCAGAATCATTGAATTGTCTACCTCACTTGCCTATTGCTGCTTATATAAAGAAAAGAGACAGAGGAAGAAGCTTCCTACTCTGCATATAACGAGTACCCCTGTTAAAACTGCATTAGAAGAAAAAGAGACTGACAGAAAAACCAAGGAGGAGAAAAAATAAATTAATCGAAGGAGAGAAGAGAAAAAAAGAAAGAAAGCTGAAATGCAGAAAAAGCAGATCAAAAAAGGTAAACACGTCAGAAAAGTGAGGTTTGACGATCATGATGATGGAGAATCCTCCGACTCCTCCATATCAGTAAATTATATGGAAGAAGATGACGATAATGTGGAGGAACAAGAAGAAATTTGTTTAATTTGTAACGATTCTGGAAAAAATGAAATTTGGTACGCCTGTTCCCTCTGTCGTAAATGGGTTCATGCGGCATGCTCAGGACTGACATCCGCAGAAGCGAAGCGCAAAGCATATATTTGCGACTTTTGTGAGAATAATTAATATATCTTTCTAATTACCCACTGTTTTTCTTTTATTCATTAAACCTCGTCATCTTACCCGCATGCTCTCGTCATCTTACCCATACATGAGGGCAAGATGACGAATTTGTCATAAAATTTTAAACTTAAGAAAAAAAATTTCACAGTAAAGATAGCATGATGAGAAGCAAACTGTTGGGAACTAAAATTATCCTGAATGCTCCAAAATACGAAACAAAGTTTTAGGGCGAAATATGACAAAGAAAATAAAAAAATATGCTTACTGTCGTCATCTTGCCCTCCTTTCCCCTACGCGGTTTCTTTTTACGCGGTGTTTTCAAAAAACGTAACCCCCGCGTAAAACGAGGGACGCCTGTATTAGGTTTTTGAAAGCGGCTCATTTCGAGGAATCGAAATTTAAAGTAATATACGGGTATTCCATTAAAAAAAAAACCATCCATACAATCATATCTTCTAAACGCGACACCCTGTATAAATGTTGTAAGTGTCAAAGAACGCGCATTTTTATAAGTTTCTTGACGTATTTTAGCGTATTTCTCAAAACATATTATCTGAGTTTAATCGAATTTATTCCATACATTATTTACACACCATTATAATTAGAACTATTCCGTTTTTTTCAGAAATACCGCCCTAAAAATACCAAAAATCAAGAAGGACACAACAAATCCTACACGTCATCAGTCACAGCTTACTGGGCAGTCACCCTTGCACTCGATCCAACGGTCAACGACTTCAAAATATGCATCAACGAGAAAGACTGGGGAGACTTTGGCGACGCAGTCATCGAAATACAACTAAAAGAAACGACAGATCATCCCAGTATAACCACTACATTCGCCGTTCAATTTAAATACATTTCAAACAACGTTAAAAGCATCGATTCGTTCAATGAGGGCAGGTTTTGCATTGCCAAGTATATTACTCAGATTTCGAAAATTAAAGGCCACAGTGAAAGTGAGAATAAGAAATTTATTTTGTTCACTACAGCGAGTACAGACCCTGGAGTGAAACAGTCATTTTCACTTAAAGCAGACATTCTTCATAAGAATATTAAGGAGTGTGTGTGCAACGGCACTAAAGCAGAGGTTCCTATAACGACAAAAACGTTAAGCAACAGATCAAAACTGTTTGTGAATACCTCGGACGATAACGAAACCATCTACTTCTTCTTCGCAACAGACAGCATTCATTCATTACCCAAACTCTACCTTTATACGCGCCAGAAAAAGTTAAAGAATCTTGCCAGATCAATTGATGGTGTGGTAAATGATAAGCTTAATGATAAACGAGTAGAAATTCACAGGGACTTAATAAAATACATAGAGTATTGGGGGGATGGTTTTCTAGGAGGCAACTACCGATTGAAAAAGGAAGACGTTCTGGTGAAGCTGGGACATTTGCTTCTGTACGAATTCAGGGTCCCTCCACAGGTGAGGGTTAAAGAGAATCCGAACTACGGCATCTGGAACCAGGCTGTTAACAGTGTAGACGTCACAATTTTGACTAAGCATCACGTTATCATATCAAAAGTATGCATGCCAATAAATGCGAAGATAGAGAAGGAACTAGGATTAAAAATAGATACGACTACTAGTACGGTGAAAGTTAATCAAGATAATATCAACAATATCCAAAATTCTATCCTAAAGATGTATCTCTTCGAAGAAACCTGTGGTGACATCCAGGACGATATTCCTTTGGATATATTATATGATGTTTTTTGGAAAGCTGGCTTGATACCAATGATTTTGGACGTTAAAAATGAGAAGGCTCAACATCATATTCTTGAGCTGATAAATATCTTTAAAAGTCTGGGGCTTACCAGACGATACTTTCTAACAACATCCGATCAGAACATCAGATCACTCCTAAAGTACTATAAGACTCTGAGTTTTTTCATAAGTTTGGATGACGTGGCACGCAAGCTGCCCTCCTTCCTTCTAGACTATGTTAAAATTAGTGCAAGCGATTCGTTTTCCATAAGCCTAAAAACTATTCAAGATTTCGATTTGTTCTTCCAAAAGGCGATAAGCGCCAACGAATTTTTCGATATGTCGTTGGGACAGTACAGTTTTAAGTCTATAAGCAACCAACTGGCTAGACGCGAACAAGGTGCTGCAGACGTCAAACTTGTTTTGGACGATTTAATGATGAAAAAAATAAAAGATGAAATTGAGTCTGAGGACGCCGGAAATACTGGTTTAAAAAGAGATCAGAAGCAGGAGGAAAAACGATTTTTACGTGGTATTGATCCAGGAATATTTTTTTAATGTTGAATTATTATGTAAATTATATTCGTAATATAATGAAATAATTGTTGTTTATTTTGCATTCCTTTTCATTTCATTGTTTTATTGCTTGAGATCAATTATTGATGTAGTAAACCATTATTAACAAACCGAAAAAATAAGAAGTTTTATTGAAGCTGGAGCATCGGCTTCTCCAGTTCAGGGTCCACCCACAGATCAGGTTTATGCACAATAAATATGAAGTAAAAAAAGAAATTGCGACTAAACACACAGCGGATAGGTCGGAATGTAGTACCTGGGGAAGTAGTATATACATACTGATAGTATACAGTGAGAACGTAAAGGTTGGAACAAATTCATTTAAAATTCATGTGTTTACGCTGGGACTCAATTTTTTATTTTTGTTGTGCATTTTTTGAAGCTTATTTCATGTATACATGTTGTTCTGAAAACAAGTTGACGGTTTACTTTAGTTTTTTAAATGGATACCCCTAGTCTATAATATTTTTTTTGGATTCTGCATAAAATTCTAAACATATACAGTGTGGCCCAAATTGGGCCTACATGTATGGGGATCTTGGAAACTATAGAAGATAGAGAAACGGTTAAATGGGGAAAGTTTTTGACAATTATATTTCTAACTGAAAACCGTTTAGTACGCGGCCCTATCTTTTTTGGTTTTTGAAATATGTTGAAAAAACCAAAAAGATGTATTTTCGAAAATATGCTGTAGATTTCTTATTATTCACTATTTTGGCAATCTGTAAAAACATTTTTAAAGCAACTTTTTAAGTAGATTTCAGTTCTGCAATTTAATTTTGAACACGACGTTTCAGTTATTTTATACCATCATCAGGTTCATTTTTTCTTATGGGCGCCATATTGTATTTTATACTTAAAAGGTAGCTTATGACGTCAGCTTTTCAACGATGTATTATTTGTTGGAAAATAAATGAAATTGACTTGAAAAATAAAGAAAATTAATTTTCGCAACACGTCAAATTTGAGAAGAACACATTAGGCAGGGTTAAATTTGTTTAAAATATCATAATATTATAATACATTATTTTATTTTTTCCTTATGGTTAAAAATCTCATATTAACATTTCAAATAAAGAAAACTAAAAACGCAATGAATAATAATTATTGTTTTGAAAAGAAAATAAGAAAAAATATATAACTTACTATACTTATTCGAAATGTTGGCCGTTTTTATTAATACATTTTTGACACTTTTTTAACACAGTATTGATGACCCTGCGAAGCGTGTTGCCATTTATGCTCGTAAACACATTCCTCACTCTCTCTTCTAATTCTTGTACAGATTCCGGGGGTTCAAACTCATATGCTTCATTTTTTACATAACCCCATAAATAAAAATCGAGAGGAGTTATATCAGGGGATCTAGCAGGCCAATTAACTGGTCCGCCGTTTGAAATTAATTTGTCATCAAATTTCTGTCTTAAGAGAGTTTGAACTTCCCGAACATTATGTGCGGGACAACCGTCTTGTTGAAACCAAATATTATTCAATTGATCTTCAGGAACTCTTGCTCTAATTGCCGGTAATATTTGATCTTCTAACAGCTCCAAGTATCTTTGGCCATTCAACGTATGATTATAAAAGAATGGTCCTATAAGTCTGTTGTCTAAAATGTAAGGAGAAAAGTAAAGCTGGGTTACTTAATACCTGCTATGTATTTAGCAAGCTAGGTGACATTACTTACCATACATTAAAACCAAATCGGGTTTGCAGTCTTCGTTGAGCCAATTGGTGAGGGTTTCCTGTTGCCCAAAAATGATGGTTATGTCTATTAAATACCCCGCAGTTGGTAAAATGTGATTCATCGGTCCAAATTACAAGACGACTGAAATCATGATTTTGTTCGCATTGATTCACATACCAATTTGAAAACTGCATTCTTCTTGGATAATCCGTTTCTCGTAAACCCTGAACTATAGTTGGCTTGTATGGTCGATATTTATTTTCCTTAAGGACTCTTTGTATGGTACTTCGCGGGGTTGGTAAGTCTCTTGCCGACGCTCTTGTAGATGATGTCGGAGCGGCATTAAAATAGGCTCTGACATTTTCGTCACGCTCGTTATTACCTGCTTTTTCGTAACTCTTGGGCCGCGGTTTTTTAAAACTTCCATGGTTTCTCAGGTTCATAACAATTTTTGGAAAAAGTCTGACACTTGGCTGCGGTCTTTCAGGAAAATTTTCAAAATACCTTTCTAATGCAAGGTTTGCATTTCTGTTGCAATGAATGTAACATTCTAGCAAATCAAATTTTTCTTCGTGAGAAAAACGTAATGTCATTTTCTTTTAAATTCAGAATACACAAATAAATCGTTATTATTAGATAATAATAATAAAAACTATTATACTTTTACTCGTTCTGACAAGTAATATTTTTGTTTCATTTTCAAACGGTAGTGGTTGGTCATAGGCTACTGGATTTTATTTTTGATTCATAGGTTATTGTAATATTGTTGATTGAAACAATGCAAGCAGTGTTTTGCGAATACTACAAAATGTAAACCTTTTAATTGGTATTCAATTTAGGGAGTTATAGTGCAGTTGGCAAATTTGACGTGTTGCGAAAATTAATTTTCTTTATTTTTCAAGTCAATTTCATTTATTTTCCAACAAATAATACATCGTTGAAAAGCGGACGTCATAAGCTACCTTTTAAGTATAAAATACAATATGGCGCCCATAAGAAAAAATTAACCTGATGATGGTATAAAATAACTGAAACGTCGTGTTCAAAATTAAATTGCAGAACTAAAATCTACTTAAAAAGTTGCTTTAAAAATGTTTTTACAGATCAAAATAGTGAATAATAAGAAATCTACAGCATATTTTCGAAAATACATCTTTTTGGTTTTTTCAACATATTTTAAAAACCAAAAAAGATAGGGCCGCGTACTAAACGGTTTTCAGTTAGAAATATAATTGTCAAAAACTTTCCCCATTTAACCGTTTCTCTATCTTCTATAGTTTCCAAGATCCCCATACATGTAGGCCCAATTTGGGCCAAACTGTATATATCAAACCTGCATTTTAACCTAAAACAACAACACATTATTTATTAAAAGTCACTTTATCAAATGTTGGAAATGACCTCCACCAACAGTCTGACAGTACTCGAGACGATCTTCAAATTCTTGCATACCGTTATTAACGACGTAAGGTTCTATCAATCCTATTTCGCCTCTTATTCTGTTGTTTAAATCTTCAATTATGTCTGATCGGTTACCATATACCTTCGACTTAAGGATAACCCCACAAAAAAAAATCTAAAGGGGTTAAATCTGGAGATCTGGTCGGCCATTCAATACCTCAATATATGACCTCGTCGGCCAATCCATCGTTCGGGAAAAACTGTATTAAGGTACTCCTGACCTTAGGGTGCATAATTATGAATGTGTTATGGATATGCCAGTGTGTAGATGTGAAAAGACAATATTAGCAAGGAAAAGTGTAAAATACCTGGGGGTATTCATTGACAAAAATTTAAGGTATGAAACTCATGTTAACTATATGACCCAAAAAATTCGTAAAACTATATATAAACTTTACCAACTCAGAGAAATTTTATCTTTAAAGCTTTTAAAAATGACGTACCAGGCTCTGATTGAATCAATTTTGATGTATGCCTTGAGTGTCTGGCGTAGTACTTGTGGTAACATTCTTTACCGTTTAAATATTACTCAAAAATACATAATAAAGATATTCACGAACAGAGGCAAGAGGTACCCATCAGATTTATTATTTAAAGAGGCTGACCTCCTATCGGTAAGGCAGTTGTATGTTAAGGGTACTCTTAGGTTTATGAAAAAGTGTAATAAATACAAAAGTAGGATCATGCACAATGTTCACACCAGATCTGTAAATAGTGGGTGTCTAGTCGTTCCACTAGCCTCATACACTGCCTCGCAGAGGCACATTATGTATATCGGTCCTAAATTGTTCCATATGATACCCTTGAATTTAAAGTCTGCTATAAATTTACATACTTTCCTGTTAGGCATTTCTAGATGGATAAAGATAAATTATCAGCAAATAACCTGTACGGTGCCTTTATTGAATGAGTACTAGAGGGTGTTCTGAAGTTCTATTTGATATTAATAATAACTTTCAGTAAATCATTCTAACTTTAGTGATATTGTCTTTGGACTGATTTAACTTGTGCTATGTGGTTTGTTTTTGACATATCATTGTAGTCTTTTTGTTTGTTTTTTTCTCTTTTTTTGTTCTTAGGGATCCGGATGGTAAAAAAACTATTAATAACCTGAAATCCAGACAAGCTGCCTGTAGCTTTGAATTTCAAACATGAATATTGTATTGTGGCATTGTTGAGAAATGTAAATTGTATGAAATAAATAAAATATTACAAATAAAAAAATTACAAATATTACTCATTGCTCATATCACAAAAAATTGTTCGGTGTATCAGGATTTTCTGGATTAGGATATAATGTGACAAGGCATGGTACTAGATCATTTTCTAAAAAATCTAAATATGTTTCACCTGTCAAATTTCCGTCAATAACAAAGGGTCCCAAAATTCTATTTTCAACAATACCAGCCCAAACAATAACTTTTTGAGGATATTAGGTGTGACACTTAATAATCCAGCGTGGATTTTCTGTAGCCCAATTCCGACAGTTTTGTTTGCTTACACTTCCATTCAAACAAAACATTGCCTCATCCGAAAATACAATTCGTTTGGAAAACTGTGGATGATTATTGCACATATTCATCATTATCTCGCAAAATTGAACTATTCTGTCTGGATCATCTTCATTGAGTTCATGAACCAATTTGACTTTGTAATATACAGGGTGTGCCATTTAAAAGAGTTGATATTTTTCAATTTAAATTTGTCGAAATGTATAAATTTATTTTGAACGCCCTGTAGCATCTAACGCAAATTTCGTTACGTTTTTTTTGTCATCCCAGTAGAGCGTTTGTACCAAATATGAGTATTTCACCTTCAGAAACAATGGCGGAATTGTCAATTTTTTATAAGAGTAAAAACTAATATTTTTCTAGAAAAATTAAAATATTAGAACAACTAGGGGAAGGTGACCTGTGATGGCCCCCCTTATTCTATTTTGTTATAGCTTTAAAACTAATTGAAATATGAAAACAGGCTTTGGTGAAAAATTATGTTATAATATGTTGTTTTCATTTCTACATAATAAACTTTTTTATTTACTTCCAGTTTGAAGTAAAACATTAAAATATTTAGAAAAATCATAGGGCCATCATAGGCATATGTCTTCTAATGATGGACCCCTTTATAAAAATCGTAGAAAGTCGATTTTTATAAAGAAAATTTCTTTATTTTTTATAATTAAAAGACAATTAAAACGTAAAAACCTTTTAGTAGGAAAATATATTTAATATATAAATAAAAAAATTCAAACGTTAAAAAAAACATTTTAAATAACAAAACTAAAAAAATTAAACGTAAAGTTTTTAATAAAAATTAAATTTTTCTACTAGCGTGCGGAAAAACGCATTTTCCGCACATGTTTTAGTGCGGAAAATCCACTTTTCCGCACCGTGCGGCAAAGATTTTTCCGCACTGTTATATTTTGAAATTAAATTTAATTAAATTAAATGCTGTACGATTTGAAGTCACTGTTCATCATATTACCTTTGAAATATCTTAGTTGCTATGGTGTATAACCAGTTGTTGATTTGTATGTCACTGTCAACAGAATATTATAAATTTAAACTAGTTTATCAGTTTTTCTACTGGAGTTTTGCTGAATTCTTCGGCACGCAAAATGATTTCCGATGAAGAGATGAACGAATTAATATTGTAAAATTTTGTTCATTGTAATAAAAATTTAAAAAAAAACTCCGTTTTTTAAATTATTTTCAATTTGTTTCCTCACGCTAGTAGAAAAACTATTGTTCCTAACACGTGCAGAAACCTATTTTTCCGCACTTAAATGCTTGACACCACTCCGCTACGCGTCGTGCTGTCAACGGCATTTGCGTGCGGAAAAATCGATTTTCTGCACTTGTTAGGAAAATAGCTATTTTTAAAATCTAAATGTTAAAAACGCTTTTGTGGTTGACGAATGTCACAAATAAAAGTCTTTGTTGACTTGGGAACACCAGCACATTCGCAGTGACACCAGCCGTCGCAATTCTGGCACTTCAGACAGAAATCATTAAAACGAGAAAAGAGCTCATTGCAGTACAGGCATGCTACATCTGACCCATCATTATCGCTCTGTTCATACACAACTTCCTCATCACTATCTTCTTTTGTTTGTCTTACAATTTTTCTTCTGGCAGCTTTTGCTGCTTTTCTTCTCTCTTTTTCTAATGCTTCTTTTTTGGATTCCTTAATTTCTTCTATATCTGGCGTGCTGTTAATAACACCAGTCTTTTCACGTTTTCTTTTCCTTTGAGTTAATTTTATTGTTGCTCGGGGCCATCATAGGCAAAATCTACTGTGATGCATAAACACTAAATACTTTTTATATGAAAACATAACCTTAAAACTACTACCGAATATGTAACGAACACCCTACTAAAATATCTCCCTCCAAATTGTATCCGTTTATCCCTTTAGATACGAACGCAATATGCATTTTAAAATAGTAATGTTTTACATCAGTTACTTACCGGATCCATTTTTTGTTATACCAGCCACATTAAACGCACGTGTAACTACAAAATTTGTTTGTACACTAACCGTCGAATATCGTAGACTTTCAGTAACCAAAATGGGCAACTAGACATACATGACAGGAAATAAGTTAACAGGGCCAACACAGGCGCAGGGCCGTCACAGGTCACTTTCCCCTACTAGGTTTAGGTATATATTGTAACGTAAATAAAAGTTATTTCGTTATATTGGATTTTAAAGTATCTTTAGGTATTGGCGCTGCCGTCTATGGATAACTCTGCATACTGCAATTAATATCGATTCTTTAAGTTTGTAAATATGAAGAGGGCAACTGTAAATTTGCCGTTCTATAATATAGATTTCTAGGGTATTCTTTAATATAGATTATCGATTTCTTACATTTAATTTAGTTCATATTGCCTCCGTGTAAAGGTAAAGGCGACTCAGGGAGGTTAATTTTTTTGACTTTCACTTTTGGTTTTGTCCTGATACAGGTATGTCACGCTAAGTTTCTGTTTCACTAAATTTATATTTTGTCTAATAATAAGTATGTAATTGAACCATAAATATTACTTTCTAGTAAGCATGACCTTTTAATCTATTTTTACACGAACTAAATTCCACATTTTTATGTTTTAACAAAAATAAAGACGTGCCGGCCATCATGGCGTCATAAATTAATAATCTTCATCCATCTCATTTATCCTTATAAATTATAATGTTGTTGATGATCTAAAAGCATTATCTTAACAGACAGAACGCAGTCATAATAATATTTCTTCAGTCAGTGTAGATTTTCAATCAATATTTTCATAATTTTGCATTCAATTTAAAAGCACCCCTTTTTCATTATCCGGTCATGGTTTACTTCATTTTTCATTACCAAATAATATCTAAATTCTTAATTTAACTTTATTTTTCGGGTCTCTGTCGTTTCTTTTACGTTTTAGCAAATATCGTTGGCCAGTTGGTGGGTTATTTAAGTTCTTGATGAACATTGGTAAGAACCAGATATAGGGTAAACCTGGCTGGACCATTCACAAGGAAACCGACAGATCCAGGCTCTACAGAACTGGTGACTGACAGAATATCCCAGGAAGCTGATATCGAGGAAAGCAGGTGAGTTTTTCTTTTGTTTCTAAGCTGAAACCTAAATTGAATTTGTTGAAAAGCTCACTCAATTTCTCTCATTGATATCTGTCAGAAATCAATTCTGATTTAATGTTTATTTTCTCTTAAACTTCTCACTCAATTAGCGCGACATGCTTGTACTGGATGGATAATACCTTAAGTCACACTGTATATAAAATTTCTCTTGTACTATATCTATATCTTGAATTTATCTTGTACATATCTTACCCTGAGTGTCATAAGACATTAGTCTGGAACACCAATATCGAACACCAATGACGAACGCCTGTAGCTCGTTAAACCACATTTATCTATCTTGCAAACGATTGCCTTTTGCTCGTTTTTGCCTATCGTACCTGCACAAAAGTTACAAATACTTTTGAATGCATTTATCTATCTTGCAAACGATTGCCTTTTGCTCGTTTTTGCCTATCGTACCTGCACAAAGTTATAGATACTTTTGAATGCAGCATCTTCTACTAGTTGTAAATATCTGTATGATATATTTGTACATTTTGTAATATATTAATTACTTAATTTTTATCTTGTTGGCACAATACTTATATGCTTTTCTTGGATTAACTTAAAACTTAAATACCTTTTAAGTCAACCAAATCATTTATTTTTCTTACTACTTAAACACGAAAGAAAATTTGTTTTTGATCTTATGTAATTAAACATGGTTATTTCATTTCTTAATTTAAAACTTTATTCATATTCACTTGAGTAACAGGGAGTTAAAACATCCTGTAACTATATTATAAAAATTTAAGTTATAACTGGTACTGTTTAACCTAAGTATTCATTTTCAAACCTTTTATTGCAATATTATTCGCTGGTCTAACGCCACCTTTCTAATATAACATGTAAACGAGCAAACCTGAGGTTGACAAACTGACAAGCTCATCTGATGTCATTACTCCTATCAATCGCTGTCACAAGAATTCAAGTCTAATAAAGTCCTGACGTCTCCCTCACCTTCTCCATTGCTGAAGTCTATGCATGGAACATCTCATCGAGACAACTTCCAGGTGAAGAGGACTGAATCTTGGACACACCTCATGGATGACAAGCAGAGCTAAGTATTTGTCGAGTCAGAAGGATAACTTTGTAAAGACCAGTAGACCATTTATTTATTTTCATTTTAATTTTCACCTTTTTATACTGTAAACTGTTTCTTCAGAAACCAATAACAACAACCAGTATTAATACAAGTATAGTTTAATAAACTACTAAGTGTTTGTAAGATTTTGTATTATTTCTGGTAGGATGGCGCCCTAAAAAAATTTGTCAGATAATAAGACAAACCCACACCTAACAAACAAAAAAAAGTCTTTTTGGCCGAGGCAACTCAACATCATTTGAATGATTATCAAAAACGTTACAATATCATTATTAACAAAAAAGTTATAGAATTTCGTGCAGAATCTAGAAATAAATTAAAAAATAGGGTGTTCCATTTCAAAAAACGTATGTTATATTCGCTACGCTTTTTTGAACCACCCTGTATTTTCAAAAATAATTTTCATCTTAATATTTTGTAAAACTTTTATATTTAACGTTTTTTGGTATTTCCCGAAACAAATGAGATAATGAACTTTACTCTATTGTTGACTCACCCTGTACTTAAGCAATTACCCTGCTTATTATGTGACGCCTCGTCGACGATGATAAAGATACGGCATATTCAGGTCATTAATTGGTGAATTTAAGAGACGCAAAAGCAGATTTTTTTGTAATATTTAGGTGACTAAATAGCTTGTGGAAAAATCAAGAATAATAAAAATACATATTAAAAACATGTATATTAAAATAAATTAACACATTAATTACATTGATCAATTCCTAACTTAGAGAATAAAATCAATAATACTTAACGAAAAACGGTATAATATAGTCCGAATCCTCTTTTTTGTTTCTCCAAAGGTAATCGTTGATGTAAATGGTGTTGACGCACTTAATTCCCTGCACTGCTAACGGAACGTATTTCGAATAGTCTTTTACCATTTTCATTTCGAGCAGACAATGAGTGGCGTGAATTGAGTCGGAAAATGGCGGCCTAAAAATAAGTTGTTTATTAGACTTGGTTTATTAGAAAACAATAAAATTTGGTGTGCTGGTCCATCATACAAGAACCTTAAAGAAAGTCTAATACAACCAGTGGCGTAGCCACAGAGGGGCGATCGCCCCCCCCCCCCGCCCCCCTTGGCCTGGCGCCCCTTTACTACTTAAAAAATAATTCTTGAAAAACAAGATCGGTCCTATTTTATTTTTAGTAAAAGAAAGCGATGGGAATAAACTTAATAAAACCGGTTTTGAGAGCGTCCCATCACATTTTAATTTATTTCTTTTTATATAGCGGATTTTAACTTCATTTGGGGCCAGACCCCTGTTCCCTAGGGAGCATGAAGAAGGTGAATTCCTACGAAATTTTGGCGTGGTCCCAAAAATTTTTTGCCTGCGGCGCTTTAGCTCCGCGATCTGCACCCCTCCGCCCCAAAATGCTGGCTACGCCACTGAATACAACTTTGATGTAAAATTAATAGGGAAGCCAATATTTCAGGGTAGCAAAATTTACATACCAAGAAACTGACGTGCAATATTAAGAAATATATAAAGGAAAATAGAGTATAGACATTTAAGTGGCAGGATAAAGAAATATAAACTACATTTTTTTGCCTTTCGGAATAACTTTATTTGAATGTTAATAATTATACCATACAATTTGTAGGCCTCGGTGCCAGTTTTATTGTAAACTGTTTTGAAGTCAATAACAAATTATTATAAAAAAAAAAAAAAAAAAACATGGGATTTCCTATGTGCACCACCCGGTATATGTCCGACTAATCCCTCAATATAGAAAGATATTACCCGGCATCCATCGTATACAGCTTCGGTGTCACTGTCATTAGTTGTATGCAATGGACGCCGGGTAATGCCTTTCCATATTCAGGGATTAGTCGTATAGTTCTGTTAACAATAAATGGTTTTGACCTTATAACTGCAATAAAACTAAAGGGTCAATTTGTGTGGACAATAAATATGTAAACTATAAAGGTGCAGTAAAGGGTCGGATTAAGGAAATCAAGTAACTATACTCCTATAATGTGTTTATATTAATTTAATGAAATGAAAAGCAACTTAATATTATAAATTTTTAAATACTACTTATACCAGGTGATGCATGGCTTAGTTGAACATAGGAAATCCCACGTAAATTTGAGGTGGCTAAATATTGGCTTCCCTGTACATTTTGGAGAAAAATTGTATTATAATTTTTTGAAGAGGCCGATATAATAAACCCATGTGCCAAGTTTAAATAATGCATAATATGCACTACTGGTCTGAGCAAAACCCTCATTGGATGAGGCAAGTAGATTTTCAAAACCGCTGGAGTTTAAATGTTTGGTGCGGGATCTTGGAAGGAAAAATTATCGGTCCCCATTTTTTTGACCAAACCCTTAATGGAGCAAGATTTTTAGATTTCTTGGCCACTTTCCTTCCACCTCTTTTGGAAGAAGTCTCCTTACAAACGAGAACAAACATGTGGATCCAACTTGATGGTTGTCCGGCGCATTACTATCGTAACGTACGCCAATACCTAGAAGAGCAATTTGCGCATCGTGTAATTGGAAGAGGAAGCTTGTTTCCCTGGCCGGCTCGTTCACCGGATCTTACTTGTCTTGATTTTTACCTATGGGGTAGGTTAAAAGATCTGGTTTTCCAAGAGAGACCAACAACAAGGGAAAACATGATGGTAAGGATAACAAATGCCGTTAGAAACTTATCCACGGCTGAAATTGAGGCAGCCGTATTATCAACTAACAGAAGAATAATTAAGTGCTAACAAAATGACGGAAAACATTTTGAACATTTGTAATTATTATTGTTGTCTCGCTAAATTGCTAATAAAATTGTTTCTGGTTCTAAGATTTGTGCACTTTTTCATAGTCTAAGTCTCATAATATGATATTATCATAATATTCATATTTTATTCAGTGTTATTGATGTTTCTTTGACTCGTTAAACTTTTATTATAAATTTTATAGTTTATTAAACAGTAGGCCATGAAATTAGTTGTTATCTTGCTTATTAGGGGTATACCGGGTACCGGTAAATGGAAACTGTATCATTTTTTAAAGAAAAATCAAAATAACTTTTAAACCCCTGGTAATATCGATTTGCGGTTTTGACTAATCGTTCCCTATGCAAATTGTCTCCTATTCCTACCGAAAAAAATTATACCATCCAATTTGCAAATACCGAGAAAAATAAAAAAATAAGTTAGATTGAATAACAGCGCTATCTTAAAATTGTATCAGGAAACTTGTGACAATTCCTGAATCATTTATTTAAACTCCAAGGAATTCCCTTTCAAACAAGTCCAAGTTATAGAAAATCCGTTGAAAGATAACGACATAATGACAGTTTTTGAAAAATGTCCTAAAGGCTTCCCCCACTCCTTTATTAGGCGTGATTCAAAAAAATAACAATAACAAAAGTTGTAGTAAACAATCTACTGATTTTAATTATTTATTTGCTTTTCTACGGTTAAGTGGCATTTTTTGCCGTAAAATGAACTTTAAAAAATAAATAAGCCGTTACGCCCTCTTGCGGCAATTTCCGAAACTTAAAATTATTTTGAATGAATTTCTCTTGGCAGTTTTTATGATGAGAGCTTTTTTTTCAGATCTGTGGGACGTATCGTTTCCGAGATATGGCCGCTCCGTATCCTTATCCGGACACCCTGTATAAGGGTGTTTTTGAGAAATATTTCTTTTACCGATGAATGTACATTGCCCCTCAACAACGAACCAAATGTTCAAAATTGCCGGTATTGGAACCAAGAAAATGAACATCGTCTTGTTCATACTCGGACGCAACATCCACAAAAAAATAAATGTTTGGGCGGGAATTGTAGGACATCACATCATTGGATCATTTTTTATGAAAGGCAACCTTACAGCGGTAACCTATTTGGACTTACTACAAAATCGAATTGAACCCGCACTAGAAGAAGTTGTACGCGAAAAGCAGGGTATCTGGTATCAAATGGATGGTTGTCCTGTCCATAATTCTCTCATAGTTAGGGAATACTTGCAAAATATTTTGAACCGAAATATTATTGGCCCACAGCATCTAATCGTTTGACCAGCCAGGTCTCCTTACCTTTCGCCAAACGACTTCTTTCTGTGGGGTCACTTAAAAATGTTATTAATAAAGAGGTAAAATTTAAAAATCTAGAGCAGCCAAAAAGCTGAATTTCGTTAGAATGTGACAAAATATCAACTCAATAATGTTAGAAATGAATTTTATGATCGGTTAGGATATTGTTTAACAATGGAGGGTTGTTTAAACATTTAATTAATTAATGTTTTTGTGAAAATCTGTAGTTTTAAGTATGATATGTTAAATTAAAGGCTTAGTAAGAAAGACATAATAGTGTCTTTTATTTTGGATGTATGATTGCCAGATTTGTAAAACGAAAATGTGTTTTTAATGTAAAATAATCTTTATTCGTTATGTCCAGCTTTACGTCAATTTTTGACTAAATCGTCATAGAAATGATTTGCTGGTGTTTGCTGTAGTAATAAAATATAGTTTAGGTAACTATAAAAATTTCGTAATTTTGCCATCACATTTAATTGAATAAGTTAGGATTGGCTTATTAACATTTATTCAAACTTGGCACATGGGTTTATTATATCGGCCTTTTCAAAAAATTATAATACAATTTTTCTGTAAAATGTACAGCGGCGCCAATATTTAGCCGCCTCAAAATTTACATTATCATGCAGAGTAACATAAGAATTTTCTACAGTAATTGCATGATGGATTGAATTTTTCCAACTACCTGGGGAAATATCATTAACACATTTTTTATTAATTCTACAGCACTAAACTTAGTGTCGAAGAAGTACTTTCTGACCTAACAATTGATTTTGATTGGTGTCAATGGCATTAAAAATTCAATAATAAGGTGGGAGCCGCAGTCCAGTATGTCCCATATCCTCTACTAATGCGTGACAAACCTATACCTTTTTTTTTATACAGAATTCCTTTAAATCTTTTAAAAGTTGTTCTAAATCTCTAATTTCGTATTATTTGAACCTGGAGACTTATATTATAGGCTCGCATTGTCCATTACTATCACGGTATTCTGAGGAAGGTTTGGTAAAAGACAATTTTTTAACCATTCTTCAAAAAGTTCTGCCGTTGTATCTTCATGGCAGTCCACGCAGTAGTCTTTAATATTTTTTGCAGAAAGTCACAAGGCATTTGGGAACCAACCGTTTTCTGGCCCGGCATGTAAAATGGTAATTATTTTCCCTTTACTTGACGGAGCTCTTGTTTTACACCTGCCGGAAGAATCGGACCATCCTTTGAATGGTGTGACATGCGTGTCAAAGCACGTCTCATCGATATTGTACGATTTTCAGGACGATATTTTCTTATCGATATTATATACTCACTACGCCATTTTTGTTATCGCAGGAATTTCATAAGTACTTGCTTTTTGTCAATTGTGCGATATCTGAAACCCATTTTAAACAAAACTCTCCAAAGCCTAGTGATGCTACAGCTTATTTGGGTTTCGTCATTAGTGAGCCGTTGTTTGAAGGTACGCGTTGCTCTTCGTATATGGTGTAGACTTTCCGCCTTATCAAGTCCTTGTCGGCTTCGTCGAAACATTTATTGGAACCGGCATATTTACGCTTCTTTCTTGATTTGATGGGATTTGACACGATTCTTTTCACTGTAGTCAGAGGTATCTTAGTCAAATTACTCGTTCCATTCGCAGTAGCACTAGCGTTAAGTTCCCTGTTAAGTAGAGAACTATAAACAATTTTTACAATGTTCCTAGCATCAAGGGATAAATGCTTTTTCTTCGCCGGAACATTTGAAGAAACTCTGTCCATGTTTTTCCACGGACGCCACATAATGCTGTTTTATACTTTTATACGTATAATATAATATTTCGTAAAATGATATTCCAATACAACCGAACACTTCTCGTGAGAAATAAAGACTGACATTCAATCTCTGGCCCCGAAAATGAATACTGAGAGTTTACGGGGATTTACGACCGCACTTGGCACCCATTTAATTGCAGTCATTAAATCAGAACCATTTTTTATGAAAAGAACTTTACCTAGATGGGATACGTACGATCAAAAGATCGTACGACTAGGCAACCAGTGGACGTTGAGCCTAACGACCGTTTGGAACGCGAATAACCGTGCTGACGCATCCGTGATCACGGATATCCGTATGCGTATTGGACTTGCCTAAGCGCTACAGAACCTGGTGAAAATGCTGCCACGCCATTGGTTGAAATTACTGTCGAGCTCTTTTATAGACTTATATTGATTAAACAGCGCTAACACGGCATCTAATCCACCTTTTTGGTTCCAATTCGCCTTTTTCAAGTTCACCGGGGAATATTATTATTAACTGTTTGCCCCTTTTATAGACTTATATTGGTTAAACAGCGCTAACACGGCATCTAATCCACCTTTTTAGTTCCAATTCGCCTTTTTCAAGTTCACCGGCCAATTATTTACCAGCCCTTTTTGATTCGATCTACTTTAAAAAAGACTAAGATTCATAAAAAAACTAAAAAAAAGTCATGAAAATACTAAAAAAGTCCGTGCCCAATGTGGGAATCGATCCTGCGACCTATAGCATGCCACCTAAACTCTATATACACTACACCACAAACTAACTAAGAATATTAAGTTAATTTAGTAACAGTAGTAGCTCGACAGTAATTTCAACCAATGGCGTGGCAGCATTTTCACCAGGTTCTGTAGCGCTTAGGCAAATCCAATACGCTATCCGTATGCGTATTACGGATAGGTGAAATTGGCATCATCCGAATGGAGACGCGTGATACGGACATAACTGAGTTAATACAAACATGAAAACTATGTGAAATAAAAATGCCAGATAGTCGCATCTATTCGAAAAATCAAATTTGCTGCATAAACTCACCATAAATACGAAAAAAACAACAGCTTAGAAGTCTCTAACCACATAATTTAAATAAAAACGTCAAAACACGGAAAAAGCTAAAATTAACTAACTTTTATCCGTGATGACCTTGACGAGCTGTCAGCCCCCTAAACAGGTATTTGATTGGCTACTGATGATCACGTGGTAACAACGGATGCATGTGAAGTCAGACTTAAGCTAGTTTCATATAGGCGCGAATTGTGAAATGCCAATCGCGAATATCATTCTCATTGGCCGATTTTAAATTAAATATAGTGGCGGGAACAGTGATCAAATTTAATTTTTTACGAATTCACAAAATTTTAAATCTAGGGGCGAGAAAATTAAATCATTTTAATTTTTAACGAATATTCGCAGAAATTGTTTGGTAACGCTTCAGCTGTAACTTTTTTTAAAACATGTAACTTTGACAACTTTAAGTAAGAAATTAAAAGACAGACAACTGTTTGATGGTTGTCTAAACTCTTTAAGAATTTAAGAAGCCTCCTAAAGGAAATAGGATTCGGATGGAAAAAAACATGTAGCTTTCAAACGACTGGTATTTTTAAAAGAATATATAAAAGAAAAAGAAGCACTCTTATACAAATTCGTTTTTTTCGATGAAACATTGGTTTTTCAGAATGGTACCATTGGTCGATCTTGGCAAGATGAAATAAAAGAAGTGTTAGATGAACTAAAGTTGATGGTAAAAGGTATTATGCAATAAGCAAATATATAAACTAACTATAGAAAATTTACCTACGTAAATAGTCACATGGCATTTGTACTACAATGCAAACCCAATGCCCCAAATGCCAACAAAGAATAGGCAAATCAGGATGGATAGTGGAACGCCACGAATGTAAAAATTGGTTTCACTTAAAATGCACTAACCTAAAGAAGGAAGATATACAGGGACCGAAAAACAAGAAATTAAAATGGATATGCAACACCTGTGAAGGACCACAAAGTTTAGAGTCGTCCGAATTGTCATCATCCGATGACTCAGATAATGTGATGAAACCAGAAAGTCGCCGCTCTTCTTTCTACTACAAACCAAAGAAAAGCCTAAATCGACAATCCACAAATGCCAGTGAAAGTTCCAGAAAGACTCCCAGAACTAAAGAAATGCTCCTACACATTTCGAAAAAAATAGAAGAAATAGAAGCTGCTCTACAATATAGTAATAAACTTGTCGAAGATCTTCGTACCACAGTAAAAGATCTCAGCGCAGAAAACAAAAAGTTAAGAAGGGAACAAGAAAAACTAAGTGATAAAGTGATACAGCTAGAAACAAAACTTACACAGCTACAAAATAAGAAATTGGATGAAGATAGACAGCAAAATCTCATAATCATGGGATTAAGCAAGCAGGAATCTACAATTAAAAAAGATTTTCAAACTCTAATTAAAGCAATAAATGCGCAGGTCAAGGACAGTGAATTTATAATCAAAATGTTACCTAGTGAAAAACCTCTTAAACCGGTAATGGTTAAATTTTCCTCAAAAGAATTAAGGGATAAAGTACTTCAGAAAAGGAAAGAACTCAGGGACAAAAACTCCAATCAATTAGGTTTTGGTGAAACAAGAAACATTTTTATCAATGAAGACCTATCAAAGGAAACAAAAGCTCTATTTACTAAAGCACGTGAACTTAAAAACCATGGGTACAAGTATGTATGGTGTAGAGACGGCAAGGTATTTTGCAGAAAAGCAGATAGCTCTGAAAAAGTTCGGTTGAAGTTGATCTCACAAATTGAAAAATTAGTAGAAAACAGAGTACAGGGAGGTTAATCTTACCAATAACTGTAGGTACAGGAAAAATTCTTATTGTTTTTTATGGCCGAGCGTGATTTACTAGATGACTATATGCAATATAAAAGTATTTTTTGTAACCAGCTTAGTGAGGTTCATTTTTTTGATGAGCCTAAGAGTAGTTTGAATATTATACACTTTAATATTTGTGGCATTACAAAGAACTTTAATGATTTAATAGCCTACCTAGAATATTTAAATAAGGAGTTCGACATAATAGCTCTTTCGGAAACTCACCGCATTGAAAATCTAAACAATTTTAATTTAACTAATTATGAATTGATATTTAATGAAAGTGTCAGAAATAAATGTGATGGGTTTGCTGTTTATGTAAAGAATAATTTGCTTATAGAATCAAATATACTAAAAGTGAATAATTCAAAATTTTTGAGAATAACACTATCAAAAAACAATTGTATGATTGGTCTACTAGGCATTTATCGCTCACCATCTTACGATACAGATGATTTTTTAAATGATCTGTCCAATGTACTTGAGAACCACGAATTTAACTGTGACTTTGAAATCTTCTGTGGGGACATAAATATAAATCTTATATTAAACAAAACAAAAAATATGAAACAGCACAGAAAGGTTGAGCAATTGAATGCCTATTTAGATCTGTTATATGAAAAAGGTTATTGTAGTCTAATAGATGAAGCAACAAGAGTAGATAAAGAAAGTGCCACATGTTTGGATCATTATTTTCTAAGGGCGAATAAAACCAATATAAACAAGGAACTACATTCTGTCGTACTCAGTTGCGGGATGACGGATCACTATCCAATTTTATTAAACCTACCTCTGGAAACAGTCTCAAATGATGATGCAAATAATGGCAAATTTATAAATATTTTAAATGAGCAAAAACTTAGGGATTATCTTGAAAAAGAAACGTGGGATAGTGTGTTAAATAATAAGTGTGCAGAGAAATTTATAAGCACTTTGCAAAAATATACCGAAAAGTCCACTCAGTGTAAGTATATCAAATGTAAAAAAAGGCGCAAGAAAGCATGGATTAGTCAAGGTCTACTGATCTCCATAAGACATAGAGATTGTCTTAAAAGGGAAGTCAGTAAAAATGTAGGTAATGATATAATCTTAGGTGAATACACTAATTACCGCAAAAAATTAACCAAATTACTTAATACAGCCAGAGAAACATATTATAGACAACTTTTTGGTAAACATAAAAACAACCCTAAAAAAACGTGGGAAACTATAAAATTAGCAACAAATGAAACAAACACTAAAACACAAATAAAGAGTATCATAAACAACAGAAATATAGAAATAAATCAGGGAAAAGACATAGCAGATCAATTTAACGAATACTTTAGTTCAATAGGATCCAGACTAGCTGCAAACATAAAACCCATAAAACACGTAACCCCAAATACAGTAAAAACACCTACAAATAGTATGTTTATTCAGCCTATAAAGACCATAGAACTTATCAATCAAATTGGCACACTTAAAACAGATGCTGCTGGCGGAGCGGATAAAATTACAAACAGGACTATTAAAAACTTACATCAATATTTACTGACTCCCCTTCTTCATATAATTAATACTGTGATTGTTACCGGCGTATTTCCAAATATTCTAAAAGAAGCGATTATTATTCCATTGTACAAAACAGGGTCAAAAAAGGAAATGGGTAACTACCGACCCATTGCTCTTACTAGTAATATAAGTAAAATAATCGAAAAATGTATTAAACTTCGACTAAACGAATATTTAAAAACAATTAATGCACTATCGAAATTTCAATTTGGATTTAAAGAATCATGCTTTACTGAAGATGCAGTTCAATTGGTAGCGGAGCACGTGACCGGTGGGTTTAATAAAAATGAAAAGAGTATGGTGGCATTTTTAGACCTGGCTAAAGCATCATTAAAAAACAAACCATATAAAAGAATTAAAAATAAAATAACACCTTGGTTACTGACTTTTGACTTAAACTTATTAAATATTATAAGATGACCACGAGTATTCATTCATTTATTCATTTATTCTACATATTATCATTATATTGAAATTATAGTGTAGGTACCCTATAGAAAATATCTTATTTTTGAAAATTTTTTAAAGGTTTTATTATTTACTATTGATTTGTTACTTCTTAAATTTACATACGTAACTTTAAATTTCAATTTATATAATGCCTTCACTGTGTAACTAAATATTTTTATTTTTTCTTTTTTCTTTTTGGGCTGTACGCACAAACTTGATAGTTCATTGTACATCCTAAATTAGGTCTTAGTTGATTAGAATTGTAAACATAATTAATAATAAATAAATAAATTGAAAAAAAAAAAAAAAAGTAAAACATATTTTTCTAGGTACATAATAATTCATGCTGGTAGTGAAGATGGTTTTGTTGAGGGCGCAGAGGCAATTTTTCCTTCTAAGACTAAGCTGAGTGACTACCATGAAGAAATGAATCAGCAAAATTCTTTACAATGGTTCGAATACAAATTATTGAAAAATCTAGCAAAGCCATCTGTGATTGTAATAGACAACGCCACATACCATAGCAACAAAAATACCCAAGACATCATGGAATCAACCTGCAATTCAAGAATGGTTAACTACTAATAAAATTAAATTTGATTATGCAATGTTCAAAGCCAAACTTTTACAAATCGTTTGGTACAAGACATTTTGTATGCCCTTTTGTTTAACATGTTCTTAAATATTAAACCTAAATTATTTTCAGACATAAGCCACCAAAAAAATATTCAGTTGATGACCTGGCTGAGCAATATGGACATAAAGTTTTACGGCTTCATCCATACCACTGTATGTTCAATCCGATTGAACATATTTGGGGGATTACCAAAACTTATTATAACAGACATATTGGTCGAGATGGCACTACAGAAACTGACTGTATGAATATGTGGAACGAATCATTGCGTACTGATACTCCTGATGTTTGGAAAAATTCAATTCGGCACACAGAAAGCGAGATATTAAAATGGTATGAAAGAAAACATGTATTAGATAGACTGAACATTCAACCCATTATTACTGAATTAAATGAAACGAGTGATTCAAGTGATTTGGAGGATGATTGATGATCCATCTTGTACTCTTAATATTGAAACCCAAAAACTAAAAAAGTTAGAGTATTTAAATAAAGACTACCTACGTGTAATTTAAGGTATATTTTTGCTTCGCCTACTTTTATAAATATACGGAATAATAATTAAAATAGATTAATAGCCAAATCATATACAGGGTTAGGAGAATTATCAGAACGGTCGATTATTTCAAAAGATATACGAGTTAGCAAAAAATGTCTTATAAAAGTTGTAAGGCTTTTAAAAATCTACATATCTGTAATAAATTGGAATATACAGGTACGGCCAAAAATAAAATAAAATTACATGACTATTCCAATACAATTTAGGTATACATATATTGTCATCCTGGAAGATTTTAAAAATAAAGTAAATAAATTTGTGTTTATTTTTGTAAATTTATCTTGTTTTTATGAAAAAGAACACAATGTAATTTCTTCACTCGGTTATGTTGGTTAGAAGCTGGCAACACTGCCGATAACTGACGTCACAGAGTGTGACGTGCAACGGAAACTGTTTTGCAAAGAGTATACTAAAGTCGGCAAAGTCGATGTTTGCCCGTGTGTCATAGATCAACGATCAAGAGACAATAATAATAATAATAATAATAAAAAAGTTTATTCAAATATTTTGTATACATATTTAAAATTAATATATAATTTTTTGAATGAACTAATTAAATATCAATTCAGAACTCATGAAGTAAAAACTGGTTTTGAGTTATATGTCAAAATAATATTTATTTATATTTGTTGTTAAGAATATATTTTATAAATCAAGTACAACTAGAAAATATATAAGACGAATAAGACAGTATTTTAATTGTATATTTTACATCACTATAATATATTCATATATAAAGATAATATTATATATAGTATACATTGTATACATTGATTCATTCTATTCACCATATTATATTTATTATTTATTATTTATTACTCATATATTCAATATTTATTAATGACATCTTGAAATATTTCTCTTGGATTAGATAATATCCAATTTTTAATTTTATTTCTATATTTATTTAATGATTTAATTATTTTAATTGACTTTGGTAGCAAATCAAAAATATATGGATTGATGTTTAAAAAATGTTTGTGTCCTATTGTTTTGTTTACTCTATTTTTATATGCAATAGTGTTTTTATGACGAGTTTCATGTGTATGATTAATATAATTAATTTTATTTTTGTTTTTAAAAATATACATTAACATGTTATAAGAAAATATTTGTTTAATGTCCATTTTTTTACTATCTTTATATAGTAAATCAGAAGAATATAGGTAGTCTTTTTCATAAATAATTTTCAAAATGTATTTTTGAATTGTTTCAATTTTATTAATATAATTCTTATTTATACCTCCCCATCCTAGTATTCCATAATTTAAATGGGTTTGTACTAAAGAATAATATAATATTTTTAATTCTCTTATATTTAAAAATTGTTTAAGGTGTTTAAATTTTGGTATAAGAATTCTTAGTTTTTTGACAATGTAGTTACTATGTAAATCCCATTTTAAATGTTTATCAAAAATGATTCCAAGATATTTAATATTTTCAGCTTCCTTTATACTAATATTATTATTGCATATTATTGAACCAATATTTGGAAGTTTATGTTTATATGAAGTAAATGGAATGTACATTGTTTTGTTATAATTTATAGTTAATAAGTTTTTATTAAACCAGTTACTTATTTTTATAAAATCTTTTTTAATAGTGTTTTTTAAAATATTCCAATTTGGGCCTTCATAAAAAATTACTGTGTCATCAGCAAAACTATGTATTTTTCCTTGACAGTCTAAATTAAATATATCATTTAGATAAATATTAAAAAGTATTGGTCCTAGGACTGTACCTTGTGGTACTCCATAATTAAATATTTTTGGTGAACTAATATTTTCACCAATTTTAACATGATGTACTCTGTTATATAAATAATTTTTAAATAAAGTTAATATTTGACCACGAAATCCAATTTTTTCTAATTTGTTAATAAGAATTTTATGACTTACAGTATCAAAGGCTTTAGCTAAATCTAAAAATATGCATATACTGTTCATTTTATTATCTATCGAGTTATATATTTGATTTGTTAGATGACAAATTGCATCTTGTGTAGATTTATTTTTTTGAAATCCATATTGTTTGTCTGATAAGATTTTATTATAATTTAAAAAATTTTCTAATCTATTTTTAAAAATTTTTTCAAAAACTTTTGCTAATGATGAAATTAATGTTATACGTCTGTAATTTTGTAATTCAATTTTATTTCCGTTTTTATAAATTGGCTTAATTATACCTATTTTAAAAGCAGATGGATATATTCCTGTGTTAAATATAGTGTTTATTAAATAGATCGAAGATAGAGCTATCGTAATCGACTACTGGTAAGTCCTCTCAATTTACTTAAAACTTTTAACTCACGCTGTAAATTTCTTTTAGTATCCCTGATGATGGACATTTCTATGTCCGAAACATGTAGGATATAAACATAAACATTTAAATACATATTGTGGAGGTAGACTGCCGTTGTTTTATTTGTTTATTAAATGAGTTAAAGGCTTACAAATGTATGAATTTATTGATATTAAAATTTCAGATGTAATACCATCAATTCCAGGAGATTTTTTAGGTTTTAAGCTATTAATAAAATCTCTAACTTCATGATAATTAGTTTCTTTTAAATAACAAGAGTTTAAATTATTTTGAACAGTTTCAGTCAGCACATCATTATTATTTTTACTTGTTATTTTATTTGCTAGTGATTCCCCAACTTTTGAATAATATTCAATAAAATAATTTGATGTTAAACTTTTATCAGTTGTTGTTTCTCCATTTGGTAGTTTCATTAGATCAATAAAATTATTTTTGTAATTATTTTCATTGCATAGTTTTTTAACACATTGCCATAATTCTTTAGATGATTGGCATTTATTTTTTATTTGAGATTTATAATAATTTATTTTAGCTTTCTTAATAATTTCATTTAATTTATTCTTATAAATTTTGTATTCATTTTGTAGATTTATGTTATTTGAATTTTTAACATTTTTGTACAGTTGATTTTTTTTTGTTTATTGATATTATTAAACTATTTGTTATCCATTCTTTTCTGGGCATGTGTTTTATTTTTATTTGATGTTTACATCTTTCAACATTTATTTTTATTTTATTAATTAAAAGATTTGTTAATTCTTCTGGAGATTTTATTGAAAAATATTGATCCCAATTGATATTGCTAAATATTTGTTTCAATTTATTATAATCAATATATGTTTTATATTGTGTTAATCTGGATTGATCTTTCGTGTTTGTGTTTAAAAGATTTTGTAAAATTATTGGATAGTGGTCCGTAATCTGATATTGAAATATAAATGATTTAAAATTATGAATATTTTGTTTAGTTTTAATAAAAATATGATCAATGCGGGTTTTTTGATTATTAAATTCTCTTGTAAAATTGTTAATATAAGATTTAAAATTATATTCACTCAAAATATTACAGTAATCATTAGTATACTGGTTATTTAATTCTGAAAGAATATTAATATTTATATCACCAATAAAAATTGTTGTATCATCATTATTAAATTTTTTAACAAAGTTAATAATAGGTTTAAATCGTTAACAAATTTCTTTGGACATGTAGATGGAGGTCTATAGATTGTTATAATATTAATTTTTGTATATTTATTAATGAACAAATTAATAATTATTATTTTTATTTCACTGAAAGATATTATTTCATAGTTCCATCATTTTGATTAAAATTACCATTGTTATATATTAAATTATAATTTGGAATAGAATATAAATTTGTGTTTAAAACATTCCATGTTTCTGTAAATATTATAGCATCAAAATTTTCATTTAAATGGTGAATAAATAATTTACTTTCATCAAAATTCTTTGCTATACTTCGTATATTATTGTGATATATTGAAAAAGTTTTATTATCAAATTTTAAACTGTCATATTCATTCTTATTACTTACCAGTTGTGTTTGAATTTGATCTATTTCGTTGTTTTTTAAATAAGAATTCATTATTTTTCTGTTTTTGAAATATCTAAAAAATTAATTATTTCATATAGATTTAAAAAATAAAAACACTAAAAATTAATAAATAAGATTAAAATAAATTTAGGGTAATAATTTAGTAATTTCAGTTTCGGAATTGATATTTATAATACTTTCTTCATCATTTTTTCTAATAAAAATTTTTCCATTCTTAATCCAAATGTATTTAAATCCTCTTTTCTTTAATTCTTTTGTTTTTCCATATAAATATTTCAATTTCGGTGTTAATTCTTCATTAATATACATATATAATATTTTGTGGTGTTGGTATTTTTATATCACTGGTCCATAATTTTCCGTTATTTTTATAATAGTGTTTAGATTTCTCCATGACGAGTTTTTTAATTTCTTCATTTTTAAATTTAATTTTGATTATATTTTCTTTTTTTTTCTGTTATTCTTCTTATATTCAGTATGTCTTCATTTTCAATTTTGATGTCAATTTTTTAAAAAATTCTCTTTGATATTTCTTCATCTGTAAATTGTGGATTTTTTGGGATACCTTTAATTTCAACATTTTCTTTGAGTGAATTTTGTAAATTTGAATCATTTTTATGTTGTGATGCTTCAAATTCTTTTTTAAAATATGATAAATCATTTTTTAATAATTTATTTTCCGTTTTTAATTCCTCTTGCTTCTTTTGTGATTTACAACTCCCCACCTTTGCTTATTATAGCCTTAAAAGTGAACAAAAACATAATAGAGCGTCTCCGGGGTTGCGCAATACGTCTCGAATTCAAAGTAACATGCTAGACAGAGACAAAAGTTATTGGCAGAGTTGTCAATTGATTTTAATGATGAGGTAGGGCTGTGTACACTTTTTTGAAATAAGAGGGAACAACAGTCGTTTTTTGTATTAAGTGTATAATCTTGAAATTTATTTAAATTAGCAGAGCGCTTTCGGCCTTAGGCCATCTTCAGTGCTTCCTAAAAGCGAGGAAAATCCAATTTGTAAAATTTATTTAAAATGTTGCTATACCTTTCCTGGATCAAAACACCAATTCTAACATTAAACAAATACTTACACAATCAATCCAAAATCTCAGTGTTTCTTTCAAAACCAAAAACAGTCTAGCCTAACACACATTGTAAATTCTAAGGATAAAATTGAACATCTTTCTAAGAGTGGTATCTATAAATTAAATTGTAATTCTTGCAACAGTACCTATATTGGTCGTACTTGTAGACCATTAAGGACCCGTATAAAAGAATACCTTTCGAGATCCTCTTCTGCTTTTGGCCAACACCTCAAAATTTCTAATCATACTTTCAGTCCCTCCTCTAATTCAAAGATTATTCATGATATATCTTCCAAAAACTTCAACAGACTCGATTTTATGGAGGACATAGAGATTAATAAGGAATTACTGGACAATTGCCTTTGTTTAAATACACAAGTTAATCTAAACAGAAGTTACATTCCCTTACACAGACGCCTTCTGAATTAATTTTTAAAAATTTCAATATTCTCTAACCTTAACAATTTTCAAATTTCCCGCTTTTTACTCTCAACAACGTCAACAATGTCATTTCAATGACAAGACAAATTTAATCTTTCAATTTAAATAACCATCAAATTTCGACTCAAGAACACGTTCCACGTGTAGTAAAAATTTAATTATGAAAAAGAAAAATAAAAACGATGGTTAATTAACAAAATTTAAAAGTGGTTCGTCCCAGTTGTTCGTCTTTTTACAAATGTACGTGTTAATTGTTTTTTACATAATAAGTTTTTTACATTGTGCTATTGATAGCCCACTCAAGAAAAGGTTAATTTTGTCAATGAAGTTTCCTGTTTCCTGACAAAGTGAGTAAAAACCAAAAAATACATTTCATTTTATTTCTCAGAACAAATTTTCAACAAATAAAATAGTTATATAACTCAACTGATTTCACACAAATTTACATCAACTTTCTAACAACGACATTTTAAATAAATTTTACAAATTGGATTTTCCTCGCTTTTAGGAAGCACTGAAGATGGCCTAAGGCCGAAAGCGCTCTGCTAATTTAAATAAAATTCAAGATTATACACTTCATACAAAAAAACGACTGTTGTTCCCTCTTAATTGATTTTAAAGTCATCGTTTTCATCTGTCTGTTACAGTTTGAAAATTGCATTTTATAAGTTTGATTATCTTAAGTTTTCGGTTTTAAATTGTTAAAATACATATGTAGACTCTCACCTTAAACAGTAATTGTTAATTAAGTTACCTGTAACAGCCCAAAATTTTCATTATGTTAGTTTCAAACCTTTGTTGTTGTTTATATTTCAGGAATGTTTTGTATCTTGTACGACATAGCTAAATGGATTGATTTCTTCTGTTCATCGTTTAATACTAGTTGCAGATAGGTTTGATTTCAAATCTTTCTTTTAGTTAATTGGTAATTGGTAATTGGTAATTTATAACTATTTAACCTAGTATAGAAGTTGTAGGTTAATCATCTCGAATGTCGTAAATCAGCTGTGTTTTAAGAAAATCGATAATAGGTCAGTGTCAGACTGACAGTTTCTGTGCGTTTTCACAGCGACTTCTGGTTAATTTTTGCTTGGTCGAGTGGGTCGACTTCGGTCGCCATGAGTTTTCTGTGTTGTTGAAAGAGCTTAGTTTACATAGATAGGGTGACTAATTTTTAATTGTTTTGTTTCGGTAACTATGTACGTTGGAGAAAAATAAGAAGCGTCCCTTTTTCGACCATGGACACTGGAAGTTAGAGCACGTTTGTGGAAGTAGCTCCCCAAATTTAGTTTTTTTGGGCAGTGCAGGTTAATGTAGTGCCGTTAAAGCATCCACAAATGCGTTAAAAAGGGTATGGCCTTGTAGTTGCCTATTCCTTTGGGCGGAATGCCGATTCAAAATGCTTTAATGAACTTCAACAGCGGTCATAGACGCCATCTAGTAAATTGGGAACCCTCGTTAGTTATTTGAGGTAGGTTTTAATTTTAGTATCTGAATTACCCTCGATGGGTGTTATGAAAGATTTCTCTTTCATGTTTGTATATCTAAAATTCGATTTTAGGTTTTTTTTTGGTACGGGCTAAAAGTCCGAGTACAAAGTGATGTACTAGTTGATTTTTTTTGGAATTGCCTGGACGCGGGACGTGCCAGTTGCCGTGTACTATGGGATTTCTTGGAGACCAGCTGTGTAGCAGTTTCCACGCTAGCTGTTTCAGAGACCATGTGTGAGTGTGTGTGAAGATTGAGTCTTCATGAACCATGGGTAGCACGTAAGGTTTTAGCTAAGTACCATTTTTCCTGAGTATGTTGTAACATAGTAACAACTTAAAATATCAATATTTTGCATTTGCGTATTATTCACCATACAGTGTTTTGGTAAAGTTTTGCACCCATGTTATGTACAGAGCTTGTGCAATGTAAACGTGTAGCGTATGTCGACATAGCGTTAAGACGTCACAAGAGTCTCTAGTATTTCAGAGCGTTAGGTAGTCTGTTACAGCTACTTTTGTTGTAAATATAGTTACAATTTATGATTACAAAGTAAGTATTTTTGTTTCCCGGCTAAAGGCCATTTGATTCTTCTGAATTTAACGCTTGTAACTTATTTAATTTCATTAATTAACATTTTAACTTATCTATGGCCGAGTGGCTAGTAGATATGCTTATTGAGTAACCACAGGTACTCGTAAGATATTGTAATAGACTCTAATAGAGATTTTGTGGTAAATTTAGTTAGTTGTGAGAGGTTCTTGCACAGACCTTGCGGAAATTCCTTTTCTGAGGCAATGTCCTGGATGTAGGTCTATGTGGCTGCCAGATCAGGCTGAACAGTCATTTTTTACAGTGTAGGTCTGACAGTTGCCGTCTTGTGCAAGATCCTGTCAAATAGGGTTTGACTTTTTGCTTTCTTTTATCGATAAACTTTATAAATTTAAACCTTCAGAAATTTCATTGTCAAACCTAGTACTATCACTTTAATATTTCATTCCACTTATTTATCTTTTAACTTTAAGTATCTATTTTCCACCAAAGTAAGAGGAGCTTGCATTTATAAAACCAAGTAACCAAGGGCTTAACAACACCTTAAGAATAAATATTTGTATTGGCCTCTGCGAAAATTTGGCTTTTATTTTAAATAGAGTGACATTGAGGACTTGAGTGAATGAGAGCTTATAATAAGCTAGGGTATACCGATTGTGACATAAGTGTTTTTTCTCCTAGTTTGTTTTAATCTGAGGCCAAACACTAGAACATTTAAAGGCTTTTAAGTAAAATAAAACTAAGGTGGCGCCTTCAGGATTTGACTATAACTTACTTATAAGAGTGCTAAACCTCTCAAACTAGAAACAAAATAGCGAACCTACCCTGAGTTGAGCTAGCTAAGGGGTGTCTGAAGAACATCCTCCAGGGCGTAATTTGGGTTTTGTATAACACACTTAAATTGTTTGTTGTGGGTTTAATTATTTTTTTTTATAACACTGTCAACTTTAATTCGTTTTTTAACCTTTTTGTTCCTTGAAGTTTAATTTAATCATAAAACTGTTCCTTCGTATATACGCTCCCCGGTACAAAATTCCGCCACCCAAAAACTTGTTAATGTTTTATAACTTTCTTATTTTTAATTCGATTTTCATGATTGTTTTACCAGTTTATAAATACATTATTGGAAATATTCTGCCATCTTCTAATTATTAACATTTTTCGCTTAAGTGATGTTATACCGGGGTAAATTAAAATGTTGTTTTTGTCACATCACATTTTCAAAACACCCTGTGGAAAAATTGAGGCGGATAATCTTATTTATAACTTTTTGCAATAATCTTAGATGTATTCCTAACATTTTATTTTTTGAATTATCCCATTTCTTATAAGTGCTACACAATACAATAAGTATTCACATCCACTTACGTAACATGAATAACAACTCCTCCACCCGCTTCGATCACATTTGTTATCAGTTCCTTTTTTTCGGCTACAACGATGGCTCGCATGTCGTTAAAAGCACCATAACCTCAAAATAATAAAAACCAAATTATATAAGTATACGGGGGGTGTTTTAAGAGAATGAAAATGGTAAAAACAATTGAATCGGTGAGTTTTCACATACCAGCTCCCTTATTATAAAAGATAGAAAGATGGGGTTTACGGCTTACTGTTCTATTAATCTATTATTTTATGAAACTTCCATTGCCGCAAACGAAATTTTCATAGCCCTCTCACTTTCTGACATACAGGACCATTTTGAAAATTTTTCATGTCAATCGATGATAGCCATGACAGAAAACCAAATTCTGTAAATGTGCCATTACAGATTATTGTCAAATATTACTCGTATTTGTTTGATTTCGTAAGTTTATTTTTAACTGTGAAAAATGCGAGGGGGAAAACACCTATCCAATTTTGTACACCAAAAATTCTAAAATTTTAAAAAATTCTAAAAAATTCTAAAAAAACTCTAAAAAATTCTGAAGCTTTATAAAAAAATTCTGATTATTTTCCGGATATTCTAGAACACTCTTAACTAACAAATTTTTTATCTGCATTTTTATCTTCTGTATCATTTTTACGTTTATAATGTGTCAAAAATATGCAGGGTGTTTCAGAAGTACGGTATATAACTTAAGGAGGTAATTCACTATCATATTTTATTTAAAAAAAAAAAGTTCATATGAACATGTGCCCAGAGTTGCCCCGTTTTTGATATACAGGGTGTTTTTTCAAAAAAATGTGTCATGTGCCAAAACATTTAGACAGCTCCATGCAAGATCGAGTGAAACCGGGAGTTTTAAACGTAGTACGGAACTTCCTGATAGACCTTCAACAATAACCACGCCTAAGTTAGAAGAGGCTATACTTCGTTCCTTCCTCTAACTAGTGCCAGGAAGGTAGCAGTGCAACTTCAAACAAGTGCATCAACTGTTTGGAGGGATTTGCATCTTTATCAACTATACCTATACCATATTCAACGTGTGAAAGCTCTGCTTCCCCGTGATTTTAAGCCAAGGTCTGATTTCAGTAGGTGCTGCATACAGTAGCACATAACAACACTTTTTTACTAAACATTTCATTTACTTACGAAGCCTCTTTTTCGAGAGAAGCCATTATGGATTTTCATAATGAACATTTCTGGGCGGACGATAATCCTCATAAAATTAGAGAAGGTCGTTTTCAGCAACAATTTTCGGTGAATGTATGGGCAGGGATCATTGGCGACTATCTTATTGGACCATACTTTTTATCACCTCGATCTACAAATAAGAACTAATATGTGGCTCATGCACGACGGCACCCCAGCTCATTTTAGTCTAGTTGCTCGTCAATGAATCGACAACACTTTTCCTAATTGCTGGATTAGACGCGCTGGTCCCCAAGATTGGTCAGCTCGCAGTCCCGACTTGAATCCTCTAGGCTATTCTTTATGGGGTCACTTAAACTCTCGTGTGTATACAAGACACCAAGTTGCGATGCGATACGAAATAATGCAGGCATTTTTGAACTTCTAAGAGAATCAATGGTGAGACGATTCTTACGTACCGTACTTCTGAAACACCCTGTATTTATCCAACCTGTGTTTACCCTTTTTTTCCCTCATAGAGTGATCAAATAAGTGATGATTTTTTAAAAAGTCGTACTACATTATTTGGTAAGCTTACTCTTAGATAAGATTGGGTAGATAAAGGATGCGATCACTTATATCCACTTTTTGATCTGGATAATATTTAAGCCAATATTGTCATCTGAAAGGTTTTCTTTCTTGCACAAGTACTAAATCGTTGGCACGTATATTTTTTCTAATGTCTGTAGCGTTTTCTTATTGCGATAAATATTGTATTGTTTTTTGCGGTTTTATCGGAAAAAAAAAACATTTTATTAATATCCAGAGACCATTCAGTTCATCAACATTCGTAAACCTGAAATCGTAATGGCAGCGTGCGTTTCGCTAGCTACTGCTCAAATAAACAAATATGCCGATGTAGAAAGTAGTAGAGGGGGAAAATTTTTATAGATTATGCATGCTTTTGAGCATGCGCATAAGTAAACATTTCTAAATAATTCAAAAAAATTCTAATTAATATCTAAAAAATACTAAAAAAATTCTAAAAAATTTTGATAATTCTAAAAAATACTAAAAAAATTCTAAAAAATTCTGATAATTCTAAGAAATGCTAATAAATTCTAAAAATTCTATCAGCTTGTACACCAAAATTCTAAGGTGGTTTCCCCCGCGGAAAAATGGCACAAAATAATAAATATGAAAATTATGAGAAACACGATATGCATGTTTGTTTTATCCAAGCTGATGAAGACGCGAACGCAGCCTCGGAGCTGTATTTTAATGGGTAAGTTGTAAAATCATTCGTTAGGTACCATGAACATTCATAATAAAAATAAAAAAGTTGAAATCATTATTGTTACCTATTATTAGCTTTTTGTTGCATATTTAAATTTTTCGTAGATATCCAGAAAGACAACAACCTGATAAAAGCATATTTAAAAAAATCCAAGCCAATCTCATTGAGCACGGATCTTTTAAAAAACCAATGCCTAATTTTTACAATAAGGAAAACAGGGAAGAAGAAATAAATGTTTTTGCCTCTCACGGAACAACCATCCATATCACGCAGAAAAGTGTATGATGAAGTTGGGATTAAAGAATCAAGAACGCAGTTAATAATAAAAAAATATAAATTTAAACCACACAAATACCATCTCGTCCAACATTTGCATCCCGGTGACCCAGAACGTAGGATAGTTTTTTGCAACTGGTACCTACAAATGTTGCGGGAAAACGGCAAATTTTGAAACAAGGGTGGTATGGTCCGACGAGGCTTATTTTACGAGGACTGGTATCTTAAACCAAAACAATTCCAGGTACTGGTTCCAAGAGAACCAACACGTAATATTTCCACGAGAACGTCAAGGTCGGTCTCGATTTAGTGATATGCTTTATTTTTGGCACTAAAATTAAGTCCTTTATCTATGATGGAACTTTAACCGTAAATAGACACCTAGATATAATGCGAGATGCACTAATGGAAATACTAGGAGGGTGTTCATTTGACCGATTTAAATATTATTTATTATCAGCAAGATGGCGCTCCGAGTCACAATTCTCATATAGTTAGAAACCACATTTCCCGATAAATGGGTTGGTACCAATGGACCTGTCAGGTGGCCTCCAAGATCACCTGATCTTTCTGTGTTTCCCTTTTTAAAAGAAATAAATATGGACTATTACATATTTTTGAAAAGCTCTTAAAAAGAGGGATAGGATAAAGAAATAATATATGGGGTGTCCTATTTAAAAAAAAAAAACAAGTTTGGGTCATAACTCAAAAACAAAACTTTTTAGAAAAAAAAACTAACTACGCCACTGAATTCTACATAAAAACTCCATAATAACCCATCTTTACCTTACTGATCAGTTATCAAATAATCTAGATACAGGGGAGCTTAAAAAATTACCAATATTCAAAATCTCCCTGTATGTCAGAAACTGAGAGGGCTATGAAAATTTCGTTTGCAGCAATGAAAGTTTCATAAAATATTAGAACAGTAAGCCGCAAACCCCATCTTTCTATCTTTTCTAATAAGGGAGCTAGTATACGAAAACACACGAAACTGAACACCCTGTACATTGCATTTAAAATTCTAAAGTTAGTATCCGGTGGAGGTAAAATTGGCAACGTAGCGGTTACGAAATTTTCTGTCTTTTTCAACAAAATAATGTTGACCACTAAATTGGGCACCTTTCTTGTAACTTAACCGCGTTTGCAATTTTTACGTTTTCGAGATCCCCATGTGCATCCTTATTTTGGACACCACGTATTATGATGGTCAAACTATCAGTTCATGTTCTTGTATAAATCAAAAAATACATTTTATAAAAAAATTGTTCATTTTCCACTTGTTTAATTTTTTTGACGAAGTTGAGTTCGAAAACCTACTTTTTTTACCTTTAGCTAGTGTATAATTTTGTTTCAAGCAAAATGATGTCACTAATGAACCCTAGACTACCAGATCTAAAACTTTTCTGTTCATGCTAATGCTCTGAAATAAGTAATTTTAAAGTTGATAGGTATAACTAAATTTCTCAAAACTACGTTTTTGGACTTGTACGGTTGTCGAACTCATCGATTGAATTTACCTTGGGTAATAAACCAGAACCTACTAGATTAGATATTGGTAAATTTTGACTGTCAATTGAACAAATTCAAATTACCTCGCCTTTTAACTTCCTTTCGCCAATAATAAATGCAACTGTCCTTGTCTTCATATGAGATATTGTGACGAGCCTTTGGATTTCCAAATTCAAATTCTTCTTCCTAAATAATAATAATAATAATAAGTTTATTTTAAATAGTTATAACGTAATAAATATGTTAATATGTTATTCTACAATAACCTTATTAATAAATTTCCAGAAGACGTGCTTGTTCGGAGCAAATATTATTTATTTAAAATTATTTATAACTATAACCTATTAAGAATATTATTTTAAAAAGTTGCAAATATTCAATAAACGCTACTTTCTTGATTATATAATATTATTAAAATTCTGAAAAAGATTAATTATACAGGGTGACTCGGATCTAAATGTACAGTACATACATCACCAGGAGATAGTGAACATCTTGGGGGTTCTAAATAATCTATCTTTAGTGGGTCCATCTTTCCTCGTTACTTAGATACAGAGTGTTTTATAAGGTTTGGCTCATTTTTGTTTTTGCCATAATTCTTTTAGCACCCGGTATAAAATGTTCATATTCGGTGGAAATATTTTGAGTAGCTATCGCTTCAAAATGCCGTATGAAAATTTTTTGAAATTCAGGTCCGGACTTTAAAAACAAGACTGATTTCATTTATTTAAATTCAACACCCTGTATATCATATTTTTGTCAATTTTATTTTTTATTTGAAAAACACAAAAAACTAATTCTTATGACATACTTATCAAAATCCCCGCACTCGCCGCTCAGCCATAATAAATTGCTCTTCTTTAGATGTTGAAACACATACAAAATAATAACTGTTTTTATAACGACAATAATACCAATAATAAGAAATAAACCAAAGTAATAAAATAGCGGCGTGTTAAAATTTGAAAGTTTTCAATTCAATTTGACTCCATGGCTCGGCACCTCAGAACAACGAAATATTGGGGGGCAACAAAACATAATAAGTCATTGTCAGTTGTAACCTGTCAGATTTTTGGGCATTACGAGGATATTTTTGTTAAACATTTACTTCTCGTTTAAAATGCCCCATCAATTTTCAAATCAAGAATACGCTGATATAATATTTGTATATGGATTTTGCGATGGTAACGGGCGAGCCGCTTCTCGAGAGTATGAATTAAGGTTTCCTGGAAGAAGATGTCCAAACCATCAAACATTTTCAAATGTATTTTCTTTTGTTCGTGAACAAGGACATTTTCCGACACAAAATAATATTGATCAGCCTGTAAGACACCCAGTTCAACAGGAAGAAGACATTTTAAATTTGATTGAAGAAAATCCCAAAACATCCACAAGGAAAATTGCTAGACGTCTGCATATAACGCAAAAATTAACCCATTCAACAATAAAAAATGAAGGCTTATATCCTTATCATATCCAAGAGGTACAAAGGTTGGAACCAGGTGATTATGCTAACCGTTTGGGTTTTTGTCAGTGGATTAGGAGGCACCAAAGAGATATTCACCGGACTTTGTGGACCGATGAAGCTCAGTTTACCAGAGATGGAGTCAACAATTCCAGAAATTGTCATCTATGGTCTCCAGAAAATCCAAATGCTATTAGGCAGTCGCACTCACAACATAGATTTTCCATAAATGTTTGGGCAGGTATAATCAATGGTAAATTGATTGGCCCACACATCTTTGAAGAAAGATTAGATGGAAACCAATATTTACACTTTTTGGAAAACATTTTGCCAAATCTTCTCCAAAATGAGAATGTTAATTTAAGAGGAATGTATTTCCAACACGATGGAGCCCCTCCACATTATGCAAGAATTGTTTCCGAACTTTTAAACAATAGATATCTCAACAGATGGATAGGTCGTTGGGGGCCCCATTCTTGGCCAGCAAGATCTCCCGACTTTAACCCGCTGGACTTCTTTTTTTGGGGGTATATGAAAATTAAGTTTACGAGGAAGAAATTAATACACGGGACCAGCTCTTGCAACACATTATCACTTCATTTCAGGAAATAAAAAATAGACCAGGTGTAATCAGAGTGCAGCTTCAAATTTAAATATCAGAGGAAGAAAATGTGAAGAAGTTAATGGTGGGCATTTTGAAAATATTCTCAAATTATTATTTTTTTGTTATTTTTGTTATTATTGGTATTATTGTCGTTATAAAAACAGTTATTATTTTGTATGTGTTTCAACATCTAAAGAAGAGCAATTTATTATGGCTGAGCGGCGAGTGCGGGGATTTTGATAAGTTTAATTAGAATTAGTTTTTTATGTGTTTTTCAAATAAAAAAGAAAATTGACAAAAATATGATATACAGGGTGTCGAATTTAAAAAAATGAAATCAGTCTTGTTTCTAAAGTCCGGACCTGAATTTCAAAAAATTTTCATACGGCATTTTGAAGCGATAGCTACTCAAAATATTTCCACCGAATATGAACATTTTATACCGGGTGCTAAAAGATTTATGGCAAAAACAAAAATGAGCCAAACCTTATAAAACACTCTGTATCTAAGTAACGAGGAAAGATGGACCCACTAAAGATAGATTATTTAGAACCCCCAAGATGTCCACTATCTCCTGGTTATGTATGTACATTTAGATCCGAGTCACCCTGTATAATTGATTCACAATACTATTAAATAGCATTAATTAGTTAAACCATTCCAAAAAATATATTTTATTCGTTTGTTTTCAATATAAACGTTCTTATTTCAATTTTATATTTTTTTTATGAAATAATTTTTTTAATATTTGTTGGTAAATAATCGTTTAAATAACAACATAAATATTTAAAAGTTTTTTGTCCTACGGACTTATATATTTTAGGTTTTATGGATATTTCATTATTATAATAACGTGTATTATGATCATGGTCTTTAAATTGTATAAGGCTTTTATTTTTAAATATATATATATATATATTAAATTATTCTAAATGTAAATTTGTCTAACGTTCATCTTTTTTGTTTCTGAATAGAATTGTTTTGTCGGTCTATGAAATAATGTTGGTTTTAGTTTATTAACTGATTTTGTTGTATTTTGTATTAGTTTATGTGTTATTTGTACAGGTCGAGCAATATAGCATAATCTTTGACCTTCGGGTGCGCCGTAGAAATTATAATAGGTATCGCTGTCGTACACTGACTTTCCTTTTCTATCATCTACGCATCTCGGAGCTCAAGCTAAGCTAACCTGTATTATAAGTAGGGAATGTCGGTTTGTACGCTGTGTATGATAATAAAACTAAACTTTAATGTGTATGTAAGTATGTGTATGTGTATGTGTATGTAAGTTTTCGGGAATATGGTGTAAAATACGTTTAGAATTAGAAATAAAATTACAAATTTCAAAGAATACAAAATAAACCCGACAGAGAAAGTTCTTGGCATCCAATGGAATTCTATACAAGACATATTTACGTTTTCTCTCGACCTCAAAAAAATCTACGAGAACATTTTAAACAAAAACAAAAGGCCAACCAAAAGAGACGTTCTAAAAGTCGTTATGTCTATATTTGACCCCCTCGGCTTCCTAGCTAAAATCGTTGTCACTGGAAAAATCATTTTACAAGAAATTTGGAGATTAAAAATTGATTGGAATGACGAAGTAACTCATGAAATTAATGAATGTTGGTCGACCTGGATTCAAAATTCTCTTAAACTCATACCAGATATAAAAATTCCTAGATGTTATGGTATCGAATTAGCAAATTCTTCAAAAATTGAAGCTCATGGATTTTGTGATGCTAGTGAGAAAGCATGTTGTGCAGTAATATATATTAGATATTTTAAAGAAAAAAGTTGTGGAGTATCCTTTCTCGTTGCAAAAACAAAAGTTAGCCCATTAAAACCGACAAGCATCCCAAGATTAGAACTACAAGCAGCACTTATGTTAAGTCGTCTCATGGATAATACATTAGCAGAATTAGAAATTTCTATTCAAGAAAGTTTTTACTGGTCAGATTCAAGAACAGTTCTATGGTGGATAAAATCAGACAAGACTCAATATAAAAGTTTTGTATCGAATCGAATTGGGGAGATTCTAGATTTGTCTAAAAGAAGAGAATGGCACTGGATAAATACGAAAGAAAATGTCGCGGACGAAGGTACGAGAATATTAAAACCCAACGAACTTTCTATGAACAGATGGCTTAATGGCCCAGATTTTCTAAATAATATCGACATTTCAGACTATATTAGTGACTTCCAGTTCGATAGCGTAAATGAAAAAGATTTAGAAATTAAACATACTTTTCAATATATTTATTTCCAATGTTTTTTGACGTAAATCACACAAAATACTGACATGACGACAACCTCACCTTTCTTACCAGTCGCTAATAAAGACTGGTAAAAAAAGGTGTAACTAAACCTTTATGTATAACAAAATAAATAATCTAAACAGGCTCTATAAGAGAATAGTACAAATAGAAAGGACATTTTAACAAAATTGTTTTTCTTAAAAGGAGGTGACTGACAGGTCAAAAGTTCTCCTTATATAAAACTTAAATACTAAAATAAAGTTGTAAAATTAAGATGTGAAAACATTATACGAACAGTTTGGTTATTGTAAAATACTTTAAAAAACACAAATCATAACATTACGTTGTAAATTAACATCACAAATATCCTCGGAATACTCACACGTCATGGTCAGAGGTCACTTAAAGTAGGAAAATATCGACTAGGGAATTATACGCTGAATACAGATTAAAGTTTAGTTTTATTAAACTGTATTAATTTCTTATAAATGAAATACATAGTTACTTTACAGTTAAAGAGAGCCCGACCCTGTAGCCATCTTTAGTATTTTACCGACCATTATAACCACGCAATGGTATTTTATCAGGTAGTTGATTTATGGCCTTAAATGTATTCCATACCTAACATGTGTCATGAGGTGTACAATACTACTTACACCGAGAAATTCCCCAGCTTTCACGCACTTGTCCACATAGGAATAATGCAAAATCCATTTTCCCGCGGCCATGCAGGCCAAGGTTTTTTCATTCCTGCCCGGTTTTAGACAAATTAAATGCGTGCAAGACGGATCGTAAGAAATCGACTCCGAAACCGAGGCGCCGAGCGTCCTTAACTTGTTAGCCAACAGTTCCCTCTGCGACGCCTCTATGCCCGACAGTAGAAATAGTTTTGGGGGTTGGCTGTCCTGGAAAAACGTTAATAATGATACAGGTCGGAACAAACTTCAGGCTCGCCATGAGAGACAGCTAAGTTTGACCCTTAGCCACCGTGGCGGAGTCACTGTGACCGCACCACGGTTTAACTGTAGACTTAGAATCAAGTAAGAAGAGGCCACCGCGTCATCTGCTTACGTCACGGATTTATCGATCTCGAGCGACACCAGATATTTTAAAGTCAAAGTGAGATAGAACACGTTTTACGTCTTCAAGCGGATAACGCGGTGGCCTCTTCTTAGTTGATTTTAACTCTAACTCAGTGCAAGTGTGCGGGCAACAAAAAATAAGTATTTACTTACAATTTCGCCTTCGCCGTAGTCCCAACCGACGGTACATACTTGTGATTGTACTTCACTGTGTGTCGCCACACCTAAAATTAAAAATTTTTGTGATATTATTATTACAATAATAACTATACTCAAAAGTCCAAAATTTCTGTCAGTAACTCATCACTAGCATAGCTCCAGGTTGTGCAACGTCAGTCTTCGAATTATTAATGAAATTTTAGTTAATTATTGAGTGAGTTAAATAAATTAAAAAATTATTAAATACCAAAAAAAAAGACATCCAAATAACTTTATACCACCAGTCAGTGTGCAGCTACATCAATTGATCAGGATGGCCCTGTGTGGTTTCTTCAGGGCTACTCCTGGTAGGTCAGGTGGAATTTGATTTACTTCATGACTATGAAGACAACTAGAAACCAAGCTCTTAGGCTATCACGTGGGCCTTAAAATCCCATGTGGTAGGTTTAACCCACGTCAATGCCGAGCGGCAAGAAAACCGGCAAAATCGGCCGAAAACGGTGAAAACGGCAAAAAACAAACCAAACCAAATCCCTATAGTCTATCTTTAAATGGCGTGAAGTAATAAATGCTCATTAAATATGCAAAACGCATACCGGGGTATCAAGAACACTTTAAACACCATCCCTTAAAATCTATCGTATTTACATTAAAGGATCCAAATAATGAGCAAATCTTTGGGTGGGTCCACCATGAATGTATCGCAAGCTATTGTTATATTTGAGGATTTGCCATTGTTACTCGGAAAATCCCTTAGCCAGGAGCGTGTATTGGGGAAGTTTTTAAATTAAAAATCTTAAACAAGCCTATTCTCCTAAACTTGTATTATATTATATTCGTAGGTATTCATAACATATGAAAACATTTAAAAAATCGTATTAACTAATAAATAACAATGGGTGGTACTATTTTACATAATATAATTACAAAAACAAGATACGATATAATATAGAATCTTACAAACAAAGCATTTTCAAAAATCGAATAATACTTTGTCGTTATGGCTTAATCATAGTCCGATTCAGAAGATGAACTTTTATTAACATCGTTTATAATAAGCGGTCCAACCATTTCTTCGATTATTATATCTACCTGCCACATTTTGGCTTCTTCTATCACATGATCGATACGCTTTTTCCACTTTTCCGCGCTGATTTTACCCATAGCTTTATTAAAGAGTCTTTTTAAATCCACCATATTATAAGTCGTGTTTTTCTGGCAACATCTGTCCTTATTTAAGCCCATATAAGTTCGATCGGGTTTAATTCGCAGTGGTAAAGAGCACAGATATTCCTCGTAACTTTGCCATTTCATTGGCTACATATTTTTTGAATGCATTTTTATGTAAATTGGCTAGTACCAATAGTTCTTTTTTTAAGGACTCTAATGGAAATTCTATTTGTCTTAAACTTAGCCATTCTGTTATTTCACTTTTACACCACGCACTTGTCGGTAATTTTTCCGTCAGTCTAGAGTGACAACTTGCATTATCCAATACAATCACGGCATCTTTTGGTATAAGATCCAACATTTGTTCGAACCATTCTTCAAAGACATCGGCATTCATATATTCGTGATTTTTAGATTGGAACACCAGTAGACCACCTTTAATGAAGCCTGCAGAACGTCCAATGTGGGTTATGATTAGTCGATGTCCCTTTCCAGATGGCGGTCTTAATCCTGTGGACAATCCTTCCAAAAAAGCTTGCCTTGAACTATTAATATTTTCATCCTGCTAAAATTTAGTTACAGTGTGGCCTTCATTTAGCCATGTTTCGTCTAGGTAAAATATTTTTTGTTTCCTTCTCTGGCTTCTTGGATGCTTCTTAAGTTATTTCTTCTCCAACAGACGATATCGCTTCTGCCTATTAAAATCGATTGCCTATCGTGCCTTTCCACTGAAACCCCATTTTTTTTTTAATAATTTCCAAAGCATATTTCTACACATAAATGGGTAGTCCTGGTCTTCTCAGATTGAGGACATAATTTTGTCCAGCGTGAGAGTTTCTTTTTTTAAAACGAAACTATGAACTTTTCGCCTTATTCTCTGCATTAAAACGTCATCCAGCTCAAGTTTTGGTCATCCTGGAGAAGTTTTTGGAGATATGACGCCAACACTTTTTTCTTTTAAAAGTTTATATATTGTTGTTTTCCCAACGTTAAGCATATCTGGTGTAAATTGCACTCCATTGTCAACACTCAAATCGGCATTCTTACTTTTAATAGAATCGGAACAGTTAAGAATTAATTTTTTTTCATTTACTGTGCATGAACCGACTCTAGGGCGTTTAGGCAAGTGTTGAAAATTCCCCATATTTAATTAAAAAAACACTGACAATTTACACTTTGACTAGTTTCACTGAGAAACAAACACCCAAGGTAGGTATATATAAATAGGTGTATTATTCCAATAAAGGCATAATAACTTGTACCTGTTAGTTTGAAATAAATAAATAAATAAATAATTAGCAAACAGGTAACCAGGACTGGGTACAAAAAAAAAAGGAATAAAATGATTAGAGCAGAAACGAAATAAGTACCTAGACTCTATTAGTTTTGATAAAATTGCTTTCTAAAATTTCAGGTAAATGGTATATACACTGCTCAAAAAAATTAAAGTAACACTTTTGGATAACCCTATAACTTCTTGGCTTGCTGTTATTAACAAATGAACATTATATTTTCATAATCGATTTGCATCTTATTTTAGTGATGTGTTAAAAAATAAACGTGATTATGCTCATTTGTTCGAGATAAGTTTAATTTTCCACAGCAAGTACAAAAAATAAAGTGATTATGAAAATATTCACATTTAGGTTTTATGTTGAGGCAGGCTTAGAGAGCTTCACCGGGCAACGGCATGACAGTTTGTAGTTGTTGAATTCATTATCTGTCAAAATGAGAGATCTTAGCGAGATAGAAGTCGCTCGTGCCATAGCTTTAATTGAAAATGGTGTAAAAATTCGACAAGTAGCAAGAAATGTTAATCGCAGTCCGTCAGTCATCAAACGTGTGTATGATCGCTATAGAGAGACTGGACGATATAAAAGACGAACCGGACAAGGTCGAAAGCGAAAAACTACACAAATTCAGGACCGATATTTAGTAGTTTCTTCTTTGCGAAAACGAATAGCGACAGCAAAGGACCTTCAAAGTACACTTTTGATGGCTCATCAGGTAACCATTTCTGACCAGACTGTCAGAAACAGGTTACGAGAAGCAGATTTAAAACCTAGAAGACCGGTACGAAAACCTGTTTTAACTCGACATCATAAAACTATGCGATTAAACTTTACTCGTGATCATTTGGGATGGCAACTTCGACAATGGAAACCAGTACTTTTTACAGACGAATCAAGATTTCGTCTCACTCGTTGTGATGGTCGGGTGCGTGTATACAGACGTCCCAATGAACGATACTCCGCTGCTACTGTACAAGAGGTATCCAGATTTGGAGATGGTTCGGTAATGATCTGGGGTGGAATAAGTTTGGAGGAAAAAACCGATCTTGTAGTGATACCAGGAAGTCTTGCAGCTGCAAGATATATTGATATCATTCTGTCAGATCACGTTATTCCTGCAGCATATGGTATAGGTCCTGATTTTCTTTTCATGCAGGATAATGCAAGGCCTCATACTGCTGCGATTTCTATAGATTTTCTTAACGAGCATGAAATTCGTAAAATGGATTGGCCAGCGATAAGCCCTGACCTTAATCCAATTGAACACTTATGGGATATATTGGACAGACGTATTCGACGGCGTCCAAATCCACCTCAAACCCTTCAGCAACTAACAGAAGCCCTAGCCGAAGAGTGGGACAGTATACCACAGGAAGACATTCGAAGGCTCGTGAGAAGTATGCCAAGAAGATGCCAAGAAGTAATTCGTGCTGCTGGAGGGCATACGCGATACTAAAACACATTGGTTTTCAGATAGCGGAACATTGCCTTTAAAAAATTTTTTCTTTTCATTTTGTTATTCGCACTTTTTTTATAATTGTATAATCTTAGTTTACGAATAAAGGATTAGTTTAAAGTTCTATTAATTGATTTATTAGAAGAAAGTATGTGTCTTTCAGAATATAAATGTTCATATGTATATAACTATCACTTAATAAGTTACAGGGTTATCCAAAAGTGTTCCTTTAATTTTTTTGAGCAGTGTATTTTAAGGTGCATATTCAGTGAACCGCGTGGTCCGACTTGGGAATTTGCCGCGAAGGAGGATAAGTCAGTGTTATTGAACAATCAGGCAAAATGGCTATTCCTAGATTCGTCGCCGCGCCGCGAGACATAATATAATTTACGGCTCCGAGCGGCGAGTGGCGGTCAGGACTGGCTAGATAAATCGCAGTGTTGCCAAATCGCTTTAGATAGTTCCGGTTTTAGGTATTTTTTCTCAAAAACTCGGTTTGACGTTTTTTCACATTAAAAAAAAGGTATAAAATTAATTGAAATTGTAGATAGTTGAGGAAATGCTTTCAAAAAAGACTGTATGGGAACATTTTCTCAGCTTCACCTATATTTATCGTTTAAAAAAAAAATATTTTTTTTTTTTTAATTCAAGACCATATAGTCATACAGCACCAAATTGCGAATCTAAATTCAAAATTTTAACAAATTCTATTCAATAGTTTTCTTGTAGTTTGTCAAACCTTTTCACCTTAATAGAGGTCACTGATAAGAGCTCTTAAGCTTAAAAAATTTAAAATTAAAATATATAGACCTAACTTCAATTCAATGTCGATACTTGTACTAACTCTGCACAAATTTAAAAACTCAGGTCTATTTAAATCTATGCATGTCAAAAAATCTTGCACGCCCATGGAGAAGACGGCTTTGATTGATTTATTACCTCGCATCATTTAAAGATAGACTGTAAAAATAACCAGAAGAAGAAAATTACCCACTGAATTCCCCTTTGGTAAATAAATTGTGAATAAAATAAATATATAAGATGCACTGTGGGAAAATATGACTCTAAAAATCAAAGATAAGCCTAACATTCCCCACAAAGTCAATAGTGGCAATTTTAAAATTGTTACAGTATACGTTTTTAACTATTATTCGTTCTTTTAATAATTACTGATTTTTTTTTGTAAGGTTCGTTAATATTCATAATTTACTTAATTAAAAGCAGAAAACAACACTAAATAAAGTTTAATAACTATATCATGTATTTACACAAAACACTATCTATGTGAACCACCTATACCTATACTACGAGAACCGAAAAAACTCACAACATCTATCGATAAACTAAAATAAACCCTGCCGGCACGCTTATTTTCAAATCTTTGAAGTTGTGAACTCGTCCTCTGTGTGTTGCCACATTTATTTTCTCCGCGATCAAAATCCCATCGTATCGGAATCGCCGTGCTATTTTAAATGTAATTAGCTGATTGCGGCTGTATGACAACGTCGCTTCTTAAGTTCACTGTAGTTGTAGCGGATAACATTTTTATATGCATAAAAAACATTTACTTGTACAATATTTTTATTCTGTCGGTCCATAGATTTCATGGTTGGTATTAAAAAGTCACTGACAGAATTTGTGGATTTTGGGTATAGTGATTGATTTTTTTATGTTTAATGAATTTAATAAATAAATACGGGGTGGGGTGTTTTCCTTGTGTTCTTACATATTCAGTATTGTGGAAAAGCGAATCGGCGGAAAAGCGCGACAACGGGAAACCACTCTTAGACCATACAGAGCTTTCATTTCAAAACGAATCACCGTAAATATTTCTTGATTTTGAGGGAATTTGACAAAAAAAAACGTAAATTTTAATATGGAGGGGAAAGTTTAATTACACATTTAATACAATTTTACTATGGACCTACACACGTACAGCACACTTCACTTTTAAATGTCAAATGGCAGTACCTATCGAGTGATACATCGTTGCAAAGGGCATTAAAAAGACTATTCAACCGTGCCAAGAAAAGTGAAAACGAACAACTCCGAAATTGCGGATTTTGTGCAATAATATGAAGATACCACCGACAAAAGATGACACGCCTTGGAAAATTTCTGGGCAATGTCTGTACCCTTAAAATATGGTACGGATATACTTAATAAAAAATCCACAAAAATTCTCCGAACAATTTGATGGCAAATGTTCAAGTTTCTAGCATCTTTATCGTACTCGTTTCTTCGACTTCGTGCACCACCGCTTCCTTAATTACAGATGTTCTCACACTTACAGAGGTATACCTTCAGATGTACCTCTTCGAACACTACCAGTTTCAACAAGTGAACGATGAATATTAGAAAAGTTTCGACTGTCTGGCAAAGCACAATTGCCATTTCTTCATTTGAATGATTCACCATTTTTAACAAGATGGTACAAATGAAATGAAATAAATAATTCACAAAGCACAAACTGGAACGACAGAGACTTATTAGAAAATGTCAGATGTAAAAAGCAAGTGACATATTCCATGACAACGGTTTTTATTTCTTTACTCAAGAACGTCGAATCACAGGAAAACAACTCAGGAGAGCCCTTATGTTTCAAATTGAACGGTGAATTCAAAAATACTTTTTATTTGGCAAAAAACCATTAGCGTACCATTCTTTTCCTCAAAAATATCGAAGTCAGTGACCGTAGGCACGCCACTGTTAAAGCTGAAAATTATTTTTGTGTTGAAAAATATACACCTTTATTAACTGTCGCTTCGTACTAAGTACCACTGAAATATCTAAAGTAGTTGCGAAAATATTAATTAATTCCAGTGGGTTGGCAACCAATGTCGCCAGTTCAGTACAGGCGTGGATCCAGGGAAAAATGCTAGGTAGGGTTAAGGGTGCGCCGGAGGCTAAAATTTTTAAAGGCCACGCCCAAATTTTCGTTTTGTCTAGTATTCTAATATTTGCATTAAACAGATGTATGATAAATTATTTAATTTCACTTCCATGTTTTTTATTTCTATGCAAAAAGGTAGGTTTAAAAAAATGCAAATTACACATCCTCTATTCATAATAATATTATGCATCATCACATTTTTTTTTTGGAGGGAGGTCATGACCCCCATAACCCCCTGGATCCGCGCCAGAGTCGGTATATTATTTTTATTTTTTTAAATAACTTAACTTTAGCTTTAGATTCTAAAGCCCGTTAAAACGAAAAACCTCGCTCATTTGACTCAGATTGTGAGTGAACATGACAATAATTTATATTACAAAAACTAGCAGATCAGCCTTGCATTTCTAACTGGTCCTCTATTGTTAAAAAAACGATTGATAGCATTAACCAGGGGCATGTCACTAAAATACGAGAGTAGGGCAACAAGCAATTTATGGGCAGTTCATGTCAGGGGGGCGGGAGGGTTTGACATACTGACAACACTGATTTAATTTTTATGACAATGACAGTTTACTTCTCGTCTGATCTTCTGACGCATTTGTGATTTTTTCCACCACTTTTTTCTTTATAAAATGGGTTTAATTTGATCTTGGAATGAATTAGTGGGGCTTTTTGGTAAGTTTATAGTGATATCTAAGTCCTTAGTTTATTTTTTCATGAGCAAGTAAGTTCTTTCTTGGGATATTTTTTAGCTGAAACTTCGCTGTTGACCATGCTTTGGGATTGATGATTTTGGAAGTATATTTATTGTAAGTATTATACTAAAGTAAGTTGATAAGTATAGTTTTAGATTCACAACTTTCTAATAATGATCTTTTGAAGTGTGCCTGGGTAAAAATGTTATTAATTAGTTCCTTCCTTATTTTTCAAAACTGGTGAGTCACTTCTGTTAACCTACCTTGCTTGCAGTTAAAGTATTAATATTTTTACATACACCTACACTTTCTCTTATGTTTAACAGCTTGTAGTAATCTTTATTTTTCTGTAGCTTGTAGTTTCTAATAACTGTCTGTGAATGTATCAAAATACTGATATCACTTGCATAATATAGTCGGCCACTAACTGAAATAAATAAATACTCACTTAAGTACTTACTGCATTGCCTTCTATAAAATACGAGTTTAGAAAAACTAGTCTGTGTCTAGGTACAGGACAAACATTTTGTTTGTAGTTAAACATTGGATATATGTATACCGTTATTGATATTCTTTAGTCTACTTATGTTTAGGTTAGTTCGGTTTATTTTCAAAAATACAGTTTAGCCTGAGATGAACTGGAGAATGAAGTTAACTATAACCTATAAACCTGGGCGTTAATGAGTTAATAAAAAAATTGACATTTAATAAATTAAAATCCAATATAGGAAGAATAACATAGGTATTATATTTTTTCCATGGATTTGTTTGCAAATTTAGTGATAGGTATGAAGAGTATTTACTGGAATATGTTCCTTTAATTGGGTTTTAGTTATTTTCGTACAGTATGGGGTTATACAGTAGAATATATAGTGTCCTCGAATGTAGTCCTTGAGAGTGTAAGCTTTTACATGTGTCTCGGGGAGGGTACAGCTGATACCAGCATTACTACATTGCACCTGCTATGCAATTTAACTGGCCAATGTTTCTCTCCTCACTCTAATTGGGCAAAATATAAAAGTTTTCGTACCTATTGTACCTTATATCCTAATTGAAAAGAATTTTTTTTTCTGTTTCAGTCTAACCACACTCCTAGGCTTCCTTAGCTGTAATAATTATCAGTGAGAAAATCTAATTTCTTAAAAATATCATGACTTTAGTGTTGTATATTGTATTCGTAAATCATATGTAGGTATCTTTTTAATTTAAATAGTGTTCTAAATAAATATATTTTAATCATATTTTCTTTTATTATGATAATTCACTAGACATTGTTTTATAATTAAAAAAACAGTAATAAAAACAATTATTAATGTGTAATAAATTTTAAGGTTTGATTCAATTTGGTTGTAACATTACTATATAATTGTATTCCAGAAGATATATTTTTAAATTGGTTAGAAATTATCACAAGCTGCTCACATTTACTTATAAGGCGAGCAGCTTGTGTATTCCTGCGAAACATATATCTTTTGAAATCCAACTGTAATGTTACAGTCAAATCGAATCAAAACTAAAATTTATTTAAAAATTATAATATATTTTCAAATATTCCCGGGCATTTCTTCAGTCGGTATGTCAGATTTCTATAATGCCATCATGACATTATCGGTAAAATATAATTATATTTTGCCGGTGGGTTAGCCATGCAGTTGGTTCATAGATGACCCATGTTTCGAAACTTTAACATTGTTGTAACATTTCTCTAACCTTTATTGTTCTGTGGCATTAACAACAGATTTTCCAACAAATACCTACTTACCATATATTTTTAAAAATGTTTGTTGTTTACCAAATAAATCGAGTTCTTTTCAATTGTCATACAAGCCGCACGACGGATTTTAATTTTTTCCTTTTTGATTTAAAAGTAAAATGCATTTTATGGCCAACAAAACAATGTTAATTAAATTCAACATTTTAGTAATCGTCGGACACGACCATTATTTTCTCTATTTTACTTTGTTCATCAAATGAAAGAGAATACGCAACTACATTGAATATGATCCCTTTTTACCTCAGTTTTAATATGGCTTTTCATGTCATTACATGGTGCATGCGTACAAACAAGATATTTTATTTAAATTTTAAAACACTTACCTGAGGTCCAAATTCTAAACAAACCTATAAACCAAACCGAATAATAACAAACAACCGGTAATTAATGAGCATAATAAACAATAACTAGCTAACTAACCTTACTTTTTTTAAAGGTTTGTTCCAACACGCATTCTATGCCCGAATGATAATTTTTAGCCTGCCAGTTAAACTTTTAACATAGCAATCGACTTTTGCAGTGGCAAATTAGTTGTGCGACTGTTCGGGAACTGTACTGGAACGGTTTTTAATCGAGTTGAAACCTTAAATTTATCGACAAATCTATTTTTGCCGTTTTTGACGCTGTGTGAAATCTTCAAATATTTATTATAGGAACAGTAGTGTATGTTTGGTTGCCTATACTAAGGCCTGGAATTTTGACGTTCTTTCTTATGACAGGGTCGGCTTGCCGGATCTAGTTCTGGTTACAAAGGCGACTTTCGATGGTGGCGTGTTTACGAGTACTATGACGTCCTGGGTTACAAGTTACAATTGCGATTTAAAAAGTGGAATGGTTATTCGCTGACAGTTTGCGAGTCATTAAAGATGCAAATATTATTATGCTGTCTGTTGTCTGTTTGACACTGGGTCGGCACTGCATACCTAGCTGCCCCTGAAAAGCCGCCGCTGATTGATTCCCATTTTGTTCCTAAAACTTTAACATCTCGTATTGTCATAACGGAACATTTTTGGATCATTTACAAAGTAAACTATCATTAATTTTTCATGTAGATTCACACTATTAAATATTCTCATATTATTAGGAATTATTGTTATTAGTATTATTTCATTTTTTAATTCTGCAAGGAATTCTGAACATTTTTTGTATCCTATTCCTAAACTGAATAATTTTTTTACTCATCGAGGCTTCAAAAGCTCACATATTTGGACATTAACTTGGATTTTACTTAGGATAGGGCCACCACAAATAGTTAAAACTTCCTAGGCCCGCATTATCCTTAATTTTTGGCCGACAAATTTATGCGGCATGCCAAAGTGTACAGTTTACCGAGTTCCTGAAAAATGCACAGATAAATGGTGTCCCAAACGTTTTTTGAATCAATTATTTTGGAAAACAACTTAATTTCCTTCGCCCAAATCTGACCTGGGCAGTTTTAGGTGACAGCTAAATATAAAATAAAAACTGAACTCACCTGGAGGATTAGTGGAAGACTCAAACATTTTGCTGGTTCTACGTGTAGCACCAGCCGAACTATTCGCCATAACCATCTGTTGCAGCGCCTGCAACTTTTGTTGAACCGCCGCGTTCGGCTCACTGGAGACGTCTTCGCCATCGAAATTCAATTCTGCCGACGTGTTTCTAACCTTTTTGGACTGAGCGTCTGTGTTTCCATCTTCGCAGTCCTATGAATGAATTTTTATTTTAATGGTTTGAACGTTACTTTCAAACAAAGGGTAGATAATTTAATAAAAATAAGCGTTTCTTACACCAAGTAATTAAAACAAACATAGATTTAAATTTCTCTATTCTATGAAGCGAAAAGAAAAGCTACATTACTAATATCTTAGCTCAAAGATAATTAGCTAGTCTACATATAAAAAAAAAGTTTATTGAAATCGGGTTAATGGCAAAAAAGTTCTAGGATTTTGAATTTGCAGTAAAATATCAATATCTCTATTAACCCTTTCTTCAGCTCTATTGACATTCTGAGTTGAGCATTTACACTTATTTAAGCCTTTGGACTTAAATTTACTAATGATATGTTTAATTAATGAAATGAAAGGTATAGGCTTTAGGGAATTGAACTGAAATTCACACACTGCTTTTAAACTGTTTTCTGTGTAATACCACTTAATCATAGTTAGTTTTTACTTAATGGAAAAATGGATATTTAGGTATACTTAAAGCGCCTTCAATGAAAATATTGTCACCGACGCTACTTTTCGTTTTGTCTATGCCAAATAATAATTTGCTGGTGCTTACTGTATTACATAAACTATGAAAATTTCGTAATTTTGTCAACACATTTAATTGAATAAGTTAGGATTGACTTATTAAAATTTATTCAAACATGGCACATGGGTTTATTATATTGGCCTCTTCAAAAAATTGTAATACAATTTTTCTCTAAAATGTACATGAGATTTCCTATGTTCAACTAAGCCATGCACTACCCGGTATGAGGCTCCCCAAGCAGGGATCCAATATCCTATGACAGACTCAACAAGCGATTGATAAAACATTTTAAGCAATTGATATGGTGCAAATTTCTCAGTTCATAGAATTTATACAATAAACTTCTTAGTTTTTGTCTATGTACTCAACATGACCATGTCATGTAAATAATTGGTCAAAAAACATTCCTAAGTATTTTTACTGCATTGTCACATTGCATAGATACTCCTTTGGCAATCAAATTTATGTATTGTTAAACTTTTTTTTTTGGGTAAACATCTAGAAGTCACTGAAAATGTAAGGAAATATGTTTTATCAGTGTTTAGTGTTAGAAGGTTGGAGTCGAGCCAATGCGTAACCCTGTCATGATAATTGTACTCAATGTAGTTTTGATTTCGTTGCATTCAATCTGTCAACTTTAATTTGTTTTTAAACGTTTTTGTGCCTTAAAGTTCAATCTAATCCTAAAAACTGTTCTTTCAGTGAGATATTTATTATACTTTCTTGTTGGCGGTAAGTATTTATGAATGTTTGATATTGTTTATTCATTTTAAACACTAGCCACGACAATTTTGACGTTTATGAACTTAGACTCTGTTTTTTGAATCTCCTAATTTTGATTAGATTCATATGGTTTTAGTCACGTGCAAATAATGACGCACGGGTAAACATCCACCATGCCGATTTTAGGTTCTTTCGTTTGCTTACCTGGACCTCCGTGCTTGAACCAGCGCCATCTTGTGTACTTTGACTGTATTCGCCTATGCCCATCACTTTTCGATACAGGCGCTTTTTTAGTTCGGAGAGTGGAGTACTGACGCGCCTTGGTTTCGGCGGAGGCACGAAGTCCGGAAAGGAATTCACGTACTTTTGCATTTCTTTGCGGAGCCTGGGCGAAGGGTTGGGCGTTATAAAGGCGCCTGAAATCATCAGTCTAAAGAAACATTTTTAAACCTCAACTACGATGCGTTTTTTTAAACCCTGGTGAGGGGATTCGACGTTTTAAGTCTTCAACCCTATTTTACTCAAGCAGTGTAGCTGAGACTTAAACAACAGCTGAAAGTTTAGAATCTAAGGTTTAAGAATATTTTATCTCGTATTAAAATTGTATTAGACTTTTTTGAAGGTCCTTGTTAATGGATTCGCATACCAAATTTTATTATTTCCTAATACGCCATATAAAAGATATTTAGAAAAAATTCTTCGTAAAGTTCTTACAAACTAAATACGGCTTTGATACATACCTCAATAAAACAACTAGTACTAATTATGATAAAATCAAATGTTACTAGACGTTTATTTTTTATTAGTTTCAACATGTTTTACAGTATTAAAGAAAAAATAATGATTGCACTAATTAAATAAACACAAGTGCTTAAAACGAAATAAATAAATAATTTTATCATCAAGGACCTTTAAAAAAGGAATGAAAAACCTTTCATAAAAATAAAAAAATAAATAGGGTGTTCCATTGAAAGAAAGCAACATTACGACACAGTTACATTGTTTTAAGCTAAGCCGCCTTGTAAATGGCAATTTTTATACTCTACGGGAAAACAGATGGCCACATTTGTTCTTAGTAAAAATACAGATAAACTTAAAAATAGGCCCCTGGTCAGTCCTAGTTGTATGACTGCACATCGCAATCAAAGTTTACAGAATAAACATAAGTTACCGCTTTTCGGCTTTGATGTCTCGCGATCGCAAGCGTGCGGGGGCCACCTGCACTCCGTCTTAAAATCTCGTCATTACGAGGCACCTAGAAACTTGGGGAATATTTGTTTCAAATCAAATCATTTATTCATGTTATTAAAATACTAATTGTTCACACACGTCAAATGAGTAGTAATGATACCATCTTAAAGTATATCAGTTAAAATATGGAACCAGCATTCCGTATGCTCTCACTTTAGTTAGGAGCTTCTCGTGCCATACTCAGTCCAAGGCCTTGGAAATGTTTAGTGCTACCGCCCGGGACTCCCCATGATGTTCTATTGCGTTGCTCCAAACGTGATTAACATAAGCGAGAAGGTCTCCTGTTGATCTAGACTTACGGAATCCATACTGGTGGCCACTAATAATGTTGAACGCTGTAATATTGTAGGTGGTACAAGGAAAATCAATAGGAATGATTATGCTAGCAGCAAAATTAATGTATGTAAAGAAAATCAAGGTAAAATGGCCAAACTCGCACAAAAACATAGTACTTTTCCCCAGTTTTAAAGCTAAAATTTAAATCAAATGCGCGATATAAGTTAATATTAATAGCCACATTTTATGATGATTAGTGACAAAATCGAAATGTCACAGTAACAAGATCGATCGGCGGCATGCGGAGGAGTGCGACAACTTATATTTATTCTGTAAACTTTGTTTCAACTAAGATTTGTTCATCGCGTAAGAAGCCTAAGGGTATTGCCTAAATGCCAACTGAATTTCGGTGCCGTAATATCTCAGGGTTCAAAAATCTCAGCAAAACATGACCTGCAATCTGCAATAAGGTCAAGTATTTCGAGAAAAAAAATGAAAATTAATTAATATGTGGAAAATGGAAAGAGTTAGGAATAGGAAAATTGTTAAGAAACTAATAGGGTTTGCAAAAATAAGTTTTTGTATAGGGTGTTTTGTTTAAAATATCAAAGTACTTTCTGGTAGAAGTGGCAACAACGAAGTGCCAAATATTTTAGCATAATGAAAACGTTATACGCCCATTACCGGCTTTTATGTGTATCAATGTTTACATCTTATCTTTGTTGTAACTAAGTAAAAACTAAAAAATTTAAGAGTAATTTATTATTTCTGATTACTTACCAAGTGGCGTGTCAGGCGTTTTCGGGTCCCATGGGTAATAAGTTTTGGGGCTCGGCTCTTGTACCACGTTGCCGTGCATTTCATTGAATCGTTGCAAAACGGTGTTAACCGGCGTTATTTGACTAGATGCTTCTGGAGTGTTAATTTGTTGTTTCGGTGTCTGTACTAAAATAACAAGTACAATATATTAGAAACTAATATATTTTTTTAATACCTACTGATTCTCGTCGAAGAAACGACGCGCATAGCCAACTTTGGCGCTAATAAATAAACGGGATGGCATACTAAACTACCCGAAAATGAATAGGGAAAACTTATTTGCATCTTTTTGAGGATAAATATTTTATAGCAGAAATCAAAAATCGCTCGTCTAGGGTTGGATAGAGAATTTTGTCGACTTTAATACGACCTGAATTTATTATTAAAAAAAGGTTACGTTTCTGTATTGAACAAGGTGTTTTAGAAAATGTTGCAAATATCAAAAAATTTTAATGTGCTACAAAACCCGGAAAAATTATTTCCTACTTATTCTAGAGTATTTTTTGGAAAGTTTACTAGGTTCTGCTGAAACGTTTCTGGAACCATCGATTTAATCTGCAAAGTCAGAAAGCTATTAATTAATTTTTAAATTAAACCATACAATTTCACAGTTAGATAAGATTTTTTGTGAGTGAGTGAGTCATGTGTCTCTGTTTATAAGAACACAATACTTGGGAAGTGATAAATGCTGGTTTACACTAGTAGCGTCGGTTGATCCAGCTGGTACTGATGGGGTTTTTTGGCAGCTTTTTCCCCAAATGCCAGCCGTATTCCAGTTTATGACTAATCTTCGTCAGCCCACTTTTGAATCCCCCTGGGATAATGAATTCAGACATAGCACGCTTAAAGGCCCTGCCGGTAAGAGTGTGAAGTGCGGTAAAATAAAAAAGTGTGTAGCCTTAACCAACGGGACAACGTCATCGGCCCCGGTGAAGCTCTAGCCTGGCGGTTCTTGGCTTGGACCTGGACTAATTAGGCTAGGGTAGAGTACCCATGTCGGGTCAATAGTTAAGGTGCCATTATAATATCAACAAAGGAATAATAAAGAAATTTTAAAATGAATGGAGCTGGTACTGAAGCGTCTCCCACACATGATCAATCGGGTTGATGTCTGGAGAATATCGTGGTAATGGTAAATGATTTAACTCTAAGTTATTAGTTTCCTCCATTACTACTCTAGCCCAACAAAGATCAGCATTATCATCAACAAACACCGAATTGTGACCAATTCGATCTCTAGGCGTAATCCCTGTATGTTTGACCAATTAGGAAAAATGTACAGCTTATTTTAAAACCCTAGAGCAACACCAGCCCAAACCACGACACCACCTCCTCCAAATTTGTGAATCGGCGGTATCTCTTCGTCAGCCTTATCTGGTCCACTCCTGAACATAGGCCTCTCCGAGTCTTTTCCATTCCTGTCGATTTTGCGCTAGTTGTACCCAGTTTCTACCAGCGACCTCTCTGATATCATCCAGCCAACGTCTCTGCGGTCTTCCTCTATTTCTCTTTGTTTCTCTGAGGCGCCAGTGAATCACTCTGTTTGTCCATCTATTATCTTCCTGTCTTGCAACATGTCCCGCCCACCTCCATTTCATCTCGGCCATGTAACGGATCACGTCTTTTACCTTTGTTCGTCTTCTTACTTCTTCGTTTTTGATCCGGCCCCTTATGGAGACTCCAAGCATTGCCCGTTCCATTGCCCTTTGAGTTGTCTTCAATCGATCTCCACTACCCTTTGTGATTGACATTGTTTCAAGGCCATATGTTGCCACCGGCAAGATGCACATGTCATAAACTCTGCGTTTTAAATGTATTGGAATATCTGGATTTCCTAGAACGTACTTTAGTTTTCCAAAAGCTGCCCATGTTAGCCTCACTCTTCGCGTTATTTCCGACTTTTCATTTTCTTTTCCTAGTTTAATGAGGTGACCTAGGTATACGTATTCGACAACGTTTTCGATGTTTTCGTTAGATAGTTATAATTGAATGTGATTGGGTGACATGAACTTGGTTTTATTGATGTTCATTTTTAGCCCTATTTTTCTTGATGTTTCATTCAATTGTTCCATCATTTCCTTTAGCTCTTCTGGATCTTCGGAGATGAGAACAATGTCGTCCGCGAAGCGTAAGTGACTCAGGAACGATCCGTCGATTTTCAAGCCTTTTTGTTCCCAATCCATTTCTTTAAATATCTCTTCCAGTGCCAGAGTAAACAGTTTTGGTGATATCGTGTCACCTTGTCGGACTCCTCTATTTAGGTTTATTTTGGACGTTTTTATGTTTTCGTCAATTTTAACATGCATTGTGGCGTTTCTATATATATCCTTTATAATTGCATTGTATCTTGAATCGATTCTGGCATTATTCATGGCATTTAGGAAGGACCATGTTTCGATTGAGTCAAACGCTTTATGGAAATCTATCAATGCCCGATGTATGGGTACGTTGTATTCAGTTGTTTTTTCTATTATGGTGCGTAGAGTTTGCAAATGGTCCATGGTACTGTATCTACTACGAAATCTTGCCTGTTCGACGGGTTGGTAGAAGTCTAGCTTTTTTGTTAGACGGTTTGTAATAATTTTTGTGTATAGCTTATACAGGTGCGACAGCAAACTAATAGGGCGATAGTTTTCGATGTTAGTAGTATCGCCCTTTTTAAACAGGATCGCAACCCCAGCGTTGTAGCAATCAGTAGGTACCTTTGCTTCATGCAGACATCTATTTAGTAATTTTTGAAGTGTTTTCTCCAAATACTTTCCTTCGATCTTTATCATTTCTGATCTGATATGGTATTCTCCAGGGCATTTACCATTCTTCATTCTCTTTAAGGCGTACCTCATTTCCTCTCATGTTATTTCTGGTAGATTTTCTGATCCTACGTTTAGTATTGTCCTATTATCGATTTGGTCTTTATTAGTTTTGGGAGTTGTTGAGTTGTATAGGTCGGTGTAGAAATCTTCAATTATTTGGGCGATTTGTTCTGGGGTCGATACAATAACTCCTTTATTTTTTAGTCTATTCAGCGTGTTTTACCTTTTTGATTGTTTTGATTTAAGAACTCTCATGTTTTTATTTTGTTGGATTGTCTCATTAATAATCTTTGTTTCGTGGGTTCTTATATCCTTACGAATAGATTTTTTCACTACTTTGTTTAGATCTCTGTGTTCTTTTGTTCCTTTTTTCAACTCTCTTCTTTGTGTCATTAGTTCGATAGTATTGGAGCTTAGTTTCGAATGTTTCCGTTTTTCTACCTTTGAGCAGATTTTCCTGGTTGCAGTATGGATGGATGATTTGATTGTTTCGTTCAGTTGGTTTATATCCATATTGTCAATCATTTCTTCTGGTGGTAACCTTTTTTTAATTTCTTCCTGGTATTCCACTTTCCTTGCTGCTAGTTCTTCGTTTGTCGGGAACCTCGTTGTCTTGATCAGTTTGTTCCTTTCACGCCTTAGATGTATGCGGAAACATGCTCTTACCATTCTATGGTCGCTTCCTGTGTCTACTCTGTTTAAGACGGTTACGTCGCTGCAGATTTTCCGGTTATTTGATAGGACAAAATCTATTTCGTTTTTTGTTGTATTATTGGGGCTCGACCATGTCCATTTACGTTGGGGGTGTTTCTTGAAGAATGTGTTTAGACAGAACAGTGATTCCTTGCTGAGAAAGTTTGCCAACCTTTCTCCTCTGTCGTTTCTCTCACCTAGCCCGTAGTCTCCAACGTATTCCGTGTAATCTGGATTTTTTCTGCCAATTTTAGCATTGAAGTCACCTGTGACGATTGTAACGTGTGCCCTTTCAGTTTTTTTGCCGTTGTCACGTCCTCGTAAAGTTGATCTACATCTTCATCCTCCGCCGCGCTGGTTGGGGCGTAAATGTTGATTATTTGCATGTCGTATCGATTGTTTAATTTTAATATGATGTATATGACTCGATTCGACATGGCACAGAACTTGGTAACTTTTGATTTGATATTTTTGTTGATTAGGAATCCGACTCCACCTAGATGATGAGTGTATGTTTCAGCCGCCCATTTTGGGTACAGACGCTGTTTGCAGCCGCCCATCGGCGGTATATGTGCTGGTAAATTCAGAACTTCCTACTTCTATTCTAGTTTGTCGATCTTTTATATCGTTAGGATGTGATGGACGATTAGCCCTTGTGTAGTGCATAACAATATTTGTTATGTCAAGGCAAATCTCCATTCATTATTATAGGTTACAGAACTATAGGTTCAAGCAGGTACAAGTTAAATTATAGTATCACGTAGGAACTAATTATGTTATTATTATATTTCCTATTAGAGTGTTAATATATCAACTAGATTATTATGTAAACTATAATGGTAAATGTTATGTGTTTATATAAATACTAAAGATGATTAATGTAAGAGAATATACAAGACTGATTTCGTAGAAAAAACTTTAATTTTTATTATGAACCAACAAAACACCACATTGCGATCCTACCAGTCGTAGCCTAAAACGCTACGTTGGTTAGTGGCGTTAAGGGTTACATGATAAAAGTAAAAGTTTTTATTCAGCTTTGATTTGTAGATGAAATAAAGTATAGTGTATTTTAAATTTTATAAGACATTAGGACCCTATTTAGTAGTTTCCATTAGTAAGATATGACATTATAAAATTTGGATTTATTTTCTTCTTAAAATTTATGAATTTCTGAATAAGAATTAAATAATAATAACTGAATAGAACAACAATAACATTTATTATTCATATTCATAGAACATATTAATGACTTATACGAAAATGCTGAAAAGTAAACGATGAATGGAAAAAAGTCAAGGATTGTACCTAAGTTAAAATCACACACAAGGACCAGAATACAGTTTCTTTGTTTCTTAATAATATACTAATATTTAAGAAGGTTATCCTTGGGCCCATTTTGAGGAAAAAACTTCATATGAACATATGTCCTAAATAGAAATAAAGGTCTGTCTTTACCACCAAATAACTTTATTTGCCCCTCTAGGGTAGAAAACAAGGGTTATAGAAAATACATGAAATGATGAAGAATTAAAATAAATTTCTTAAAGTTGTTGTACTAGTTTCGACTTTAGGGAAAGTCATCTTCAGCAACTAATCATTTAAGAAATTTTGTTATGAAAAGTAGTTAATACAGTTGGGAGAACAATGGGTGATTCAACAATAAAATACAATGAAATGCAGATTATGCAACCATTGGAATAGACAGCAGCTTATTATAAGGACGAAGTATCTCTATGTAATGGTAGGAGATGATATGTCCTAAAAATCTTACCTGTTGAACTACAGGGTGTTTAAGTTTTAAGAAAAGAATTTTTTTTTTATGATAACTTTTGTATGACCCTATATATTTTTGTGAAAAGTGGTACGCATCTTCTATGCATCAATAGGCATTTTCTGCTGTACAACATGATTTTTTATTCTTGCCAGTGACGTTCGTGCGGGATTTGCATTGAATCATTTTAAAGAGAAAAGTGATACGCTACTGCTTTTTCTTAAAGTAAAAATTATTTTTGAAATCCTCATTCCTCTCTGAGCAAATCTGGTCTCTTCATTTTGTTTCGTTTGACGTATGGTTTTCGCATAAAAAAATAAAATTCATTCATTTGCATCTCGCTAGACCACTTACGAGAAAAAAACAATTTATGTAACATTATTAAACAGTAATTTATTTAAGAGGATCATTTTTAAATGGTAGAATTATGAAATTTTAGTAATCTAAATATATTTCGGAATGCTAACACAAAATTACCCTGAACGCACAAAGAAATAAATTAAATCAAATGTTGAAAATGTCCACCTCCTGCAAATATGCATGCCTCTGCTCTTTTTCTCACCGACTTACATACTCTTTGGAAAACGCCGGGACTGTTTCTAATAGTTTCGCAAGTCGCTGTTCAGTATGAATTGGTGTACTGTAAACCAATGTTTTAAGATGACCCCACAGGAAGTTTTTTTTTATTTATTTATTTATTACTGACCTCGAAACAGATAAATCTGGTAATGAGGCCTATATATATAATAACAATACATTTTTAACAAATTCCTTAAATGGTAAAAGTAATAGTTAAAATTCTAATGTTTACATTTTACAGAGAAAGTAAAAAAATGTCTAAATAACATGTTAAATTTTCTATATTATATTAGTTTGGTACTGTCTCTTTAATATATTTTTTCAGGTTGGTATGCAGTATTTTTTTTCGGTGTTCATTAAGAAGTTCATCAGGAATATTATTATAGGTTTGAATGCTTCCCTCATATGGAGAGTGTTGTTTTTTCTTTGAGAGAGCAAATGTATTTCTTAAGGCATCTTATATTATAGTTGTAACAATCTTTGTTTTGAAGTTGAAAAAATAGTCCATACTTTCAGTGGAGTCAATGTAATATGAAATAAAACAATGCAGTCTTCCTCCACAGTTTAATTTTTAACATAAAAATTATTAGATTCCCGACATGTTTCGAGCACTTAAGTACTCATCTTCAGGGGATACTGAAAGGATAATATGGATTTGAGAATGAAAAGAAAAAGATAAAGAAGGACCTACCCAACATCGAGTTTAACTTCGAAATAATAAGTTGTCTCAAATAAATGAGTACAACATAAAGGCTGGAGACTTGGTGCATTAAATGGTTAAATAAATTAAATGAGAAGTAAAGTTAAGATTAAGTTTTGTAATATAAATAAGTGTAACATATTTAAGTATGATAATAGAAGATTATGACATCTGCAGGTAATTAAAGGAAAGTTTGTTTAAAAATTAAGAATCATGAGCTTGAATGGTTAAGTTTGAGTAACACATATGTTAAGTTAAATAAAGAAATAAATGTGGACTCTGGAGGAGAGAAGTTTTCATTTTTATTTTATCAAATCATAGGTTTTATTTTAAGAGAAAAAATAAGAAATTTTATATTATAAGAATTTTGTAAAACCTAATGAAAGATTTTTTTTTTTTATATGAGGGGTATGTCTAATTAGCTTATGTGATAATACGGGGCTTTGCCCCATATTTTAGAAGGATGATAAAATATAATCATTTTTCAGAAAGGTTTTTTAAAAATATAAAAGAAAACCTTTTTAAAAATTTTCAAAAACTTTCAAAAGTTAAAAAATTCAATATAACCTTAAGTGCGAACACAACCGCGGTACTTCCGCAAAACGTGGGAAATGAAGAGGTTAAAATTTAAAAATCAAGTAAGTAAGATTTTACCATTCTTAAGTACTTTATTTATTTAGTGATGACAACATTTGAGTATGTTAGATCTTGTATGGATTTTGTAAACCTAACATCGAGCTGGTTCGAATCTTCTCTTCTTTTTTAAAAATCAATCTTAATTTTGACATCTCTTATGGTAATACTGGATTGCATTACTTGATTTTTAAATTTTAACCTCTTCATTTCCCACGTTTTGCGGAAGTACCGCGGTTGTGTTCGCACTAAGGTTATATTGAATTTTTTAACTTTTGAAAGTTTTTGAAAATTTTTAAAAAGGTTTTCTTTTATATTTTTAAAAAATCTTTCTGAAAAATGATTATATTTTATCATCCTTCTAAAATATGGTGCAAAGCCCCGTATTATCACATAAGCTAATTAGACATACCCCTCATATAAAAAAAATCTTTCATTAGGTTTTACAAAATTCTTATAATATAAAATTTCTTATTTTTTCTCTTAAAATAAAACCTATGATTTGATAAAATAAAAATGAAAACTTCTCTCTTCCAGAGTCCACATTACTTCTTTATTTAACTTAATATATGTGTTACTCAAACTTAACCATTCAAGCTCATGATTCTTAATTTTTAAACAAACTTTCCTTTAATTACCTGCAGATGTCATAATCTTCTATTATCATACTTAAATATGTTACACTTATTTATATTACAAAACTTAATCTTAACTTTACTTCTCATTCAATTTATTTAACCATTTAATGCACCAAGTCTCCAGCCTTTATGTTGTACTCATTTATTTGAGACAACTTATTATTTCGAAGTTAAACTCGATGTTGGGTAGGTCCTTCTTTATCTTTTTCTTTTCATTCTCAAATCTATATTATCCTTTCAGTATCCCCTGAAGATGAGTACTTAAGTGCTCGAAACATGTCGGGAATCTAATAATTTTTATGTTAAAAATTAAACTGTGGAGGAAGACTGCATTGTTTTATTTCATATAATCTTTGTTTTGTTTTATGACTGTGTTTGCTTTATGGGTATGTTCTGTACAAGTCTTCACTGGGTGTATAATAATTTATGGCAAATAAAGCTTTTCTTGATTTATTTTCTAGTCTTTGTAGTTTCTTTATTAAATATTCACTAGCATTACCCCAACAAGGTATTAGATAAAATATCTTAAATGTGGTTCAATAAAACTGTTATACAGAAGGTATCTTGAATTATCATTGAGTTGGTGGGAGCATCTCCTAAGTGCTCCAACAATAGGTGCCACTTTATTGATAATGTTATTTATTTGAGAATTCCATGTTAAATTGTTGGAAATTATGAGACCAAGATATTTATATTCTGATACTTGTTTTAGCAGTTGATTGTTTAATTTTATTTTTGTATTACACGTCTTTTTTCCTTTTTGTTTAATTATCATATATACACTTTTATTTACATTAACAGTCAACTTGTTGTAGCACAGCCATTCATAATATAGGTTTATGTCAGGGTTCACAATCCGTTCCAGTTATTCTTCGCTCCTTGCAGAAAATACTAACACTGTATCACCCTCGAACATATAATATTTGCATTGGAGTCCTACGAATTTAAGGTTATGCACATATAAAAGGTACTGCAATAGTCCAAGAACTGATCCCTGAGCTACGCCCACTGAAATATCATTTAAACTGCTAGAAATTACTATTTACAACTGTGAATTGTTTTCTTCCTGATGAGTATGATTTCAACAAATCTCTACATTTTCCTCGAAAGCCTAAGTTACTTAATTTTTTTATAAGAAGATCAATGTTGACCGTATCAAATGCTTTTTGCAGGTCAATGAAGACAGTTAGAACATATCTGTTTTTGTCAATTTCGTTAGCTATATAGTAATATAAGCTATTGAGGTCCGGGGACCTAGGTGACCATGTCTGTGGTCCTCCGCGACCTATCCAGCGGTTATTGTAATTTTGGTTCAACTGCTCGCGCGCCACAGCACTGAAGTGCGCCGGCGCCCCGTCGCACGGTGGGGTATTTGGTTATTATACCTGGCCAATATTCTATTTACGAAAACGCTGTAAATACACCCTTTCATGACTAATTAAATACTTAATAGGTAGATGCGAGATGGATGCGTCCGAAAATCCCGTTTTAGGTAGCATTAAACGGAGTAGGCTTAGTCGAAATTTTGGCGTTAGCCATGGCACAAGTGTGACAATTGCGGTTTGGGTAAGTGAGCAATAGTTTACAGCAAAATAAAACAATTCAGGCTTATTGTATTAAAGTGAAAGTTATGGACAAGTTACCTGCAGGTTTGTACATACTTAAGATGCTATTTGTATAATGATATTGTTAATACTTTTAGAAAAAAATTCACAGAAAAGTGTTTAATTTTTGTTTATGTTTTTTTTAAATCTCAGAAGTTTGGCTAGTGTTTTAGTTATTGATACCGTGTTATCCCGTAAATGTTGCTGCTGAAAATGGATATAGCATATTTTATTTACTAAAATACGTTTAAAACACCTGCCCTTTTTTGCTCGTTAATACAGAAACGGTATATTTAAAAATAGGTTTTTTTCTAAAGAATATTCATTTTGTTATAGGCCCTAGCTGTTCCTATTGGGAAGTAAGCAGAATGGATTATTTATTAATCGTCTGAGGGTGTGCCCGTTTAAAAACAAACAAAAACAGTTTGATGAACTTGTTAGTTATGTACAGAATGAGACTAACAGCTCAGATGAGAACATACAATATATAAAAGCGAAAATTGCAAAATACATATTTCATATAATATGACTCTAAAAAAATGGAAAGTTCCCAAAGCAGAGAAAAATATAAAAGAAGACAGAAAGCGAGACATACGGAAAAGGTTTAAAGACCAATTCGGAATTATGATTGACCAACCAAAACAAGGATTTGGCAACACAAATACTGGTAATATGGCCAGACGTTTTCTTAAAAATCATCAGATTACAGCACAAATTACCCAGTTAGATGAAGATCTTATTAAACGATTTTACACTATATTGCAAACCATTTCTTGTGAGTTTCGAATAGACGTAGAAAAATTTCAATATTTTTGCCATGAGACAGCTCGTAAATATGTCAACCTATATGAATGGTATCCGATGCCACCAAGTATACATAAAATCTTACTCCATGGAGCAACAGTGATTAAGAACGCGTTACTTCCAATTGGTCAACTTAGTGAAGAGGCGCAAGAGGCAAGAAATAAAGATTTTAAACAATATCGGGAGGGTTTTTCACGAAAAACTTCCCGAATACAGACAAACCAAGACGTTTTGAATAGGTTACTCATATAATCTGACCCTTTCATTACGAGCTTGAGCAAGAGTAATGCAAAAAAGAGGAAAATGCTGCCACAAGACGTGTTAGATATGTTGCTTGAACCAGAAGAACCCATGTCCGCAACGCAATCCGCGAGCGATAGCAGCTCTAAAGAATCAGAAGACGAATAAACACATAACATCATTTGTTAGGTGTTCACTTATTTATTTACTATACCTGGCTACAGTGGAAGGAGAAACAATTGTCATAATAATAATAAATAAGTGAAAATGTTCATCGTTTATAATTTGTCCTAAATATATAGCCCAAACTAAATATAATATTTTTTAATAAAGTTTCACCACGCATACTTTTTGTGTTATTTTGGTCTAAATATATGTGTAAAGCTATCACCTATTATTACTCTGTCTAAATAAAAACAGAAGACTCCTAACTTATTTATGACCAACTTTGAACCCCCAATACCCCACCGTGCGTCGTGCATAAACTACAGTCGATTTCTTACTAAAATGGCAACATCTTCCATCAAAGCTGACAATTCTTCTTCGAGAAACTGTCGGTAATTATGCCCATTCCAATTAAATAATCACCGCATAATCCAGTCCACACGTTAACGGAAAACTGCGCTTGGTGACGGGATTCCAAAATTGCATGTGGGATTTTTTCAACCCAAAAATGATTATTGTGAAAGTTGTGGATGGCGTTTCTAGAAAAATTGGCTTTATGGGTGAATAAAATTTCAGTATCACATAATGGATTTTCAATTACTTAAAAAAAAAAAACACATTGGCAAAAGTTCATCCGTAATGGAAAGTCGCGTGGAAGTAGAGCCTGACACGTTGAATATAGTAAGGATATAATAAAAAGTCATTGAGAATTTTCCAAACAAGAATATGTGAGATATTCAAATTGTTTCCAATTTTTCGTGCACTTAATTCGGGATCTTCCTCGACTGAATTCAAAACCGCTACCTCAATTTCTGGTGTTCTTACAGTATGTTGTACTTCTTTTAGATGATTGTCTGGTTCAAATCTTCCCTTTTCGCACAACCTTCTATAAATGTTTGAAAATGTTCGTGCATCCGGAATATTTCTATTTGGAAAGCGGTTTTCGTATAACCGCGTGGCTTCCAGTGCTACTATCAGCAAGCCCATACATGTAATGCATATCTGCAAACTCAGAATTCGTAAAATGAACCATTTTCTTTCAATAATATTATTAATTTTAATTTAATTTAATTAATTTAACTAGACTAGGTAGACAACTGTCAAAACTGTGTTTATGTTTACAAAACAAAATCTGCTTCTTACCTATAGTCCGCCTTACGGTTCTGTGGATATAGAAAGAACGCGAATAAAAAAAAGAGCCATGTACCGGGTCTGCTAAGTTTACCAATAAAAAAAAATTACCAAATTTTATGACGATTAGAACGCGTATAAGTTTTTTCCCGCCCACGCGTTCCCAGGTGGCCGCTTCTAGTCGATGAAATAATTGTGGTGGAAACATAAATAAAATATTGCCTAAAAAATGTGTGTTTTACTGACAGTGGGCAGTGGTGTGGTTTAATTATTAAAATAAGAGTAAGTAAATTTAGTTTATTAACTTATAGAATATTAATATGAAACGAGGCACAGTTAAATCTGACTTTTTTATGCCCTTTACCCCCCTGTCTCCTCAGCCGTCGAAGCCACAGACTCGTAAGGCGGACTAGATATGTTTTTAATCCTTAATAATCCCCAATTTCATACCAACGCACACTGGTCCCAAAAATTAATAAAGCGGAACCAATTAGTATTTTTCCAAGTATGTTGTAAATGCATTATATTTTGCAGGTACTTAGGGGAAAGGTCCACCTACCTATTCCTGGAATTTCAGGTCATTATATCATTATTTGTGTCTGTACTACCGTCCTTACCTTGTGGTAGTTTAAGATTTATACTTGACTGTGTTTGAAGTGTTGTTTTGGTGCCTATAAAATTCTTTAGCTGTGTGTGACTGAAAGGACTAAAATTAATTTGTTTCTATTCCAAAATTATCTTGAGGGTAAGTACTTTATATTTAAATAGTTTGGATAGTTGCGCAGAGTTGCATTTGAAAAATAGGTTTTTTTTTAAAGATCGGTGCGGTATATAGCTTTTTAATTTTTTTGTGCAACTTTAGGTAGAGCTACAAAAAATGTTCAACGAGATTCCGCAGCAAAATATTTAGAGAGAAGTACCTTAGGTTATATTTATTATTATAACAAAAAATAAATTGCTACTTCTTGCAACTTTGGCTGATACAAAATTTTTAAGTAAGTCCCATTCTCAGAGAAAGTAAAATTTTGTTAAACAGGTTAAATTAGTAATAAATGAAATATTTACTTATGACAAATTCAAATGTGAATGAATTAACGCTTTTAAAGACGTTTATGAAAAATGAATATTTTATCTACAACAGGGCGAACGCAGGATTTCCGTTCAGGGGGGGGGGGGGGGGGGGGGGGGGGGGTTGACAAAAAAAGCAATATCATTAAATAGTGTCAAGTCGTTTAATAACAAATATTTTTTTTGTTTTTCAATAAATTTATTTCCTCGAAAATTTAGGGGGGGCCCAATTTTATTTTATATTTGAACTACTTTTCAGATTGTAGAGCTATGGCCACGTTGACCAGAAGGCAGCTGTTCGATGTTCTCTGCGAAAAGTCTGGTAAAGGAAGATTATCTCAATCAGAACATTTATTCCAGTTTTTAATAACGACATTTGAAATAGAAGGGAATGATGTTGAGGTACAACGCCTTACCAAAATGTGTAGACTTTTTTGTAGCAAAGTTTTTGCTAAATTTGAACAGTGTTTAAGAATAGTAACCACATTTTTAACCAAAAACGAGGGGTGGCTTAGCGTGCCCTTTGAATATAAGGCCCCTGTAAAAGATAGCCAATTTCAAGAACCCGAAGCGATCCCAAGCACATCGTCTGGAATTCATGTGGGTCGTCCTAGACTGCCTTTTCCCATATCACTACCAGCAGAGGTAAAATATTACGAGCGGAAAACTGACGCATGACCACGAAACACGGGAACTTTGCTTGGCTGCAAAAAAAGCTTCGAGAGAAGAAGCCAACATGATGCATCGCAATTATTAACCGAGGCCTTTTTTTCGACTCCTACAAGAGCTTCTAAAATAGCAAGATCGTGGAAAGCAGCCAAGAAAACTACAGAGGTGGTACCATACACAGAAGACGAGGCAGTTTCGCTAATTGCTGAGGCAGGTTTAAGTAAACATCAATAGTTGCTCATTAGGCGTGAAGCAAAATCTAAAAACGCTGATAATAACCCAGCATATGGCAGAGTCTTTCAGGCAAAAAGCAGATGTTACCCCCCCCTGAACCATCCAAAATTATTACGGAACATTCAGCAGAAATTTAACTGCAAGAACACGGTCCAGCGCCTTCTTGAACTACAAACCCCAGCTTTAAAAACGCTAGAGGGCAAAATGTTGAAAAATTTAACACTGCTTGTGAAATGGGGTTGCGATGGCAGCACTGGGCATGCTCAGTACAAACAATAATTCGTAAAACTAGACTTAGCAGATAGTGATCTATTTTTAAGCTGTTTGGACCCTCTACAATTATACTGGCAAAATCCAAATGAAATCATGTTGTACAGCAGAAAATGCCTTTTGATGCATAGAAGATGCGTACCACGTTTCACAAAAATATATAGGGTCATACCAAAGTTGTCATGAAAAAAGGTTTTTTTCTTATAACTTTAGCACCCTGTAGTTCAACAGTTAAGACTTTTCTCATATGAAGTTTTTTTCTCAAAATGGACTCAAGAATAACCTTTTTAAATATTAGCATGATATTAAGAAACACCCTGTATATTAACGATAAAAAAAACTTGTATAATTATTAAGCACTTGCATTATGTATTAAAAACTTGTATACTCGATGTGATCCTTAACCCGAATTTCACTTTCTATTCTTCATCTTCTGAGGGAGTTTCAGATGATGTAGTTGGGAATGTTATTATATTTTCGAAGAACTCTTGTTTTTCAGTAGAAATATACTAAACAATTTTACGTATATCTTCCATTCTTTTATAATTTATAGGTATTTTTCCAGCGTATACTGCAGTGGTGGGCAATACTGGGTGTACACCAGCATTTTGAAGTAAAAATCTATTTTTTACCAGCCCATCAATGTGTTTAAATGAAGTTTAATCTACTGACTTACGGGTCTTCTTATAATAGTTTTTGCCAAGTGTTTTCAAAATCGAGGATATCTTCTGATGTAATGCTTTTTACTTCTGTGGTGTATATATTCTATATTTCTTTCTAATAAGCCTCGTAGCTGTTTCGAAGTTTCGGTCACACTGCAAGAACGAATGCCCACGTACTGGAAAGTACTGATGAATCTTTTCAAAACGTCCCATGGAAACCAAACGTAAGAGAGAACCATATCAAGGTATGATTCTTATTTTGGCCTTCGCAAGCGTCGCTGAAAACGTGGAGCTCCTTTATAGCGGGGTTCATATTATGGACGGTCTTCCACAATAAGCTGCAGACTTCGTCTGGGCCACGCTCAGCTTTCCCTTCATGGTATGTGTAAAAATCAGCAGATTTATTTTTAAATTATGCACACAAAAAATATAAAGACATAGTTTTCTGAGGTAAAACATTTCTTGTACAGGGATTTTTGGAAGCGGGAGATTTTGCATATTGTTAAATACGATCGCTCAGACATCATCTCTTTCTTGACACTTCTGTTGCTTTTCTTCCACAGTAAGGTTTTGAGCGCACCTCTTTTTACATGTACAGTCATTGTCTGTATTCGATTTTGCCGCCACATTACGTCCCGTAGTTGTACTCTTATAGGCTTCACCTTGTAAACGACTGGATTTTTGTATTGCGTGTTTATGCAGATGTGTATTTCTTATACCTTTCTTTCTCTTTCTTAGCGGCTCATCCTCGGTATTAACGTCTCTATTACTTTCTTCACTACTACTATCGCTAGACATTTATTATTATTAGATATAATACAAATAAAAAAACACTGTCTACTCTTCAGAATATCAGAAATAATACTGAAGTAAGACACGCGATACGCCACGAGCCTGTTGGCGACGCCTAAGTGACAAAACGACTAATAAATGCTGACATTTACCTACAATAGTTTGAAGAAGGAAATAAGTCCAGCATTTATTCCCCCCAAGAAGCAAATTGTGCTTGAATTCTGACACATTTTCTTTGTGCCCAAATTATGTCGACACTTATATATGGTGATAATATTTGAGGCTGAATGGAAACTGTGTCAACTTTTTGTTTTTGTTTGCGGTTTGTGTCGACCCAGTACCGACTCATTAAGTCAGACAAATGTATGTGTCCAAATATCAACATTTTGGAAAAACTTGTTTAAAATGTGTCGCATTTGTGTTCATTTTGGAAAAGCAAACACAGTTAAGGCACAGTAGTGTCGACTCAAGGTTTCCAAATCTGTCCTTAAAAATATTTTCCATTTTGTTACCAAAATGGATCGGTTGGACACATTAATTTCCAAATAGCTATAATTTGGAGACACTTGGGTCGACGCTAAGTCGACTCAAATGTTTCCCAATTTTTCGTTTACAATATGTTTCCATTTTGTCACAAAAATGAGTTGATTGGACCCAATAATTTCCATATGGCTATACTTTAAACACATAATTTCTAGTGTGTGCCTTAAATGTGTTGGATCACCTGATATGTGTTTAAAATAAGGTATGGGCGGCACAGTAAATAAATAGATAGCCACTAGCTTAAGTAGCCAAAGTGTACATCTGTACAAATCTATATAAAGAACGACTTTATGCTATCCACAAAGGAAAGCGATAAGTGGTTTCTAACGCAGCAAAATGAAATATAACAAATGAAAATTTTAAACAATGGGTATTTATTAAGTTAAATTCAAGTATCGGATAGGCTGGCATATACTGAACAATATTTCTTAGCACTAATAAGTCTTTCGATCTCGGCCTCCTTAACACTACATGGCATTTTTATCCAGTCAATACATGGTACAGAATTTAGATTTTTTATAAGCTTGTCTCTGTCTTTACAATTTTATTGTTTTGCTGTCAATGTGAAATTCCATCATCTTCCCAGGCCGTTGGAACAATTGTCAATTGAACCTTTATGTTCTAGACCGTCTTAACAATTTTAAAAGCGATACTTCTTACTAATTCACAAAAAATCACCCAACTTTCACAAAAAATTCACTCGTACAATATCAACGCAGCTTCCGGCTTCCAAACTATAAATTTAAGGTTAGAAAACAGTAGGTATGTGTCCAAATCGAGGCCAAGTAGAAACATTTCGATACCCACAGGGCACATTTTAGGCCAATATGTTTCTAATATAGTGCGGTTCTAAATTAGGCAAATTTTGGGCACAGTATGGGCTCAGGGGCCTTTTATGTTTCCAGAATATAACTGTATGGCCGTATGGGCATATTTTAGTAAAATATACCACCGCATTTCGGAAACATGTGCCTAAATTATGTCTATGGCTGAACCTTGACTTTTTTGTGTCTCTTTAGGCATTTTTTGGTGAAATTTTGTTCAAATAATGAAAACATGTTTCTATTAAGACGCATTTCATAAATGCGCCATGTTTTGTTGTTAAAATGGACCATGATGCTTTACAAAAAAATGGCGGAATTTTTTATTTTATTTTTAAATCTGCATTTTTGGTCTCTTTAGGTCTTAAAATAAAGTAAATGTAGTATATCAAGCCATAATTAACATGTTCTTATCTAATTTTAGTAAAAATTCTTAAAAATAAAATTTCCTATAAAATTTTAAATTAAGTAATTAATGATATATATTCACTCTCATTGAGGCGCGTTTATTTTATAGAATTATTTTGCCAAATATTGTCAGTAAACACAAGTCGGCACAAGAAATTCAAGTCACATATCCGCAATATTTTCATTATTTGCTAAAAAATTTAATATCTTATTAACACTTGTAGTAAGCGTCGTGTCCGCCGTATATCCAATATTGTGTCTATTAAGTTTATATCACGACACAATGAACACCCAAATAATATGTTCGAAACAATTTGGACCGACAGGTGTCTGTTTGAAAACCATAATGAAGGCCACAATCCTGCAACATATCGGGAATTAAATGCGCACATTTTGGACAAATTTAAGATGTTTTCAAGAAACATAATGGTAACAAATTGGAAACAATATAGAAACAGGTTGGACACAATAAAGATTCATTTTAGATAGATATTGGACACAGACGGCACATTGGGGGCACATGTTAGGCAAAAACAAAACACATCTCAGACTCAGGTTTTGGTAAATTTTGGAGTCATTTTAGTACACACTTTTGTCACCATTTTGGGCTCATTTTCCGTACATATCGCGTCAAAAGTCGACATTGCGGCTTATAAATGTGTCGTGCCCATAAACATGAGTCGACGTAGTGTCGACACATTGTCTACAGTGAGTCGTTAATTGCTCCTTGTGCCTGCAATATTTGGAAGTGGTGATAATTGAAATTTAATCTCTAAAGGTCAAAGTATAAAAAAGTACACAATTATTTCTTGGAGGCAACAAATGAACAATAAAAAAGTACACAGTAATTTAAGATGTCTAGTAACTTACCTGGTGGCGTTTCGTTGGTTTTGGGGCTCGGCTTATGTGATAAGTTGCCGACTACATTAAATCGCTGCAAAACGGTGTTAACAGGCGTTATTTGACTAGACGTTTCGGGCAGATTATAATTTTTTTGTTTTGGCGTCTTTACTAAAATAAAAAAAACAAAAAAATAGATAATAATGAACTGTTTTATCGCCGGCTTAATTCTAAACGGGTTTGAATCCCGTCAAAGAAAATTTGACACTGTGAATCATCAAATTCGGCTGCAAAACCTGCAGGTGTTGGATATCCGAGGTTTCTGGCAGCAGTGATGTTCTGATTATTGAGATAATAGAAACAAAACTAAAGTCAGAATTAGGAAATAAATTCTCACTTACAAAGCCGTATAAAAAGCCACAAAGTTAATAATTAAAATTTATTAAAAAAATATTTAACAAAATGGAAATAAGACATCTCTGTGGACCAAGGTGAGTTTGGTGAAATACTAATATTTTTGCGTAAAGAATCTATGGTTTTGCCGTGTACCATTTATTATGGGACACCTTGTAAGTTAGTGGGAGCTCGTGCAAAATGAGCGCCGCAGATGACAATTTTCTGAGAGGACGCCCAAATTTCGGAGGATTTCACCTTTCTAAAGCTTCTCTGGGAAGGGGGTCCGGCCCAAAACAAACTTACCTCCTCACCCCTGCCGCAGTGACGCAAAACTGTACCATAAGGGAAAGCGTTATATTTTATAGCTAAAATAATTACCAAAAAAATAGGTAGTACTGTCAAATTATTTTTATAATTTAATTAACAAAACAACGAACATAATATTATGGGGTCACTGACTTTCTTAGGTTTAGCCCCAGATAAAGCCACACCAGATGCGAAAGAACGGGAGTTCTGGGTGGCCTACACCAAAAAATTTGTGCAACAGTGGATTTATTACTAAAACAATTGAAAGGGTGTTATCCGCATTGTTGTAGTAAAGCCTCAACTGTAAGTAATGGCTTTGCAAAGTGAGGTTGCTTACTTCATTTCGACGACGATCAATATTAATGGCATCAAGGGCAAAAAGCTTGAAATTATTTGGAAAGAATAGCATTGATGTTTTGCTTGTGCAGGAATCATGGTTAAAAGGGGGGCGCTTCACGCTTCCCAACTACACTGTTTCTCGCAATGACAGACAGGTAAGAGGTATGAGAAGGTTTATCACAGTGTGTCCATATAGAAGGAACATTCATTAAAATAAAACCAATAGGTGGATTAAACTGGGTTCTACATTCCCTCTATCAACTTTGACGGAGACTGTCTGGCAGAAATCTTTAATAATGGCAGTACGACAATTCTAGGAGGGAATCTTAACGCTAAAAACAGACTATGGGGCCGTAGAAATCAGAATTTAAGAGGTCTTACTCTGTATAACTATTTATTAAATTCTAAATATCAACTATCGCCACAGGAGGAGCATACACACACGACGACAAATGAGCAAAGAGCCCTTGCCGCCTCTTGAAACGGAAAATGAAAAAAAGGAGGCTGTAGCACAGCTAATTAATAATATAAACACCGCTATGGCCAGTGCATCAACCATGAAGACGTTCAGATTTTCAAAGCGGGGCGTCCTTGGCAACGAATTGAAGCAACTAGTTAGAGATATAAAAAGAACAGCACAATGAGGACATACCGTACTGGGGACTCGTATGAAGGCTCAAGCTAATAGGAAAACGTTGGAAATAAAATGGCTCTTAGGCCAGCAAAAGTCCTCTCTGTGGGAAGCAAAAATAGCGCCACTAAAAATAGAGGATCACTTTGTATAAAAGTTTACAAGGGCTCTGACGAGGAGAAAGTGAATGTCTTTTGTCAGAAACCCTAAAACAAACACCTATCTGACAGAGCCATTGAAGAAAGCTGAACTGTTCGCAGACCCTTTCTGCGAAAATTAACTAAAATGAACTAATTAAAATACAGTTGTGGATTTGGTAAACATAGCCCAGGAGCGCTATTCTGTACACGGCATCGACAGTCGTCGGTATCGGTATGTTACCGACAGCCATCGGTTGCGGGGCCGACGGGATCTAGACGACGCTATTCTGTATGCCACTGTTACCGACTTTCGGAAATGCAACCGACAACTATCGGCTCGTGAGTGATGTCACTCGATTCGGTACGTTCAGCCAATGAGCGTTGAGGAGAGCCGTGAACGTCACCGTGACACCGTCACCCGATAAAGGTATACCCAATTGCACAAAATGCTCCAATAAATTTAAAAAAACTAATAAAATAAAAAATATAATTGAAATAAAATAAAAACTAAATAATAAACATATTTAGACATTAAGTCTAAAATATAAACCGAAAAACAACTTTATTTAAACATCTATAAACAAGATGGCCATATAACTCCCAAGAAAAGTAAAAATATGCGATTTTATGATAATATCTTATATGAAGGCACAATAATTAATCACTTTAGTTTCGTTCTCCACCTCTACCATATCTTCTGGCAATAAATCTGTCCTGTATTCGAACAGCCAATGCCCGACCCTAGCGACTCATTTCAACCTCCACATTGGTAGGATGAGCAGCAGAATGAGCTAATACTTTAATACTTCAGCCTCCTCCACTTCAATTTCGTGTATTCTATGTTATATCCTCATGTTGTGCAAAACAGCACAAGCATTGACAATTTTACCTGCTAGCCCCGGTTCATACATAAGTTTTCTCTAACTGGACAGGCATTTGAATTTCGCTTTCATAGGCCCCCAAAAGTCGTTCAATAATGGATCTTGCAGAACAAGGGTCATCATTGTACTGGGCACGGGGAGTTCCTGGTCGCTCATTCTTCAGGGGCGTCATGCGCCATGGCTCTAAGGGATATCCGTCATCTCCCATTCGCAAAGAGAAAATATATTTTTATGAAAATTGAATTTACTAATAACTGGAAAACTATATAAAGTATTTCTGTATACCAATCAACCATGTGTTCCGTTTTACACGGTCATAGTTGCGCTTCATGACACGTTTTGCTGCTGAGCTTGCCCATATAAAAGCATCATTTCTGGCTCCAGGGTATCTTGCATTGATATTTAGTACTTTCAAATCAGGATCACGAATTTATCAAGACAACAAAGACGTCTAATATTAAATCATTGAAAAAATGATTAAATATTGTTAGAACCTTACAGCTTGACCATTGAGAGTGTTTTGAAGCTAAAAGATGCACATAACTGCAGTCTATGGCACCTACATTGCCCCTTCGAAAGGCTGAGGTGCTCTCAAAAATGTTTGTCGTGCAGCATGCCGTTGATCGGGGGTGATAGGAAACTGCACCCACCGATACAGGAATCTTTCATTGATAGCATTAGTCACATCTCTGACACATCTGCTAATAGTTGGCTGGCTCAGTGCCAGATCATATTGACCACCCAGCGCTGTCTGATCCTGTGGCATACAATTTTAAAGCCGTAAGAACCTGTGGGCAAAAGAAAAATTCAGAATTTACACTATAATTGAGGTTAATGTTTCTATTAACTTCCACTTAGAACACAAATTTCATGTTAAACTGAAATCCCAGTTGGTCGACGTTTCTCCAACATTGGCCCAGTTCCTCAACAACTTCGTCAACTTCCATTGCCAAATCAGGAGAACGCCGAAACAAGTCAATGAACACATCATCATTCAACTCGAAAGGATTGTGTTCCTCTCTCCATGCCCTCCTTTAGACCCTACGCTCCTACATTTCAGCTTGATACTGAAGGTACATCAAATCCACAGCCAGATAAGCAAGCTCAGCAGCTATTCTTTTTAAGAATTAATTAATTAATAAAAATAATAATTATTATCGTATTAAAGCATAATTCAGAAGGATAGGGAGGTTTTGATACTACCACTTTGTCACATTTAACTTTTTCATAAATATAAAATATATGTTCTTATGAAATGATTCGAACATTTTTAAGAGTGGGAAATTCATTTGTTTGCGAAAGGTTTTTAAACAAAATGCAATAAATCATTTGAGAGGTTGATTAAAATACCTTACTTCCAATGTCGTTTCAAGAATTTAAAAAAAATGCAGTAAATTGACACAGAAGCTTAAATACACACCCAATAATGCTTACCTCATAAAACACTAACACTGCAATCTAAAATCACTCTTTAAATATACAAATTTACTTAAATAATCCGCAATTTTAACCAAAATAAAGCATTAACAAATAATGACAATTTCGACTAAATATCGGTAGAGTTCACCGTGGGTTTGACGAGGGCACGGTAGCGATACCGATCCTCGTCGACTCGAATTCGCGATATCGGTCGGTAACAGAGTATAAAGAATACCGCACAGTGCGACTTGCCGACAGTTGTCGATAACTGACACTTACCGATACCGACAGCTCTCGGAAAGGTGTACAGAATAGCGCTACAAGGCTATCATCAAAAGGGGTTACTTTACGAGGGCTTGGAAAAAGGCCAAGGTAGTACTTAGACATAGGCCTATTTTCTGTCATGTCTAGGTAAAGTGGTTGAAAAACTTATATTTGATCGGATTAACGATTTTGTGTACGACAACGACGTTTTAACACCAGAACAGTTCGGGTTTAGAGCTGCTCATTACACGGTGCGCCAGACGAATAGATTGGCGGGTAATGTCCTGGCTGGCCATCACAGCTAGGTGGAGCTTCAAATAAATTCGAGTTCATTTGTTAAATGTACACATCCGCATCTGGTGTGGCTTTTACTGGGGTTTAGCCGCAAAGAACTGCTTACGATCGTCACTATAGTTTATCTGAACGCGTTCCTTGTGCGTCCAGATTAGTCAGAGAGCAAATGTCTTGGCGTGAACTTTTTTCTTTTTTTTATGGTAAGGCAAGGATCAATCCTTTATGGCGCTCTGCGAGCGGTGCGTGTGCGCAGAAAATGATTCACGTTGGTCTTGAATCTTTGGAGATTACACTCGTTGGGGAACACGGCATCAGGGAGGTCGTTCCAGAGTGATGACGTTCTCCAGGTGAAAGAATTTTTAAACAGTGTCGTTCGAGGGACACTAAGCTGCACCAAGTACGAGTGGGCTGCAGTGGCTTGTCGTGTACTTCTACCATGCACCGCTCTGTGTGGAATCAAGCGGGCAACCTCAGTTGAGCACTTGCCATGAAAATATTTGTAAAATAGACTCAAGTTGCCAACCTGCCTTCCATGTTCAAGGCTTTCTAGGTTGCTTGTCAGATCATGGTCACTGATCAAGCGAATGGCTCTTTTTTGAAAGGAATCTAGCAATCTCAGGGTATGTATAGGAGCAGCGCCCCAGATATGCGAACAGTACTCCAGCGATGGTCGAATTTGGGCTTTATAGAGCATCAAAAGTTGTTGGGGTGTATAGAGGTTCTTAGTTCGGAAAAGTATTCCAAGCTTCTGCGAGGCTGCCTTAGCAATGGCCAAAACGTGACTATGCCAAGACATATGACTATCCCAATTGACGCCCAATTAGTGAATTAATGAAGCCAAGGGAATCGAGTGTCCCGCCATGACTATATCCGGTTCTTCAACATTAACTTTTTTAGAGAAAACTGCCGCCTGGGTTTTTTAGCGTTAAATTCTACTTGGTTATTGTCACCCCAAGAGAGAATTTTTTCCAGCTCCTTGTTAAGGTATTGCTGCCTATAGAGATGTACATTGGCAGTGGATGTTTGAGCATCCAAACTAATATTCGTTGATAGCCTTCTCCATGACTTTTGATATAACCGATAGCAATGCGACTGGACGATAGTTGTTTAGCAAGTCTGTTTAGTCTTCTTGCCTTTCTCAGGTATGGGCTGGACTTTTCCAGCAAGAAGGAAATATGTATTCCTTTTTTGTAAGATAAGTTAAAAAGCCTACAAAACACCGGTGTTCAAGAAGTTTGTCTTTGATCCTCTGGTTGTGTGCGTCTTTGCTTTGGCTTATCGTTAGCTTGCATTGGTTTCGAGCGTTAACAAAGATTGTACGATTTTCGGCGGTAGGGGTTTGACGCCATTAGAAATAATTTTTTGATTTAACAGCTCGTTCGCAATTTTTGGTAAACCAAGGCTTGCCGTTAAAAGGTCACTTTTTTTAGCAAGGGATGACGGCTTTCATGCCAGTAAGGATAACCTCCGATACTTCTCTAGTACAGATGGATGGATCGTCAGAGGTAAAACAAACGTCCCGCCAAGGAAAGGTTCGAAAATGGTCCTTTAGGTCATCCCACTTAGCTGATGTATAATACCAGATCTTGCGTGGTTTAGGAGGCTGTTCGGCACTAATTGATAGTTTGTTCAGTGCCAAAATAAGGTTGTGGTCAGACGTTCCTAACGGAGGCTTCACGGTGACAGTGTACGAGTCATGGTTTGAAGTAAGAAAAGATCCAACAATCCAGCAAAATCACCATCTTGGTCTGGAATCCGAGTTGGTTCACCCACGAGTTGCGTGAGGCCAGAGCTGATGGCAAAAGATTCGGCTCCGCGACCTTGCTCGTCGGTTGTATATGAGTATTTGAGGTAGTTGACATTATGAACGTTAAAGCCGCCAAGGATGACAATTACGGGGTATTAGCAAGTGAGGAGAACAAGTATCTATAAAGGGGTATCGCTTGGCGGCCGGTAAAGGCAGCAGATGAATGTAATAATACATACACAGTTTAAAATAATTAAGCGGAAGCGAGAGCTATTATTTGATGGAATAGGTATAGTAAATAAAATGAAGTCTTGGAAAAGGTGCACGCGGCCACTATAGCGCCACCAATTAACTCCATTTTATTTACTTCTGTAAATTTCTATCCCTGTGACTGCTACAAGGTTTCTGCTTCCTGGATTCAGGATTCGTCGACTAGGGAGCGAATTTTTAAAGACTATATTTAAATTATTTTGCGTAGACAATTTAATAAACTCTTTCCATTTTCTAAGAAACACTTCCTCGAAAAATTACAGTATATTTTTGGAACCACCACTGTTGCGAAATTCAGTTACAACTTCTTTTAAACAAGTACTATTAATTAATTCAAACTCCTTAACTTTAATTTGCTTAAAAACAAAGCACACTTACTTTTGTTCAGTTTAAACGTTTTTGTCTTTCCCGCCAAAATCGAAGGAACAATAATTTTCGGGCATAGGACATAGGAAAATTCCATGAAAACAACTTTGAAACGGGTGCTCAATAATCCACACGGTGCTACCAAACATCGGGCCGTGTGCAAAACGTCCTACGAGTCACCAGCAGCGCGCGATGTCAACAAGGGTTGGGCAATTGGTTCCGAGAGCCAAATTATTAAAACGCATTTCATTTAATACGTACGCGTCATTTCAAATAGTTAAATTCGGAAATTAACAGATCTTAAAGTTCTTTTAAAGTTTTATTATTAAATTTTTATTATATTGTTATTCTTGGTTTGTCTATATGTTAAGACAGGTGAGTTTATTTAATATTTCTCTGAACATTTATTTCTTCACGCATATTAACTCTTTTTTAAAAATTCACAAAATAATTAAACTTTTCTTTTTCTTTCGGCTTAGAATAAAATTCCAAATATAATTGCTCTTATATACATACATACGGACTTGTAAAATAAATCAATATTTTGGAAAAACATTTTTATTTTTTAAAATATTTCTTAAATATGTAGGTATTTTAAACTTTTTTTAAAATTTTTTTTTTGAAGATAAATTATTATTTTTTTTTCTTAATTTTTTATGTTAAGTATAAGTACCTTTTCTTAAGTTTTTATGTTAAGTATAAGTACCTACCTACTTTAAATAATTTTATTTAAAACCAATTTTTTTTTTAATTTAAATTTATTTTAAAAATGTTTTAAAATAATTAATTTCAATTCTTTCGAAGTTAAAATTCAAATTGATTTCTCATATTGGTGTTCATCACACCACACCGCCTTAGGGAAAAGCCTCCACTGCTGTAAGTGGAATAAATTTGCAAAATCTAGATTTTCCCATTTTCAATAATGATGTTCGTTGTTGACAAAGGTTAATTGTAAAATAAAAATACTTAAAGGAAAACAAACTTACTTGTATCATTGTTAGATGTCGCTGTTGTCGCTCTAGAAGTGATATTGGTTTTTTGTTGGGGGGTAATAGTGCTGGAAGATTGTTCTTGCCCGTTATCGTGAGTATCCTCGTTTTTTGTGTCGCCTAGAAGGAGGCAAAACTATTAATACAGTCCAAACTTTCCATCTTTATTTATTATAGCTTTAAAAGTGAATAATATCATAACAGAGCGTCTCCGGGGTTGCGCAATACGTCTCGAATTCAAAGTAACGTGCTGGCCAGAGACAAAAGATATTTGGAGATTGGAGAGTTGTCAATTGATGTCAAAGTCATTCGTGTTGGCGGTAAGTAATTATGATTTGATATTTGTTATTATTATTAAGTCGGAACGCTAGGCACGAAGATCTTGACGTTAATAAAATTAAGACTTTGTTTTGACTTCTTGATCTTCGCAGTTTTGATTAGATTCATTTCTCCGAACAGTAGCCAGTAACGACGACGTGACGCGGTAAACTTGCAAGAGGTACATTAATTACCGGCCTGCCGCGCGTGGAGATCAGACAGGGTGAAAAAAGACGAACACGTGAATAAGACGATTTACGACGCGGTATTTTTATTTATGACGAAGTGCCATACTGACTTTTAATAATTTACGTTGTTACATTTATGTTGTGATGGTTAATAAATTGTTTTTACAACTGAACATTGAATAAAACATCTACCGCATTAATTTTCCCATACAATTGGGGGCTCAACCGGGGTTGTTAGCGGAAAAAGTTTTTTTTTGTTCGGTTTACGGTGCAAGGTGCAAGTGAACTGTTAATAACTAAGATACTCTAATGACTAAGTGATTTATGAAGTGTAAGACTAGAGTATGACAGACTATGATTTATGAAGTTTAGTGCAAAAAAGTAGGTACAAAACAAAAGACTGTCCAGGACTGGAAGAACGTTTTTTTTTTTATTTATTTAAAAAAAAAAAGTTTTTAAGTTTTGTAAGTGAAAGGCCATAAAATTAAAGACAGAAAAAGTATTAAAAAGATTTTAAGATTTAAATAGAAAACGAGGTAAACAGGAAGGAATTCTTCATCCGCTTAAGAAAGATAGTGTTCCATTACAAACTTACCATATGGATCATTTAGGACCCTTAGAATCAACAAGTAAGAAGTATAAGCATATCCTTGCTATCATAGATTATTTTACAAAATTTGTTTGGTTATATCCTACCAAATCAACAACAGCAAAGGAAGTTGTATCAAAGGTGGAAATTCAAAAGAAGACGTTTGGAAATGCAGTAAACATTATTTCCGATAGAGGTACAGCATTTACGGCTCAAGAATTTCCGGATTACTGTACTGAAAATAATATAAACCACCACACTATAACGACTGGTTTGCCTAGGGCAAATGGGCAAATAGAGCGGATAAACTCTATTGTTATTGCAGTATTAACAAAATTATCAGTTGAAAATCCGACCAAATGGTATAGGCATGTTGATGAAATCCAAAGAGTTATTAATTCGACTTACCAGAGAAGTATTAACACCACGCCTTTTGAGCTATTGCTTGGTGTACGAATGAAGAATAAGACAGAAATAAAGGTTCGTGACTTAATAGACAAAGAAATGCAATATCAATTTGAGGAATCTAGAGAAGATTTAAGAGTTCAAGCTAAAAAGCAGTTGCTGAAAGTGCAAGAAGAAAATAAAAAGACCTACAATTTAAGAAGAAAGAAGCCGTCTATATACAAGTTAAATGATCTTGTCGCTATCAAACGGACACAGTTTGGTGCTGGTCTCAAGTTGAAAACAAAGTACCTTGGTCCATACTAGATAACAAAAGCGAAGAGCAATAATACCTACGATGTCCGAAAGGAAGGATTCCATGAGGGTCCAGTTACCACATCAACCTGTGCTGAATATATGAAGTTTTGGTGTCCTGACAACGGTGAGTCATCCGGGACGGATGACCAGCAGGAAGGCCGAATTGTGGGAAACGCGGCAACACCGCCACGTTTTTCCGAACAGTAGCCAGTAACGACGACGTGACGCGGTAAACTTGCAAGAGGTACATTAATTACCGGCCTGCCGCGCGTGGAGATCAGACAGGGTGAAAAAAGACGAACACGTGAATAAGACAATTTACGACGTATTTTTATTTATGACGAAGTGCCATACCGACTTTTAATAATTTACGTTGTTACATTTATGTTGTGATGGTTAATAAATTGTTTTTGCAACTGAACATTGAATAAAACATCTCTACCGCATTAATTTTCTCATATTCATATGGTTTTAGTCACGTGGAAGTAATGAAGCATCGGCAAGAACGGCCGTTTGGACTGTATGTAAAAATTAGGGCTATCTGAATGAGTACAAAAATTAGATCATTTTTGAATTTGGCAAATGCACAACTCATTGAGGAAAATTTTTAGAAAATTTTCCCTTAATTAAGAAAGAATTTTAGTGTAAAAACAAAAATCACACAAAGGAAGAACTTTTTGGGACACGCCGTAGGTAAAGAATTTTGTTATACTACTTTCACAACCTAGGTGTATAAAATTGTTGCAACATTCATATTTTAAATAGAATATATTAATCTTTTTTTAGAATCTCTAGTAGGTTCTTAATAACTTTCCTTATTATTTCCATGTGTTACCGTTTTCGAGATACCTATTAATTGTTTCCATTTTGATTTTTTGAAAAACATGGTCTGTAATAATATGCTAATATTTTGAAACTCTGAGATGCTAACCCAATAAACATTTTTGGTTCTATATTATTTACCGTAAATGCTATATCACCTACCCTAAATAACTTACAGTAATATATTTAGTAATAGAAATATTTCTGTTACTCTTATAAAACCCTTAAAACGCTTAAATGGGGAGTTTATAAAGGTTGCGGAAACCTTTGTTTAGTAACGCTATATAAATGTAAGTTATCTAACTAAAAGTAACAGAAAGGTTGTAGTAAGCACTATATAACATCCTAAATAACCGCGTCTTAATACCTTTAGTTATATAAATTAGTGGTATATATGTTTCGGTTACCGTAATAAACGTTGCATACAAAGATTCTCGAAATATTTCCGCTACCAAAATTTCGTCACTTCGATCTGTTATGTCATTTCTTATCTGTCAATTCTTTTTATTGAAGGCATATATTTCTCTCTCTTATACTCACTTTATTAATTATTATTGGTCTTTTTCTGTTTTCACAATACTAAATAGATTGGTGTTCAGATTTTGTAAGACTATTACAGATGGCAGTCGCTAAATTCAATAATAAATGTAAAAGGAAATGATATATTGGTAGTTTTATTTTATGCTTTGTACTCACGGGGGGGACCCAAAATTTAGGTGGGAACAGTTTTGTACTGCAAAAATAGAACAAATACTTCCAAAAAATGCAGGGGCTCTTAAAATACCCAATAATAATCAAATTTAGGTTAGGTTTAGTAAATATATATATATTTTTTTTTTAATTTTACGACGATTTAATACCAAAAGTTATTAGTATATGCCACCATTGGATAGGTAAGCGCTTATTTCGTATTGATTGTTGTTAAATTTTGTGTTTTTGTAACGTCCCTTTTTAATACTTCTAAATTTAACTAAACAATCATGGCGGGATCAATGTAGTAACGATATAAACGTTGGAATGCATAATATCACCCATGGTGACCTTATATAACGAATAGTGACATTTAACACCATTATGTTACTTACAGTATCTTTTAGATAGGCAACCTTCGTTATTCTAGTATCAGAAAAATTGAGTGTGTTTATTAGTCGTACGTAATGGTTTAAACTGCTAATAAAAATACTCCAAATCGAAGACATTTATTAAAAATAAGAGTTAAATTATTATTATTAAAGCAGCAAAATTATTGACAACGGTCGAACGAATTTTCATTACGCATCACGATTCGCCCGATCAGTAAAAAGCTCATAGAAATGGCTTCTTCCATGGTCTCAGTATTTTCTTCCACATACAGTTTGGTTGGAACATCTTCCAAGACATTACATGGACTTGCATCTGCAGTAGAAATTATTTTTTTAACTTGACACTGCGAACGGATTTTCAGGTTATGTCCACTAATAATCCTGGTTAAGGAATCTGATTTAAAATTTGCCTAAAGTTTTTCGAAGTTTTACGGCGAAATGAAGTGCTGTGTTTTATTTTTTTTTCCAATTATTCATTGTGAAAAACGAGAGATATCAAAAACTTTAGGCGTTTGCGTTTAAATTTGACAGACGGCCATTTTATAAACAAAAACAGGAAGGTTTATTGGGGTAATTTGTGTTACTTCTGTTTGCGAAGTTGTATAGACGAAGCGGTCGTTACTGATATATCACCAAGAGTTTTATAATATACTATACCCAACACTACTATTTTCCAGATTTTATTATGGTGAATAATATATTACTTCTACATAACTAAAAGTATTTAAGTTGAATAAATGAGGTTACGGTAAACCTTATATAACCTGTTTATAAAACCATTGGTAACGATTACTACAAGTTTTATAAAATGGTGATGGAAAGAGTTACGTTACCTTCTTCTATACTTGTAGGTTATAGTAATTTTATAAACCCGTTATAACAATAGGTTATCAAAAGGCACAGATTATAAAACTCCGAAACCTTCTTATATACCTCTATTACCTTTATATAACCATTAAATAACTTGGTGTTACTATAAGTTACGGAAAATGTTTATTGGGAAGGCACTGAAATTTGGTTGGGCGTTCGGTACCATTCGGAAGCATTTTACGCTATGACAAAGAAGCTTAGTTGCACTATACAGGGTGGTTTAAAAATACAGTTATGTTGGTTACTTGAAAAAATGTCTAAAAGTGCATTTTTCAAATGAAACACCCTGTATATTTTTACGGGTTGAAAGTTTCTGACTTATAAGCATTTATTTGAAAAAGCTGGTCATACAGAGATAATCGATAATAATTGTATTTTCTTTAAAGAAAAACAAGGTCTGTCTATACCACCAAACTAAAATTTTTATTTGTCCCTTTAAGGTGAAAAAAGGATTACAGAGTGTACATAATTTAATGTCATTTTAGGTTGTACTAGTTTCAACTTTAGTCAAAGTCATCATCAGCAACCATACAATTAAGAATTATGTTTAGGATGTACCTAAATAAACGAACTAAAACAAATTAAAAGGGGGGGGGGGGAACGAAGTGGTTCAACAATGCATGGCCATAACGTGCACCTTATGCAGCCAATGGACTCGACAGAAGACAATCACCTACACGATGCTACTTTCAGCAATGAAGGAAATTAGATGCGAAAATTGTAGTAGAGGGAAATTCAAATGGAATCATTTATAGTCATGATATGATATATAGCTGTCTATAATGAAAATTCAATAAAGTAAACGTTTCATAAGTCAACTCCAAGAGAGAACATGATTTATTTTTGGTGGGTCAGAATTTTAATAAGAATAGTAATAATAAAGTGAAGGGGGGGGGGGGGGGGGGAATTAAAATGTATTAAAATAATTTACGTCATTAAGTCAGTTGTGGTCATCTGAAAGGAGAAAATTGTTTCCAATTAAAATTGTGTACGAAAATATCGTAATCTATGGTCTCATAATTTAGACTTAAATTTGTATGTGAAATGTGATCAAGTACTCACCAAATTCTCCATATTTAGGGATTATTATTTAAATTATGTCGACTTAATCGGGTTTACGTTGCAAACTTTCTTTTTTCTTTTCTTTTTAGTAAAAGAGGCACAAATTAGGAACATGACTTAAGACTTAATGCTGTTCAAAGCGAATGTTGCAATAAAATGGAGGGTATCTCTAATATCAGTACTGAAAATTTCTTTTTTGTATTATTTAAAATTTCGTATTTCCGGGAATCAACTGTCAAGTCCAAAGGCGGCAAATTCAAATTTAAACAAGAATCGTCATAACCTAGAGGGGGGGGGGATGGAGGGAGGTTGACATGGACTTTATGATACACTATAAATAATTGTTAGACTACATTAACATCCCTTATTAATTTTAGTTTGGTGGTATAGACAGACCTTGTTTTTCTTTAATAATCTCGCCACAGAAAATGGACTACTTCTTGAATCTTGTATTTTCTTTATTCTGTATTTAATTTCGTTAGTTAATATTAAAGATTAACCTGGGTGTACACACAATTTTTTTACTCTTTTTAATATGTTGCATGATTCAGAATTCTGCTTAAAGCTGAATATAACAAAAATCATTTCACGTGGATTATCTTATTATATTTAATTATTAAATGTTAATATTTATTTTTCCATAGCTATCCGGGATAGTTTTAGTAGGTTTCAATTACTTGCCTTATTTGTTTTTTTTTTAAATTATTTCACACGGGATCGACATCTTTGGTCTTTAGTTTTTAACTATGTAAGTGTGTACATTAATATTAGAAGAGCCTTTATCTTATTTTTGCGAACATTTGCGAAATTCGAAATTTATTTATAATATCCTTGCAACATACATGAAGTTCTTGGTTATTTAAGAAAATATAAATCTAAATAAATTTTAGAAATTTGCACAATTTGATGAAAGTGATTTGATTGTGGCGAGGATTGTAGTTAATTTAAAAACGTATAAAAAATAATTATACAAGAAAAATTTTTTTGTTTGGTATAGAAGGCTATTTAGACATATTTTTTAATTCTATACAACTTTTCTTAATATCGTTTTTGTCTATTTTTCGACATAAGGTTACTTTACTCTTGAACTTGACTTGGAGCCATTCTAAGTGCACCTGAAATGGTTATCGAACATGCAGCAAGTTTTACCAAGAAAAAAAGTCTCTAAGAAACCGATAATAAAGAAGTTTCCCACACTGTATACTATTTCAAAAGTATCAGTATTTATTGCAGGTCACGTTTTTCAAAAAATGGAAACTAATTAACATGTCGAAAACGGTAACAGATAGGGAAATAATAAGGAAAGTTGTTAAGAAGCTACTAGAGATTCTAAAAAAATATTAATATACAGGGTGTCCGTTTAAAATGTACGCACGTATGGCAGATCGTAAACAAAAATAAATAATTACATAGTAAACTGCTTACCAATTAAAAATTCCTCAACGTCCACTTTGGTGCCGGTACTTGCGCACTCCAGTAGCCAGTCTTTATTAACCACAGGGATGTCCCATCGTAAAGCTGCTTCGTATTTCTTTCCGCTCGCTGTCGGGCTTACGAGATGAGTCGAAGCTAAAACGTCTGTAACAAAACGACACACAATTTTGTTACGAAGTCCTTATAATTAAAAGTATTTCGTAGGAGAGAATGAAATAGCGGCTACAGAACAATGATTGAATAATTGCTTTACAACTTTATTATGATGCTTATGCCCCAAGTCCAAAATTTCACGAGACGTTAAACTTCGAAATGAATTCCATTACAAGTTTAGGGTTATGTCTAATTTATCTAATGAAATAATTTTTGGAGACCACCCTATACGACGCGGTAATTTAATGGAAAACGGCTGAATTTTAAAATGTTCTCTTTATTTGGGTAAATGCAGGATGTTTGTGTGCGCAATTTAAAATTATTATAAATTATACCGAATGTCCCAAAAAAAGATCAATATCAAACATATATTTTTTTAAACCGGAAATTGATTTGTTTGGCAAGACAATAAAAAAGTAAGATAGTGACATGTAAGGACATTAAACTCGCCCCCTGATCGGATCCCCGGGTGGGGGCTGGTCCTGACGCCTCATTAAACAAAGTAATATTAGCAAAAAAAAGAGGCCTATTACTTTAATTAGATAGATTCAAACCGCAATAATAGTAAGTTGATGTGGAAAACCTTAAAAAACTGGTTAAAAGTAGTGTTGGGGATTTTAGTCATTCCAATATAGAATTCCAGACTGGAAATACTACTGAACCTATTCAGGGTGAAACCAATATTGCAAATAAGTTTAATAAATTCTTTGTCGAAAGTATTGCTGAAATAAGAGGGTCGATTCCCGCATCTGATTTTTGAACAGGAGAGGGTCTTCCAGGAGTGCATACATCTTTAAATAATTTTAAACTTCTATCTATCCAGAACCTTAAGAAGATTGTCAACTCTTTGAATAACAAATGTAATATTAATGATATTCTGAATGCGAGAATCCTAAAAAATATTTTTGATGCTGTCGGACATGCCATCGTACAATTGGTAAATACCTCTTTGGAACACGGTATATTCCCCGAACAATTAAAATGTTCTACAGTTACAGAGTTACACCATCCCTAAAAATGGAAATAGTAATAATGCTGTCGATTTTCGACCTATTAGTTCTTTACCTGCTATAGAAAAAATTATAGAGTTAGCTGTTAATCAACAAGTGGTTGAATACTATGATAATAACTTACTATTTTCAAATCAATCGGGCTTTAGAAAGAATCACTCTTGTGAATCTGCTATACAACTTACGGTAGCCACTTGGAATGACCTAATTGATAATGACAATTTGGTTGTAGCTGCTTTCCTCGACTTCAAGCGTGCTTGTAAAACAATAGACCATGAAATCCTATTACGTAAACTCCAATATTACGGTATAAAGGGGATAGTACTCGATTGGTTTCGAAACTATTTGACAAATAGAAGGCAACGGACAAAGATTAATTATAACTTTTCTGGTGACATTGTAAACGGATACGGTGTACCACAAGGGAGCGTGTTTGGTCCCCTTTTATTTATAATATATATAAATGATATCAACTATTTTATTAGGCCTGATTTTCTTAATTTGTTTGCTGATGACTCCTTACTTTCATGTAGTCACAAAAATATACAGATTGCCGTTCAAAACATTGATAGTGAACTTATTAAAATAGAAAAGTACTTGAATACTAATAAATTGAAATTGAATGTAAGTAAAACAAAGACAATGATTATTACCACAAAATTTAAAGACTCTATGCTAGACAATGTAAATATAAAAATCTACGGAACTACACTGGAATTGGAAAAAGAAGAGGACTAATTCCAGGAGCGCTATGAATTCTTTATTTTTCAAAGGTCTTAAAGAGTACAATGATCTACCGAGATACGTCAAGGAGTGTACATCGATTAATAGTTTTAAAAGAGAGCTTAGGACATTTGTTAGAAGTTAAGATACCGGCGTGACGAGCTATTGTTGTGGTCTTGTTTGTTTGTTTTTTTCTTTCTTTTTTTTAATTTTTATATTTTTTAATTTTTATATTTGTAGGGTTAAGGTTAGTTTAGTTTAATTTGAAATATATGCTACTACATATTCAAACATCCACTATTTCTAACAACCAGGCGGGTCCTTTGAACGACATTCAAAATGGAAACGGTGTGACATCTGAAGTTGTTAAAGGACCCAAAATTAGCAGCTTCCAAATTGACTTCTGTAATATAAGAGGACTGAACTCGAACATGAATGCAGTTCATCAACATCTACAATCTACCAAACCTCACGTACCCGCACTAACCGAAACAAAAGTCAGATCATCGATTAGTATGGTCAGCTATTTATACCTTAGGTACGACTTCTTCCACCGATTTAGGCGCAATTTTAGCTTTTGTCTCTTTGTCCGCAGTGACATTTCTTGTCAACGAGAGGAGACACTCAAGCCTAACCGCTTTGATGTAATGTGGTTTAAAATATCAACGCAAAGAATTACTAAATTCATTTGCTGCTTTTACCGGCCGCACTTGCTAATACTATCGATTATTTGCAAACCCATCATCATCATCCTTGGCGACTTTAACGTTCATAATATCAACTGCTCAAAAATCATTTGCCATCAGCTCTGGCCTCACTCAACTCGTGGATGAACCAACTCGGATTCCAGACCGAGATGGTGATTTTGCCGGTTTGTTGGATCTTTTCCTAACTTTAAACACCGACTTGTACACTGTCACCCTGAAGCCTCCGTTAGAAACGTATGACCACAACCTTATTTCGGCAATAAACAAACTACCAATTAGTGCCGAACAGCCTCCCAAACCACGCAAGATCTGGCCGTATACATCAGCTAAGTGGGATGACCTAAAGGACCATTTTCGAACCATTCCTTGGCGTAACGTTTGTTTTACCTCTGATGATCCCTCCATCTGTGCTAGAGAAGTATCGGAGGTTATCCTTACTGGCATGGAAGCATTCATCCCTTTCTCAAAAAAGTGCCTTTCTAACAGCACGCCTTGGTTTACCAAAAATTGCGAACCAGCAAAAGCAAATCAAAAAATTATTTCTACCGACAATGGCGTGAAAAACCTACCTCCGAAAATCGTGCCATTCTTGTTAACGCTCGAAACCAATGCAAACCTAAATCAAAGCAAAGAAGCACACAACCAGAGGATTAAAGACAAGCTTCTTGAATATCCTAACGGCTCAAGATCATTTTGGTCGGTAGCTAAGGCCGTCAGTTCGAACTTTACCAAGTCAACTATTCCACCTCTAAGACGTTCTGATGGCACCAAAGCACAGGAAAAAGCAAACTTACTGGCGGAACTATTCTCTTCACATTCAACGGCTAATTTTCAGGGAAAAGCTCCACCGAATATTCCCCCTGTAGAATCGAGAATGTCCTAGATTGTGTTCCGGCAGCGCAGGCGAAACTTTTTAACTTATCTTACAAAAAAGGAATATTTCCTTATTGCTGCAAAACTGCGCGAGCCCAGCCCATACCCAAAAAAGGCAAGAAGACCTTGCCAAACAACTATCGTCCAGTCGCATTGCTTTCGGTTATATCAAAATTTATGAAGAAGACTATCAACGAAAAATTATTAAAGTACCTTGAAGGCTTCAGCATTATTCATTAGTGACCACCAGTATGGATTCCGCAAGTCTAGATCAACAGGAAACCTTCTCGCTTATGTTACTCACGTTTGGAACAACGCAATAGAACATCATGGGGAGTCCCCGGGCGGTATCACTTGACATTTCCAAGGCCTCTGACCGAGTATAGCATGAGGGGCTCCTAACTAAAGTGAGAGCATAGGAAATGCCTGCTCAATTTTGTTCATAGCTATAAAGCATTTTTAAAGACCGTTCTCTGTGAGTGGCGATGAACGGAATATCTATCAGACACATTTAACAACAACGCCGGAGTCCCTCAACATTCTATATTGCCGCCCACCCTCTTTTTACTATGCATTAACGATCTTTTGGAAAAAATTTAAAATCCTATATATAGCTTCGCTGATGACAGCACACTTGTTTCATCTTTTACTTTTGATACTCTAACTAAACTAACCTGAACATCGACTGCCAATGCACATCTCTATAGGCAGCATAAGGTCTCATATCTTAATAAAGACCTGAAAGAAATTCTGTCTTGGTGGGACAGAAACCGAGTAGAATTTAACGCTAAGAAAACCCAGGCGGCAGTTTTTTCCAAAAAAGTTAATGTTAAAGAACCGGATATAGTCTTGGCGGGACACTCGATTCCCTTGGCTTCATCGATTCATTTATTGTGCGTCAATTTGGATACTCATATGTCTTGGCATAGTCACGTTGCGGCCATTGCTAAGGCTGCCTCGCAGAAGCTTGGAATATTTTTCCGAAATAGGAACCTCTATATAACCCAACAACTTTTGATGCTCTATAAAGCCCAAATTCGACCATCGCTGGAGTACTGTTCGCATATTTGGGGCTCTGCTCCTAAATATACCCTGAAATTGCTAGATTCCATTTAAAAAAAAAAACCATTCGCTTGATCGGTGTCCATAATCTGATAAACAACCTGGAAGGCCTTGAATATCGAAGGCAGGTTAGCGACTTCAGTCTATTTTACAAATATTCCCATGGCAAGTCCTCAACTGAGGTCCCCCCCCCCTTGATTCCACCCAGAGCGGTGTATGGTAGAAATACAAGACGAGCCACTGCAGCCCACCCGTACGTGGTTTAACTTAGTGTCCGTCGAACAACACTGTTAGGCCATGTTTCCCACCGAGTATAATCTCAAAAATTTGAGACCAACGTGAATCGTTTCCTGCGCACACACACCGCACGCAGAGCGCCATAAAAGATTAATCCTGCAGTGCCTTATCATAAACTATCACGTATGAAAAAAAATTAGTTGTGAAAAAGTATTTCTTGAAACACGTTATTTGGACCACGCTCAAATTGCACCCTCCTTGTTCCTCATACGTAAGTTTATGGAACTTAGTCTCGCCTAATTTAAATTTACCCTCCATTTCTTGCGAAAACCGCCGACAAGTAGAACAAATGACAAGAAAAAATATAAACATTAGCCGGATGATACAATTACCGAGAACTAACCGTAACTAAAATAACCCACTATAATCGGCCTTTTGTAACAAACCCGGCCGTATGCGTTCGTTGGCTATTTCAAGCAAAAATTGCGCTGTCAACCTCTTTTAGGGATAATGGCGCTATCAGTACTCGCCGGATGCATAGAATAGGAATGTGCGGATAAATTGATCGTGTCTACGGTTTCTTGCGCCATACTCGGTTGTATACTTCGGGAATTTGGTGTAGAATTAGTATAGTTCTTTGATTATAAATTATTATTATAATTAGTAAAATTAGTAATTATAGGCCTATAACATCAATATTATCATTAGCTTAAGTTTTTGAAAAAAATTTAAAAATACGAGTTGAAAATTCTTTAGAAAAAATACATTTCATTTCTAAAAAACAATTTGGGTTACAAAAAAATAAATCGACGCAAGATGCTATTTGCTATCTAACAGAACAAATATGTAATGCATTAGATAATAAAACACCTTGCATTTGTATTTTTCTGGATTTAGCAAAAGCCTTTGATACGGTTAGCCACAATTTACTATTAAAAAAAATTGAAAATATTGTATTTAAAGGACAATTTTAGGACCATTATTTTTTAATATTCATATTACATATTAACTTATTAAGTATAAATTGCGATGGGAAAATTCATAGTTCTGCAGATGATACTGCTATTTTTATAGCGATACAAATTTGGACAATTTAAATAAGAAAATTAAAAAACATTTTAAAATTATAAAAAATTGGTTTGATAATAATTTATTAACAATTAATTTTAATAAAACAAATTATCTTCCTTTTACTTTAAACCTAAATAATGTACCACAAAATATGAATAGTATCAATATAAGCGATGACACTCAAATTCTAAAAGTTAATCAATTAAAATATTTAGGAACAATTTTTGACAGTAAATTTAATTGGAGTTTTCAAGTAGAATATTTGATTAAAATTTTATTATCAATTTTTAAAAACATTAAAGAATTTCTGGATATAAAACATTATATTATGCATTAGTCAAAACTCATTTAAATTACGAAATTTTATTTAGGTTGGAGAGAAATAAACGGAACATTGTTTAAAAAATTAGAAGTATTACAAAAATTTTTTAAAAATTATATTTAATAAGGACTATATTTATCCCTCAAAAGAATTATATTCAGAACGAAAAAAGATAAACGTTAGACAAATTTATATTAACAATATTTTAATATATATTTTTAAAAATAAAACCTAAAATAAATAAGTCCGTAGGACAAGAAACTTTTAAATATTTATGCTTTTATTTAAATGATTATTTACCAACGAACATTAAAAAAATTATTTCATTAAAAAAATATAAAATTGAAATAAAAGCATTTATATTAGAAACAAAGGCTTTAAAAATATTTTTGGAAATCAATTATGTAATTAATCTTTTTCAGAAATTTAATAATCTATCATCAAGAAAGTAGCGTTTATTTAATACTTGCAACTTATTATAGAAATATTCTTAAATATTTATAATTTTAAATACTATTAAATAAATAAGAATTGCCGCTAACAAGCACGTCTTCTGTGGAATTTATGAATAAGTTTATTAAAAAATAACATATTAACCACGTATATTATATTGTAACCATTTGAAATAAACTTATTATTATTATTATTATTATTATTATTATTTGATTTAAAGCCGGATTTCTAAACTCTCGCCGGCGTCGGCGCCAGCGTTCGTTGTAGACAAGCATAGTGGGCATTTATAAACTTGGCGTTCGCGTTCGCAGTGTTGACAAACAAAAACATAATCTGACACTTCTGACATTTTAGTTCAGGTGGTATTTTCTCTAGCCAGTTATTACAAAAAAAAAGAAAGAGATAAATAAATGGATTTAGCAAGGAAGAAGAAGTTACTTGGTGTCTTAGCAGTAGTGAAATTAAAATAACGATTGGCCATTGACAGATTGGCAGATGCCAAACATGACTTGATAGAAATGCTAAAATCCCATTGGTTATGACGCGGCGCTACGGATTTCCTACGAACGCCAGCGCTGACAATATAAAGATGGTTTATGTCGAACGCCAGCCAGCGTCAGCGCCAGCGCCGGCGAAGTTTATAAATCGCTCTATTACGATTCACTTGTTTAACTTTCAGCGCCCACCCAGCGCGAGCGCCGACGCCGGCTTCCAGTTTATAAATCCAGCTTAAAAGTTTGGTGGTTCTGCAGTTCTGCGGCCATTATACAGGAGCCGCCAACGCAATGCGATTTCACTTTTGACCACACATACAAATGAAAAGACGAAGCCGAAAACGATTTTCATAAATTCAAATTCAAACAATCCTTTACTTTCAAAAGAACAAGAACAAGAACACAGACCTCCCGACACTTACCTTTGGCTGCGATGTTTTTCCGTGAAAACTGCTCCTGAAAAGTCCCACCCAATCCTTCTATGACCAGCTTCAGGAAGTCCCTCTCTTCACCAGTGTAAACGCTGACAGTCACAACGCAATCCTGCAGTGGAGCAGACGGTGGCATGGACATAGGCCGATGGTAATATCTAAAATTGAACAGAATAAATCGTCTGAGCTAGTATAACGATGGCGAAGAAAAATAACACAGTCTCTCGTTCAAGAGTATATCTTATATTAAGCTTAAAATATTTTAAAAAGTACAAAAGGAAAAGAAATAACCACGAAACGAACCCCCTCTGCCTAAGCAGTAACAAGTTTATTGGTCATTAATTACTTTCGTAAACAAATCGGTTGACGGGACTCCTTATCATGTGCCGTAAAATTACCTTTACAAGGCAACTTTGCGTACCATGGTGCGAACGGCAGCTCTTGTGTCGGAGGCTCGGAGTCCTTGCCTTAAGCAGTTGTACACTTTTTTGATGTCTTGGACGCCACCTATTTTAAATGGTTAAAAAACTTAATACTTACAAAGCGTTTTAAAATAGGAAAACCGCTTGCTTCTAAAGATGGTAATAGTTCGTATTGCAGTACCGTGAGTAACAATAAAACACAGATATGTAAAACAACAATTGGGGTAATTTATTAGGATCAATGAACTGGATTCCACAAAGACAAGGAGATTAAATATTGAAATCAATAACTAAATTAAATATTAAAAAATTATACTCTCGTGGGAAGACCTGAAGGGTTTTTACTCGCCTGGAAACTGGTTATCACCTATAGTTTATAAAAAGGGAAAAAGAGAATGTTCTAGAACCTTCATACTTGTGTGGTCATAATACCTAGATTCGTTCTAAATGTTACCAAGGTGGTATTACAAATTAAAGTTAATTTTATAGTGAAATTTATGGTGTTAAGGTTATAAAGAATATTAAAATTGTCACAATACACTGGCCTTATTTCCCAGATGTTCCAAATCCCATGTGGCTTTGTTTCAAATTAATAGGCACCCTGCCTCCAGTCTGGTGGACCCGAACAGTACAAGACAGCACATATATACAGGTTACAGGCCATGTGGTCTTTCAATGAAGAGCCAATTTCAATCCCAACACGTGGTCAGAAGAAATGTGCATATATAACGTCTGTTATATATTCAACAATAAACGCTTCGATAGAAGCAAAAGGAAATTGAAACTAAAATCTAAAAAAAAACCCCTAAAATCCAAACAGCGAATCAGATATCTGGTTAAATCAAATCGCAAATATATCCTACCTCATTGGTTGTCTGGTGCTACCATCTCAAAAAATTTACAAAGAAATGAGGCCTCATGTGCAAATCTAAAAAAATTAAATTGCACATGTTGGAGAAAATTTAGGTTATAAAAAAATTAAGAAGACACAAAAAAAGAATGAAAGAAATCTTACCATCAAAGAGATGAGGACGCTCTACTACCCTTGAGGTGCCAACTATAGTTGGGGCGGCGGACCTGTTCAAATCACATAATAGTGGGCCCCTTTTAAAAACCGCCGACTTCCACCTTCAAGGATGATCTTAAATGAAGTGACGTAAAGTCAAAATCTCCTCAAAAAGGTAAAAATCAAATGACAGGTGTCCCTTAACTGTCATGTCAAAAAAATTTGGTACGTTCAGTCGTTCAGACAATTGATGAAAGTGATCTCAGTCCGATAAAATGACAAAACCAAACCAACTTGACATGTGGAAAACTAATAGCAGTTTACCCTGCATAATATGCAATTTAAAAAGAAATAATGGCATACCAATTTATCGAATGGTGAAAAGTGCAATATCATCAATGTTCTAGAGTGAACTAACCAAGGTTCAAATGGAACAAATCAACGAACATACTATAAGCCAAATGAACTACTGACCGGTTATCATAAATGAACATAACCCCAAATTTTGACAATAAAAATATTTAAATACTAAGATATCTACTTCTTTCAAGTTAATTAAAAAGAAAAGGAATGAAGAATGTACAAAAAAAAATATTTATGATAGGACCGTGGCCTGTAAAACATGAACCTCTGCACCAAAGCACTAAACTTAAAATCCACAGAAAACATAGAAAGGTAATGTAGAAAAATATCTAACACAAAACCATGTAGCATCCTCTAAATATACATCTATAGCAAAAATGAATGCTACAATCAATAGAACTATCCATTTAGCTCTAGACAAAATAAAAAACACTAAAATAAACATAAAGCTGGAGTCTAGGTACTCCAAGTTATAATAACGAAGAGAGTATACAGAGTAACTCATTACTAGGTCAGTCCTATATTATAATTAATGTAACACTAGTGTGGCGGGTTTAAGTGTTTTTTTTTTGCGCTTATATTAATCCGAATGATGCACGTGCAAAGAAAGCGATTACGTTGGCCTTAAAACCTTGAAAGTAAAACTCGTTAGGGTACACGACTATATCAGGGAGGCTGTTACAGAATGATGACGTTCTCCAGGTGAAGGAATTCTTAAACAGTATCATCCGAAGAACATTGTAGGTTGAATCCGGGGATATGTTATATTACTTACTGTATATTACATGCGCATTCCTCATCAATGCTTTGTAGGACCCACAATTGGTTTACTGTTTCTCGCGCGGCTGGTAACCGTTTTGGAGGATTAAAAAGAGGAACTACTGCGTAATCAGCTACACCTAAAAATTAAAAAGCAACTGAACGATGTAAAACATCTACTGTAGTCCGGATTTATGAGACTTTATGGCCAACATAAAATATTAAAATTTCATTAAATTATACATGTCGGTTCAAAAATTAGAGCCGTAAAGGTATAGTCCGCCTTACGAGTCTGTGTCTACGACGGCTGAGGAGACAGGGGGGTAAAAGGCATAAAAAAGTCAGGTTTAACTGTAGCGGCATAGGCGTGCGGTGCCTCGTTTCATATTAATATTTTAATTAGTTAATAAACTAAATTTACTTCCTCTTGTTTTAATAATTAAACCACACCACTGTCCACTGTAAGCGTAAATTTAATTTAGAAATTATTATTGATATTAAATTGATGAAAAATTATGACAAGACAATCTTTACAGTCCTTTAGTTTAGCAGTAAACATTAATTTTTTTAATTTAAATAGTCACTTGTAAATAACTCGAAAACAAATAAAAATATCGAATCACGGTTTTTGCCAAAATCTAGCTATTTTTATGCTCTAAAAGCTGAGCAATAAAAAAATGTATCATGCGATTTAATTTTATTAAGAAAATTTGAAAAACTAAATCTTATTTAAACAGCGCCACCTGAAAGACGCGGTATGTACTAGCGATCACGGCAAAAGTTGTTTTTTTAATAAGTATAAAAGTGTCTATTAAACGAGCTTAAACTGATTAAATTTGGGTAACGCATATGGAAGATACAGCAATTTAAAAAGTATTTTTTCCATAGGCTTTCCCCACCCATATTTTCCAAGATACAAAAAAAGTCTCCGCAAAAATTAACTTAATTAATTCCGTAATTAAAACAGTACCGTAACATAGCGATTATTTGATAAAATCAGATCTTTTAAATATATCCTAGTAACTTCCCAACAAACATATTAAGTAATGTAGATCAGAACGGAAGGAAAATAATCCTAAATTTTCAAATATTTGCTTATTTTTGCCTTAAATGTTTTCTTAAAAGTCACAAAAGATTCGAACTCTAAAATCTAAGTCAAAATTTGGATATCTACAACTTAAATAATTTGTTATAGGGAAATCTACTTTTAGTTTAATTTACCTAGTTAAAAATTACAAATAAATTACCTCTTTGAGACATTAAAAATATTTAATCCTAATAAGGAATATGATTAAGTCATAATTTACTTAATTGTTACTTAATATATGTATTCATAATTAAGGAATTTTTTGGCTATTAAGCTAGGTAAACATTACCTAATTATTGCCTAAAAAAAGTCCAAACAATTTACTGACCATGTTGTTTTAGAAACAAGTAATATTTTGGATGATTTTTCCATATAAATTGTTTCCAAAGTTATAAACCATTTGTGGTTAAAAATTGAGCTACTTCATAACTTTCTGATTAACCTCAAAGGCTAACATTGCTTGTACAATTGATTTGTTAGAAAAGTTGTCCTGATTGAGGTCGTAGATTACATATTACAAATTACCTTCAAGTTACATGTTCGTTTTATAAATCTTTAACGACATTTGTTTATGTTTTCAGTTGTGGCTGTATTTTCTTTCTAACCTCAAAGGGCGTAGCGGGGTAACATTTGCAATGCCAAAACAAAATTCGAATAATAAGAAAATAAAAGCATACAGACATACTACACAATATTACAGGATCATCAAGAAAAATCATATTAACGCGAGTTGCAGCAATGATTTTCAGCCTGAAATTACATCAATAAGTTCCTTAGACACGGCTATCCCCAAGGAGTGTGAAATAGGGTCGAAAGTAGAAGACGACAAAGACGAATTTATTTGTTTAGATCCAAAAGAATCAAATATTGAATTTGAAACACTCGATGATCAACTTTTGTTATTAGATGAATTAAGATTGTGGGCTTTACAGAATAAGGTGACTATATCTGCAGTAAGTGATCTTTTAATAATACTTAGAGCACATGGAAAAAGTGAACTTCCACAAGATGGCAGAAATCTTTTGAAAACACCTGACTGCTAACTAGAAATTTCTTATTTGGGGACGATTTAACTTTAAATTCGATAAATTATTGCCAATTTAACCTGGGAGCAGGAAAACATGTTCTCAAAGTTAATAATAAAGGGAACAATAACTTTAAGGTTAAAAATGTAAAAACGGTCATATTTAATAATTATTAGTTTTCCTGTTTATCGACAACTAAAAAAAAACAATAATTAAAATTTTAAGAATTACATAAGGTGAGTGGAAAATCCATTAGACTACGATATCTTTCGTCAACGAAAGTTTTTTTAAAACTTTAGGTACATTATAATGTTTATAATGAAAACACTCTGTTTTTAGGTTAATGGTAAAAATATTTAAAATTATCGTAATAATACATAGAAAAACGCATATTTTAAGGGCGAGTTTTGTTTTTCGAAGTATCATCACCATAATTCACAAACACATTTTCTTCGCACCCAAATTTCGGTCCAGAAAAATGATAAAACTTAATTATATCACTTTATTGTTAAAGTTATAATTAGCGGCCATTCCAAATACCTACTTAAGTCGAACTACATTTTATAATGTATTTTGTCCTGTTGAAAGTGTTGTCATAAGTTGTTGTCTTTTCTTTCTAACGCCAGATGTTGGTCTCACTTTCCACATTTAGACGTAAAATAGGTCTATATTTATTTCACTTCGTTTCAACTTATCGGACAGAAAAACCCTATCAACCTATTTTCGACCTTCAAATTACTTTAGTTTCTTTCCCCACATTGGGCAATAGGAAAACAAATGTAGGTAAATTATCCCTATATATGGGAGTCTCGTTTGTATATTCAAAGCGACAACACGTTCAAATTCGGCTGCCTTATCGCGAACAGTTTTTTATTTTTGTTGATTGTTCGAGAGTTTATTATTTCTTTTTTGTATTCTAAAACTGATAAGTGAAGTGACAACGTTTACACAGGAGTATTAAATCGGCAATGAAATTAAATGTTCCCGGCAGGGAATGGATCAGGGATGGACTTTAATTCACTCAGTCATTTTCCATCCCTGCCACAAAATATGATGCAAAACTTTTCGGAACCACAGATACCATCAATGCATACGAATCAATCCTTCCAGTTGCCATATTTATCACCGCCATCACCATCATCAACTTTCCCCAATAAAATGACAAATCAATCTCCATTCTATGGATTTAGTACACAAGAACAACAGATTCATCCTTGTCTTCAAATGTACCACAGCTTAAACCAAACAACATCGATCCAACCAAATATAAATATTAATCAAACTACATCAAGAATTAATACGAATCTAAATCAAAATTATGTCCTGCCTAGTCCCTCAAGTGATGAGGCTGAAATGCTTAGCGAAGACGAAGGCAGCTCTACAAAACCTGCTTGGCAAGTTGCTACAAATAAAAGGAAAAGAATAAACCGCCAAAAATCAATCGACACAACACCCCAAACTCAAACGTCTAACCGATTTCAATCTCTTCCCATCGAAGAGCCTAACACAAACGACAAATCACCAGATACAAATGGGTCATTATCAAAAAAAGAGGAAAAGTTACTTTCTGTGATCCCCCGTTAGTATTTTCAAGTATTCAAAATTGTATTAATTTTTAGAATAAGTAGTTTACTATACTCTATATGTACAAATAGTGATTTTAGAAAAAAGTCAAAACAATAGAAAAAAAAAGAAAAGATTAACAGAAAAAAAACATTACCATGTCGAGGTTATACCCTAATTCCTTGAAAAGTGTTGAAGCGCTGTAACTATAAAATGTTATTTAAATAAACAGATAGTAAGATTTGCTTTTGCGATCGGTTGACTATCTTTTGTTGAGTTCTGCAATCGATTAACCCTTTTGGTGTTTCAGAAAAATTTATCCAAAATCTGTAACGTAAAGTTAATGCTCATTACCATGTCTTCCGTAATCTTGCATAGTCTGGCAACAATGAAAAGCGTTTATCAGATCTATTGGATTCGGGGGACTCCCCTATATATGTAGTTAATTTGGCAAGTCCCTGATCTGAGATTAGTTTTTGCCTAGCCGCGGAGTGAGTAGGTTTATCGCCCAGATCACAGAGTGTAACCACCTTGACGACATTACCGTGTCTTAAAATTTGTGTTGTTGTATGTTTTGGGAAGAACTAAATTATATTTAATATTTTAGTGTTATAATAGACCAAGGTAAGAAAAATACATAACTTAATTTTCATGTAATAGTTTCATTTTTTTTTTGATGTTTTGCTCATTACCGTGTCAAAAATTCCCAACATTACCATGTCTTTTCAGTGACATGGTGATGTTGTTATGACACGGAAATGTTTTTAGTTACTATTCTTACGTTTATTCTTAATAATTGTAGATACACAACTCATCCAATGTAGCCAATGCCGATGAAGTAACTAATGGAGCCAAAGTTAGAGTCCTGCCTACTAATAAAATTATAAAGTCCACTGATAACTCTGATAATGCAGAAGATTTTGAATTTAACATTCAGTCAGAGACTAGGTCCGAGATTAAACCTGATGACTGGGTAGCAGTCCTGTTTAACGACTTCTGGTATCCAGGTAAAAGTTTAAATAATAAGTGTCTATTATCGGATCAACTTGTTGTATTTTTTAGGTGTAGTTCTATCACTGAAACGCAAATCTCTGGAAATCCAGTTTATGGACAGAAAAGGTGAAAATTTCTTTTGGCCGGAGAAACGAGATATCCAGATTATTCCAGCTGCCGAAATTTTACTAAAACTTTCAAAGCCACCTGTGCCATGCTCTGCACGACTTTTTTCTGTTCCGGAATACAAAAAAATGAATGAGATGGTTTAAGTTTTTTTTTGCTAGATTCCATACATTTTTTTAATTTTTTTTGTTTTTTTAATAAACAGAACTTTAAGTTGCGTTGAGTTTTTGTGTAACTTTTAATACACACGTTTTGTTAATAAATTTATTCCATAAATATATTAAAAATTGGTGTTTATTGTTCTCTTCTGACATTATCATGTCAGCTAATTAACATTTCCATTTCTCCTTGACATTACCGTGTAACTAAATCTCATTACCATGCCGTTTTTGGTTATTTTTTTCAAATATAGCAAAAATATGGGAGGGTACATTTTACAGTTTTGATTGCCTAGTAATAGTGCATACATTTACATAAAAATATTTTATAGAACTTGATATTTAACAACTGTCACAAAATATTATCAACTTTCCCGAATTTCTTGATAATTACCCAAATATTCAAGACGACGGTCATACTCCTAACGAAATCAAACCCCCTCCAATATATATATACTCTGTTATGGACTATAAAGCAATACTCAAAGATCTAACAGCTGCAGCTGGACAAAATACCTTTACTACGAAGGCTTTAGCAAATAACACAATCAAAATTAACCCTACAACCCCAGATTCTTATAGAAAATTAATTCATCATGTACGCGAAGAGAAGATAATTCACCACACATACCAGATAAAACAAGAAAGAGCTTATAGAATAGTGATTAGAGACCTACACCATTCAGTCCCTTTAGAAGATATTAAAGCAGAATTAAAAGACACGGGACATAAGGTAAGAAATATTATTAATATTAGGCATAGAGTCAGCAAAGAGCCTCTCCCAATGTACTTTGTCGATATAGAGCCTAACACTAGCAATAAAGAAATTTTTAAGGTAGAATATCTACAATTTTGCAAAGTCAGAATTGAATCGCCACGAAAGAAGAATAACATTGTACAATGTACAAGATGTCAAGACTATAACCACTCAAAAGCGTACTGTATGCGCCCATATAAATGTGTTAAATGCGGTGGATCTCACGATTCAAAAACATGTACTAAACCTAATAATACACCAGCTAAATGTGCCCTTTGCCAAAATAATCACCCAGCAAATTATAAAGGCTGCTCAGTATACCAAGATTTGATAAAATCAAGAAATAAAACAAATTCACCTAACACTCCTACACTAAATCATATTAGAAACTCGTATAACCAACAAAGATTTCAAAATATGCCATCCTACTCACAAGTACTAAACAACAATGGACTATCTGCCCAGGCCAACAATACCACTGATATAACCGACAAACTTGCGAATTTTTTGAGCGAATTCAAAAACATGTTTACTCAGCTAATTAACCAAAATAGCATGGTCCTCACCATGCTGACTACGGTCATCAATAAACTTACTAAATAATGGCTAATTCAATTCGAATAGCAGTATGGAATGCCAACGGTATTAGTAACCACGTTCAAGAAATCATACTATTTCTAAACATAAACAAAATTGACATCATGTTAATATCAGAGAGCCACTCCACACATAGAACTTTTATAAAAATCCCATACTATAAAATATACTTTACTAACCATCCTGATGGAACTGCACACGCAGGCACTTCACTCATCATCAGAACTGCACTAAAACATCATGTCCTCCAACCATATATAACAAACAAAATCCAGTGCACAAGCGTCAAACTTGAAGCTTTAACCAGGCCAGTTACATTTACCGCAATTTATAGCCCGCCTCGACATAATATAACTCAAGAAGAATATAATGAACTATTTGTAACGCTTAACAATAATTTCTTAATAGCAGGAGACTGGAATGCTAAGCACACAACATGGGGATCCAGGTTAATTACACCAAAAGGCAGAAACTTATTGAAATGTGTGCAACAACATCAACTGAACATGTTATCAACCGGAGAGACAACGTACTGGCCAAGTGACATCAATAAAATCCCGGACCTGCTAGACTTCGGCCTAACAAAAGGAATATCTGATATTTACTGCGATATTTATTTATTTATTTATTTATTTATTTATTTATTTATTTATTTAAAGCCAGTACACTACAGAAAGATCTTATTTCTAAATGGTACAAACGGTACAAAATTAACAATCTCTAGACATACCCGACACTAAAATTATACAATACAAACAGTTTAAACCTTAAGCCTTAAGATGGTCTTTAATGCGATTAAGCCAATAAGAAATATATCGCAGTCGGAGTAAAATTTATTGTATGTGTGCATCAGCCGGTGAGCAAAGGTATTTGAGCCGTAGTTAGTCCTGTGAAACCTTTCATGAAATAATTGTATTTGTCTTGTGTTTCTACTAGGAATTGAAAATAATACTAAGCTCAACAGATCGCTACAGTCTATACTCCCATTCACCAGTTTATATAAAAACAACACCTGTGCGTTCCTTCGCCGGGTCAGCAAGCTCTGAAAGCCACAGAGTAAGAGTCTTGTCGAGTAGGGTACATTCTGGTAAGGAAAATTATGCTTGTACAAAAGGTATTTAACAAATTTGTTTTGAACCTTTTCCAGTCTATCTATGTGACACGCGTAACCTGGAGACCATACGACAGAACAATACTCTAAAACACTGCGTACTAAACAATTATAAACGCTAGTAAGCGCCTTAGTATCGCCGATGTGTTTTGTGTTCCTCTTGATAAACCCAAGCAGCCTAAACCCCCTCAGAACGATACTATCTATATGCTGGTTGAAAGTCAAATCACTGTCAAATATTACACCGAGGTCATTTAACGATGACACACTCTCGATGATCGAGTCTTTAATCTTATACACCGTTCTGTGAGGGTTTCGACGCTTGCAGAAACTAATAGCCCGACACTTAGAAACATTAATACTTAAATAATTCGCCTCGCACCACGCAACGAAGTTGTCAAGGTCAGACTGCAGACAATTAGAATTCGCAGAGACAGTATTATAAAACTTCAAATCGTCCGCATACAGAAGGCAGCGAGACGACCCGAAACAAGAAATGACATCGTTTACAAACAGCAGAAACAGTATGGGTCCAAGATGGGACCCCTGGGGGACGCCTGAGGTGACGAAAATTTCGCGCGAAACAGAACCACAAGCAACAACGCGTTGATGACGTAGAGACAGATACGATTCAATCCACCCAAGGTAATGTCCCGAGATGCCGATATCACCAAGCTTTTTCAGCAACAAGGCATGGCAGACACTGTCGAATGCCTTAGAAAGATCGGTATAAATGCAGTCAACTTGATTCCCAGACTCAACCGATGTTAACAGAAAGTCCTGATATAATGCTAGATTAGTTGCAGTAGATCGGCCTGAAAAAAAACCGTGTTGCTCTGGTATAATATAATTCTTGTAGGTGTTGAAGATCTCAACGGTAATTATGGACTCAAGAAGCTTAGGGATAGCAGAGAGCAGAGAGATTCCACGATAGTTAACTATTTTCGTCCTGTCACCCGACTTGAAAACGGGAATCAAATTAGAATGTTTCCATGAAGAAGGAAAGCAGCCGGTGTTGATAGATCTCTGAAAGAGAGTTCTTAAGGGGTCCAGGAGTGAGCTGCAGCAATTTAACAGGAGTAAAGGGGGTATACCGTCTGGACCAGCCCCCTTGGAAACGTCAAGAGACATTATCTTATCCCTAATTTCTTCGATAGTAAAAATGTGAGAAGATAAAATGGATGAGAATTCAGTAGGCAAAGCACCAGAACTGATCGGCTTGGAGTGATCCGAGTAGCAAGACTGAAAATGAGTAGCAAAGGCATTAACAATGTCCGTGGGTTCACCAAGGGTAAGACCGCCGTACTGCATACCAGCTGGGAGACCGGACAACCCCCCCAAATTCCTGACGTAGGACCAAAAGTGCTTGATATTCTCGGGAATCAGAAGTTCGGCATTGGTAATAAACGTCAAGTAACATACGTCAGTCCGAAACTTGACCTCTCGTCTAATGACGGAGTAGGCGTCATAATCGTTCTGAAGACCCGTTTTTTTGAATTTCTTGTAAAGTTTATTTTTATTAGCGATAAGTTTACGGAGGTCGCGATCAAACCAAGAGGGATATTTCGCTCCTTTAATAGTCTTCTTAGGAACGCAGAGGTCTATACCTTCAAAGAGAACCGAGTAAAATCTCTCAGTTGCCAAATCTATATCAGAGATTGAAGTAAGAAAATCCCAATCAACATGGTTATAAAAATTATTCAAATCGTTGAACTTGGCATTATTAAAATGATAGAAGGTAGATGTGGCATTATTTTTCAACTCTGGGACATTATAAATATTAAAGTAACACTCAATTGCAGGATGGTAGGTATCAATATCAATTAAGGGATCAGAGCACGACAAAACAGATGTTTCATGAAATTCGTCAGCAAAAACGTAGTCCAAAATTCGATCAATACTGTTACGGTGATGATTGACTTGTTGTAATTCTATAAAGGCCATGGTGTTCAACAAGATCTCAGCGGTAGGGGAGCGCAGAGCCGCAGGAACCAATACATCATCCTCGAAAGTCCATTGAACATTGGGAAGGTTAAAGTCCCCGCATATTATAAACCTATGATTATCATATTTATTCCTCATGGATTCGCAGGTATGACAAAAGGATTCATAGCATTGAAGTGATGAGTTCGGAGGGATGTATATGCAGCAAATAATAAATTTAGCCTGATCCACGCATAGTTGAGTCCAGACATCCTCATAAAGGTCGCCAGCTGCAGTATGTACAGCAGACGAACTGTACCTCTTAGAAACCGCGATCAAAACTCCGCCGCCTCGCTGACAATCGAGCAATTCGTAGTCTCTGTCTCTACGATAAACGATGAAAGAAGCATCAAACAGTTCGGAATTAGAGATGTTACTATTAAGCCAAGTTTCAGACAAGAGTATAAGATCATAACAAGAGGAGTATGTAGACCTCAATAGTATATCAGTTTTTGTTCGAAGACCTCTTACATTCTGATAGTACACTGATAACTTGGAAGAGTCGTTGATATTTAGAAATTTAAACCGACTTCGTTGTCAGTTTGTTGAGCGACAGTAACGTTACGATCCGAATGATCAACCCGACCGTCACTGCAGATAGTAGCTGCCTGCAGTCTAGCACATATATAGCCAACCAGGTTCGACTTATCGCTGTAATTTAAATAACCGTAGGAGGTATGACGGAGCAAAGGCAGGAAAAAAACATTCTGATTAGATATATCTAAGTTCCTAATTATAACAGTTGAATATATTGAACCAAACTTCGATTTAAGCTCGGATCACAGTCCAATCATCATAACTATGAGTACTAGACCAATCTGGAAAAAAACACCCGTAAGGTTATGTAACAACAAAACAGACTGGATTAAATTTCAACAACAAATTAATGAAAACATTAAATTAGACTGCCGACTAAAAAATAGGCATGAAATTGAAAAAGTAGTTCAGCATATAACAACTTTGATTCAAGAAGCAGCATGGCATGCTACACCCACGACTAAAATAGTCGATGCTAAGCATAACGTACCTCTGCATATAAAAGAACTTGTCATTGAGAAGCGTAGAGCACGGCGGAAATGGCAAAACAGCAGAAACCCACTCGACAAAACACATCTGAATAATATTACTCACAATCTTAGTAGGGCTATCCAAGAAGCGAGAAACGACTCCTTTCAAACTTACTTATCAAATATGTCCCCTGAAGATCACTCCTTATGGAAAGCAACGAAGAAAATCAAAAGACCAATTGTAGCCGTCCCACCGATAAGAAAACCTGATGGTACTTGGGCTCGCTCAAATGTGGAAAAAGCAACTACGTTTGCAGAATTTCTTGATCAAGTATTTTCTACGCCACATGAAATCAATAATGGAGATAATATTATAGAAGAATTCCTAGAAGCACCATGCTAACTATCACCACCATTAAAAGCATTCTCTCCTACTGAAGTACGCAAAGAAATAGGATACCTCAACTCTCATAAAGCACCTGGTTTCGACCTTATAGTCGCTGATGTTTTAAAAAACCTTCCAAGAAAAGCAATAGTACTGTTGACCACAATATTCAATAGTATGTTAAGATTATGCTATTATCCTGTTCAGTGGAAACACGCATACATCCTAATGATCAATAAACCTGGAAAACCACCAAGTGAAGCAAATTCTTATCGACCCATAAGCCTACTTCCCATGATGTCCAAAGTTTTTGAACGTCTTATATTAAACAGAATTGAAAATATAACTCCCATCGAAGATCTTATCCCTAATTATCAATTTGGATTCAGGAAAGAACACTCGACAATCCAACAATGTCATAGAATTGTAAACAAAATCAAGCAGAGTTTTGAAAAAAAGGAAATGTGTACTGCAGTTTTCCTAGACATTCAACAAGTATAACGATAGAGTATGGCATAAGGGTCTTCTCTACAAAGTCAAACAACATCTTCCCGCACAATTATATCTCATCTTGAAATCCTATTTGGAAGATCGATACTTCCAGGTAAAGTTTGAAGACGAGCTTTCGACTTGCCATCAAATCAAATCAGGTGTACCTCAAGGCAGTGTCTTGGGCCCCTTTTTATATTTACTATTTACAGCCGACGTACCAACAACCCATGAGACACTCATAGCAACTTTTGCTGATGACACAGCACTCCTGTCATCAGATGCTGATCCCATAAGAGCCTGAAACAACCTACAAAATCACTTAATTCGCCTGCAATCCTGGCTAAAGAAATGGAAAATTCACGTTAATACAAATAAATAATGCCAAATCACTTTTACAACAAGAAGAAATGTCTGCCCACAAGTTTCAATCAATAATGCTCCCGTACCTCTAAAGAATGAAGTCAAATATCTTGGTCTTCACCTAGACCAGAAGCTAACGTGGAGAACACACATTAAAGCGAAAAGAAAACAACTAGACATAAAAGTTAAAAATATGTATTGGTTAATTAATAGAAAATCGCAGCTATCAATAGAAAATAAAATATTGATTTATAAAACTATATTAACACCAATATGGACATATGGCATCGAGCTATGGGGATGCAGCAAGCCATCAAACACTAAAATATTGCAGTCCTTTCAATCCAAAACGCTTCGAACACTAATAAATGCTCCGTGGTATATCTCAAATGAAACCATACATAACGATCTAAGAATACCGTATATCGATGACGTTATTAGAACCCACTCAAATAAGTATAGAATTCGATGCACAGACCATAACAATCAACTTATCAACAACCTGTTCAACCCTCCATTGGAAGAAAGAAGACTAAAAAGAAACTGGCCCGAAGATTTATAGAATAAAATCCAGAGAACCGTTATTGGACGGTACCTGACTCAAGCCACCTATCGACGCCAAACTATTTACTTATTACTCTCTTATGTAGTAGATTGTAGATATGCAGTTATAAATAAAAAAAAAAATATATAATTGGTCATGCAAAATATTTGACCCGTTTAGAGGTCGAATAAAGGTAAAATTAACTTAAAATGTTTGTTGGGTTTGACAGCTAGCGGCCATTTTAGAAACTTAAAAATATTTTTAAGCCATTTATTCTTTTTTTCCCGAAGCCGTAAGGTTTATGGCTTCCAAAACATCGTACCTTGCCGACCTTACAGGGACACCCTGTATAAGATATCAAAAAGGTTGTAGGGTATCAGCAAAGATATATTCTAAAATTATAAAGTATACAGTGTGTTCCAGAAAAGTAGGACAATAAAAATATATATTTTTCTTAATGGAACACCCTATATCTTACAATATTTTTGGATTCTACATAAAATTATAATTATTTTTTAATTAGTGCAATATAAGTCTAAACTCAATAGTTTCCGAAATATCAGGTTTTGAAAAATTACATTTTTGAACTAGCTTTCTAACGGTACATCTTGGAGCAAAAAAAAATTTTTTTGAACACCATAAATATGTCAGAAATCTAAATTCATCATGACAGTATGAATTTTTTTGTTTAACTCATTGCAGACATTTTTACATTTTTTAAATAGGATACGAGATATTAAGAGACCGTTGCGTTTTTAAGAATTTCTTATAATTGCATATTTCAGAGGTTCGAATTATCTGTAGAGTGACGAAATAAAAGAGGTCTTGTTTCAGGGTTGATAAAAATTATGATTTTTTCAAAAAAATAAAAAATCGATGATTTCTTTAAAAAAATCATGATTTTTTTTGATTTTTTAAAAAAATTTACCAGTTTTTACAAATATTATTATTTTTAAATATTTCTAACTGCTGATATTTTGTTTTGTTAAGTAAACAAATACTTTTAAGCAGGAATAGTACAGATACGAAGCAAAACCGGAGAAGTTTTAACATGCAAATTTCGTTCGAGTAGTTTTTGCAAGTTTGCGCCTTTGTGGAAACTTGTGCCTATTAACGTGAAAATTTCGTCCGCGTAGTATTGCAAGTTTGCCGCTTTGTCGAAACTTGTAATAACTGGCAGAAAACACCCGGCTATATAAACGATACGCACTTATTTTAGTTATCAGTAATATTTTTGCTTTAGGGGTTAATATATCAAAACATTTGAACTTATGACAAGCAGGGGCAGAAAGGAAATTAGTGTTTGGCAGCATTTTATAAAAAAGAAAGTGGTGGGCCAACTATAGGTTGTAGAGCAGTATGTAAAAAGTGTTGGAAATAATTGTAAGGTCTAGTGGACAGACTAAAAAGTCATTGGGAAACCTGCAAAAGTGAAACTGTATATCCAAAAATATTTTTAAAATGTGTACTTTTGTCTATTCTAGAACCTTTATATTTATAATTTTCGATATTTCTAAGTTCTAACAACGGATATATTGGACTCCCTCGCGCTTATCAGTGGTTAAAAGCAAAAAAAAAAAAATTTTTGGTCCCCAGACCCCGGCGATAAATTGCTCCACCTTAGACAATTTTAATCGGATCCCTTTACAATTCTAATAGGTTAAAATACAGACACATACCTAGAGAGACTGTAAATTTCATTAAAATCGAACTTAGACACGTTCCGTAAATAGAGACATTTTAAACACAATAAATAGCAAAAATATAATAGCTGTTTTAGCATAATTTGGTTAATCCTTATTGTATAAGGTCTCAGCAAGTGGCTAGAGAACAAAGTTCTCACATATACAGTGTGTGTATAAAGTCTGGAAACGGCTTAATAACATCACAATTTATTGGCCGATTTAAACCAAATTTGGTACAGTTGTGTAAGAGGATCTGACGCACCGAATGACGATATTGGCGTTGTTGCCAGCTTTTTAGTTTGTCTGGAAATCGAACGAATTTCATATTTCAAATGTAACACCCTGTATATTTTTTATTTATAGTTTTTACTTTAAATTTGCTACACTTTTGGTATAACATACTTTGGTCCTAATATCAGTAGTTTTCGAAATAACGACGTGTTTTGAAAATATCAACAAATTTTGTTTTATTCATTAATAAATAAAACACCAGTTCAGTTTTGATGTAAAGTCATAAAAGCTGTCATTTTTACATGCAAAAATGTCTTTAACTGAAAGTGAAAGAATTACAATTCTTATAATGAGAGGATATGGCGATATAACACTTAAATCCAAAACCTTAGAATAATACTAGCTTTATTGTAAACCGCAATAAAAATTTCTGACATATTTATTTATTTATTTATTTATCAACGGACTAGTGCCCAATTCAGTTAACAGTCAACATATATATAAAAAAAAGCATACATTGCAATCATCAAATAAAATAATACTATTACCTAAAAGATAGAAAATAGAGTAAAAGTAGGGTAAAAGTACAACCAATAAAAGACCAACTGACAAAAGAATATTTTAGATCTACACAAGAAACAAAAATAAAAACAATTCAGTATTGGAAAAAAAACACAACACTGTACAAGTGACAAGATACAGTTATACTTGATGTAGTTGTCTCAAAAAATGGGACCTACTAGAAAAGAAATCTAAAGAGTTGCAGTATTCGTTGGCTAACCTACTGGCGCGAGTGATAAAAGTATTTGTACCGTAATTGGTTATGTGCAGAGGAACATGAAAATACTGTGCAGAGCGAGTTTGCCTTGGCTGAATGTGCATTCCTATTCTGCCCAGCAGGTCCCGGCTATAAAGATGGGAATTCAAAATGTAATAGAATAATCTCAGATCCCTTAATTTGCGTCTGTTTTCGAGAGTAGAAATATGAAGGTCAGATTCTAACTGTTCGTAATTAAGAGGAACGTGACTGTTTAGTTTAAATGCAACATATCTAATAAACTTATGCTGAACCTGTTCGATCTACTGTTTTTGTATGTTGTAACAAGGATTCCATGCGCTGGAAGCATATTCCAGATGGGGGCGGACTAAAGAGCAGTAAAATAATCTTAGCGAGTTGACGCTCCGAAAATCCCGAGAGGATCTCTTTATAAAACCCACCATCTGTAATGATTTCGAGACTATAGCCGACATATGATTAACAAAGCTCAGGAAGCTATCCAGTGTTACACCCAAGTCCCTCACATTACTGACAGTATTCAATGGATCGTGGCCTACATAATATGTGTGGGCAATGGTATTTCTAACCCGGCTGAAAATCAATCTCGCCAGACCTGAAGCCACCGACCCGGACGATCTGCGTCCGGTCAAGAAGGTAGTCACGCAGCCAATCAAGAAGCAAACCACCCACACCCAAAGCTCTCAATTTAGCTAGCAGGACGCCATGATTTACTCTATCGAATGCCCTTGAAAAGTCTGTATACACAGAGTGAACCTGAGAGCCATCCTCCAAAGCACTCGACAGAAAATCAGTATACTCCAAGAGATTAAATTCTGTCGACCTACCCGACCTGAACCCAAACTGCCGGTCCGTCAGTGCACCCTGAAAAACTGAAGTAAGATAGTCACACACGAAGCGCTCGAACAGCTTTGGAATAGTGCTCAGGATGCTTTTCCCTTGTTGACTTTCTGTCGGGTGCCTTGGAGGTGGGATGTCAGGTTGACTGCATTTATACTGATTTTTCCAAGGCATTCGACAGGGTGAATCATGAGCTTCTTGTTCACAAGTTGAGGGCCCTAGGTTTGCATGGGTCGCTATTGCAGTGGCTTCAATGCTATCTTGGTGGTCCAGTCCAGACAGTGCGTGTGAAGGGTTTCATAACGACCGAGATTGAGGTAACATTTGGCGTACCCCAGGGATCCCATCTGGGTCCCCTATTGTTTAATGTCTTTATTAATGACATAATGAGATCCCTGTCCTGTGATGGTCTGTTGTTTGCGGACGATTTGAAAATCTACGCCAAGGTATCCTCAATAAATGATGCCTCACACCTGCAGGCTCAGCTTGATGCCCTTGGCACGTGGTGTGAGCATAATGGAATGGACTTGAATGTTGGTAAATGTCATGTTATGCGTTTTTATCGCCTCAAAAATCCTGTAAGATTTCCGTATCACCTCAATGGGGTTCAATACATAGTTAAGGATTTGGGTGTCACTCTTGATAGTTCTTTCTCTTTCGTCCCACATGTCAGCAATATAGTCAGCAAATCCTTGCAGATGCTGGGTTTCATAAAGAGAGCTACTCATGCTTTTCGGACCGCAAACTCCATTAAATTGTTGTACTGTGCTTTAGTCAGACCCTGCCTGGAGTACTGCTCTAGTGTATGGTCTCCTTCTTATGCTAACCATATTCGTAGCCTTGAAAATGTACAGCACAAGTTCTTATGTTATGTGTCCTTCAAGAGCAGTCTTGCACCCGATTACCAGATCTTGCAGGCCCAACTAAACTTGTTATCCCTTGCAACTAGACGTCAGCATAGAGACCTTATGTTTATTTACAACCTCTTCAATAACAGAACTGACTGCCCCTACCTACTTTCGAAAATCAATCTACATGTCCCTATTAGAACCACAAGATCCGAAATATTGTTTCATCTGCCGTTTCATAGAACAAACTACGCTTATTATTCTTGCATGCCCCGAATGCTGAGATTGGCGAATCTTTCGGTAACTGAGTGTGGTCAGGAGTTTGTTGGGGTCTCCTATTCGGAATTTCAAAGACATCTGAGACTGAATATTACTACTCCTCTGTGATATGGTTTGATTTTTTTAATTATTATTGTCAGTTATTGTATAATATTTTTGTTTTTTTAAAAAAAACTTTATGTTGAGATGTACCTAATATGTTTATATGTTATATTTTAGCTATTTTAAATTATTACTCTTGTAATTTTAACTTTACTTAGTTTTAAGTCTTGTTACTTAAATTTTTTTTTGTAGAAATGGGCTACAGCCCGTGAATTATTAAATAAATAAATAAATAAATAAATAAATAAATAAATAATTACTGACCTGAGCCCGGTCTCCTGCCTTGTAGATGGGAGTTATAAAGCTGGATTTCCAGAAAGTGGGGAAAGTGCCGGTTGATAATGATAAGTTGAACATGAGAAATAGGGGTCTAGCCAAAATAAAACTACAATGTTTCAAAATACTAGGGGGTATGCCATCAGGCCCAGGGCCCTTGTTCACATCCAGAGTAGATAATCCCTCATAAATATCTGAGATTTTTATATTAAGTGTATGGACAATGGACATTAATAAAATTGTTAGACAGTAAGTCGAGAGTCGCACAGACGCTGTCAGAGTAGACTGTTGAAAAATATTCGACAAATAAATTTACTATCTCGATACCAGAGGAAGCCCCAATATTATTGTACTCCACCTGATTAGGAATGCCAGCGTTTTTTGTTCTAGAGTTGACAAAATTCCAAAATTGTTTCAAATTTACATTTATAGACATCTCGGTAATAAATACAAAGTTATTATACAACTCTCTCTTAAGTGTCTTACAAACCGACCTGAGATTACAAAAAGTATGATAATCTAAAATTGACTTAGTGGTCCGATACTGTCTATGTGCTTTCTTCTTAGCTATAACAGCCTCCCTTAGTTCATGAGAAAACCATCTAGGAAATTTTTTGAAGGAAATTTTTTTTTAAACGAACGTAGAGTTCAATGGATAAATATAAAATATATTCAACATATCATCAAGAGACTTGTTTGAAAATAATTGATCCCAGTTGCACTGCGCCAAAAAATCTGTTATTGCTAAGAAGTCTGCAGAGTTCAAATCCCTATAGTAACCATCAGAAACCAATTAATTCACTGTCACTGCTGATGTTATCCGCCAACTTCAAATGAAAACACAATGGAGGATGAAAACTGTCAATTGGAATTAAGGGTTCATCAGCCACCCGCACTGAATGATAGAAAAATGACAGTAATTCCTAACCTATTTCAGTCTCATAAAATAGTTACACGCTGGACATGTTTTTCCGCTTAAAAATTCCATAAAATTTGAATTATATAATATTGTTTAAAATGTAACCAGTTAATTTCGATTCTTTCATTTTAAATTGTGTTTCCTCGTCCCTATACAATGGTTTTAATAGTACCTCCAGACGTTAACTTTATTTGCAACTGACTTTGGATTTCAACAGGTTTTCTTCTTACATGTCTCTTATTTTATACGAACATCTTTATGAACAATCTCAAGAAAGTTGTAAGTAAACATTTTGATTATTGATCGCAACAATTTTCCTATTTTCATTTCGTATATATTTGTAGTCTCTCTAATGATGGAAATGAAATAAAGATTTCCGAAAGCTTGGAATAACTTTAAAGAGTATTCTTTCATTTACTGCACTCTCCAATACTCACTAGTCTATACATATTTATATGTCATATTATGGTTACCACTTGCCAAGTAGTATTCTTTTGCTATTTATTGTGTTTATAGTACCATACGGTATTTTTCACTTCAGATTGCTAGAAACTTCTACAAGATGGCGCTACCTATACTGTACTGCCTAGACAGAACAATATTATGGCTATAGGGTGTTTTGATTTTCCAATGGTAGGTATGCTTGCCCTGTACTGAACCAAAGTGTTCGAAACCGGTCTACAGTCTACAGGTAGCAACAGTGTAGCATCCTATTATTGGAAATAAAGATTAATTCCTTTCTTTTCCGGTAGTTTCTGCAATCTGAGTTTGTATTTTAGTAGTTTTAGTACTAACAGTGTTAGTCAAAATACGCCAAATTTTGCTATATAATTCAGTGTTCGTTGGGGCACGTAGCCCAGAGAATAGCTGTTTTAGCATAATTTGGTTAATCGCTATTGTATAAGGTCTTAGCAAGTGGCTAGAGAACAAAAGTTCTCTTATGCGTATTTATGTCATAAAATATATTTTGGTTATATTTTCAAACGTAAGCCGATAGAAAATAGAAAATATCCATCATTTCGGTCCCTGCTGTGTCAATTATTTGAAAAGTAATAAAAATTATTTTTTAAAACTCCATACTTGCTCGATAAAGATGAAATTAAGGTATGCAGGGAGCTATACGAATTTTTATTAGAATGGTTTTGCTACTGAAATAGTGTGTGCCCGTTGATTGGTCGCAAAACACATGAAGCAATATGACTACGCTAATAGTATTGGATTTAACTGATCACTTGTCAAAAAATAAATAAGTTAGTAATTAAAATATAATAAATAACGGTAAGACACTTTTTACTATACCTTTAAACTGTTTATCCACGATTGTCCCACCGACGCCTACAATGTATTGGCTGTATGTGTCAGTAAGTTCTTCATCAAACCCGCATATAAAAAATGTGTGAGCAGAAAAAAATGGTGAAACAACATACTCGTCTCCGGACATGTCACTAGTAACCTAAAAAAAAAGCAGGAATATTTGGATGTGTTCGTTGGCACTGTACTGCTTGTTTGATTTTAATTAATATTCATATTTAGTTGGCTCGCCCTATACATATAGGTCGTCGTACGAGTCTGTGTCTACCAAAACTATTTAAGGAATGTGTATGAATGTTGTCAAATTGCTTTACGAAATGTAATAAGTTTTATAAAAAATATGCTTAATACTCCCTATGAATACAGAATGTAAGATAGTGATTAAAAAGTAAGAAAACATTATTATTCAAACTTACAAGTGACTGATATTTTAATTTTATTTAATCTGTTTTACACCTAACTAATTTTAATTAACCGATAAAATTAAAATATTAGTTGAATTATCTATTTACTAGCAAATCTGACAACAGGTGAATATGTATTATTCTGATTGGTGGAATTATTTTCCGGTGAAATTACGGATCTTTTTGTAAACTCTCATCCGATTAATACGATCATGGCTATCTTTATTTGTATGACAGCATTAAACAGAGACAAAACGTACAATTAAATATCGAACATGTGATTAACATGGACAAGCCTCCGAAACCTCGTTCTGACAGTGGTGGAGATGAAAGGCTACGTGTTTTATTGAGAGCGAACACAGTCCATGATTAGTTCTATGATGTGGGATAAAAAAAAAGATTAGAGTTTCGGGTATTCCTTTGGGGGGCCCCGAAGATTTATCCGTTCAAGTAACGCGGAACAGTCAATGTTATTATACAGTATCTTATATAATATGCTGACATCCCGCAAAAACCTTCTACTCTCTAGTGAGGTAAGATTTGGAATTTGTGTCAGTTGTTTATAGTCAAGTTAATAATAATAATAATAAGTTTATTTTAAAAAGTTACAATATAATAAACATGTTAGTATGATATTCTTGAATAAACTTATTTATAAATTCCCCAGAAGATGGCTTGTAAGGGGCAAATCTTATTAATTTAAAAGTATAAATTATAAATATTTAAGAATATTTCTATAAAAAGTTGCAAGTATTCAATAAACTTTGCTTTCTTGATGATAGATTACTGAATTTCTGAATAGGATTAATTATATAATTGATTCACAATAATATTAAATAGCATCAATTAGTTATAGCATTTCCAAAAATGTTTTTAAAGCTTTTTTTTCCAATATAAATGTTTTTATTTCAATTTTATAATTTTTTAATAAAATATTTTTTTTAATTTTTGTTGGTAAATAATCGTTTAAATAAAAGCATAAATATTTAAAAGTTTCTTGTCGTACGTACTTATTTATTTTAAGTTTTATGGATATTTTATTTTTATAACGCGTATTATGGTTATGGTCTTTAAATTGTATAAAATGCTTTTATTTTTAAAAATATATATTAAAATATTATAAATGTAATCATGTATCATCACCATATTTAAATACTTTTGAATAGCTTTCTTCTTTATCTATTTTAACATAAGTTGGTCTATCTTTAAGATAGTTTTTAATTAATTTTAGTTGATTTCCTTTAAATCCAATATTTTCATTTTTTTTTTAATAGTAAATTATGGCTAACCGTATCAAAGGCTTTTGCTAAATCCAAAAAAATACAAATACAAGGTGTTTTATTATCAAATCATTATATATTTGTTCTGTAAGATAGTAAATAGCATCTTGCGTCGATTTATTTTTTTGAAACCCAAATTGTTTTTTTACAAATAAAATTTATTTTTTCTAAATAATTATCAATTCGCATTTTTAAAATTTTTTCAAAAACGTTAGCTAATGAAGATATTAATGTTATAGGCCTATAATTACTAATTTTACTTGAATGTACTATATGTACTTTTTTTTTCATTTTATTTATAATAAAAGTGAGTGGCCTAGAAGTAGTAGTTTTATTAGATTTTAATATTTCTGTGGTTATACCATCGACACCAGGAGATTTTTTTAATTTTAAACTACCAATTATATTTTCAACTTCCTGATGAATTAGTTTCTTCTAAATAAAATGAGTCAATATTGTTTATTTTCTTATTTAAAAATGTGTTATTACATTTACTGATTTTATTTGCTAGATTTTCACCAACTGTAGAAAAATAGTCAATAGCTATACGTTTCTTGTCCGTAATTGACTCATTCTCAATTTTAATTTCGCTTATACTTTTATGTTTTTGATTTTTATTACATACTTTTTTAATGGTTTTCCACATATCTTGATTAGAATTTTGGCATTTATCAATTTCATGTTTATAAAATTAGTTTTTGTCTTTTTAATTAGTTTAGTTAATTTGTTTTTATAAATTTTATATTTATGTAATAAAAATCGATAATTTTTATTTTTCTGTAATTTTTTATAGAGCTCGTTTTTTTGTCGTAATAGAATTTAATAGGTAAGCCACTAGTAATCCATTATTTTTTTCTTTTTATTTTCTATTTTAATTTGAGTTGTATATTTCTGTAAATTATTTTGAATTTCTTTTATTAAATCATTAGATAAGTCATTTATTTCAGAATAGGAATAGAATTTTGCCCGATCTGTTTTTGCCATATTTTCTTTTAATTTATAATAACTAACATATTTTTTATACGTTAATAACGGTTCTCTATTATAAATATTACCAATAAGTCTTTCTTGGAAAATTATTGGGTAATGATCCGTTATTTGATATTTAAAGATTATTGATTTAAAATTATCTCAATTTTCATTTGTTTTTACAAAGATATGATCAATACAAGAGGTATGTTCTTTTATTTCTCTCGTACTTTTATTTATTAATGATGTAAAATTATATTCACTCAGCAAGTTTAAATACTCATTACTTTCTTTAGACTTTGAAGAAATATCAATATTTATATCACCTACTAGAATTATCGTTTCATTTTTACAAGTATATTTGATATTATCAAAGAAAATCCTTAAATTTATAGTAAATCTGAAAGCATCCTCCGAGTGGGGGAAGTCTATATATAAAACAGCTTCTTCTAATTCTAGAGTTCGGGCTGTTCGCGGTCTTCCAGGAATGTCACGTGACCTCGCAAAACTCCCTGTTTCAGCTAAACGTCGGTGAAGATTTGAAAATGTTTCAGCAGCAGGCAGTACTCTGTTAGGATATCGCTCTTGATAGATTCGTCTAGCTGCTCGTGCATTTCCATCGGCAAGGCCATATACAAAATGCATGTCAGCTAAATGCGCATTATTTCTTAAGTAATCCATACCTTTTAAACAATACTATTAATATTCAATGAAAATGACAAAACTGAGAAATAAACCACATAAGCAACTAACTGTCAAATATGTTTTAATTCACGACAAATGCATTTCCAAAGCCGCCTTATCAAAATACAAAATATCAAAAAAGTATTTCCAAAGCCGCCTTCTCAAAATAGAAAATATTAGAAAATAACATACTATTCATACTAATAAATAAATATGCATGTCACTGAGAACATGTTATACTTAAATAGGCATCCTCAGATGCCTTCCTTTGGCATATACCTACATATTTGTTTATTGTAATTATGTATAGATCTTAGTTAATATACTTAAATTAATATTTGAGTGTTTGATCAATTATTTAAAACATATTTTTTAATATTTTGTGTATAGTCAAATAAAATAATCATTTGACATTAAACTGGCCCTCGTAGCAAAATAACACACGTGAACTTTTTTGTTGTAATTGAATGGGGGATTCATAAAAAAAAAGTTAAAATCAAATAAGTCAGTGGTGTGGTTAGGTTAGGCATAGTTTCCACAAAAAATATGATAGCCACATTTTGTACCGACGCCACTGGTTAAATTTACGAATGTGTTTTACTTTGAAAATAAGTGTCCTGAGATGCTTATTTAATTCACCAAATTTCATAAAAAAAAATTACTCGTTAAGGAGTTATTTAAAAATTATTACCATTCCTTCTAACATTTCAACACCCTGTATCTCCGTAACGAAGTCGCCAGGGACCACTGTTTATAAGAACTTTTCATCTTGAAATATTGCCGGCAATTACCTCCCGAAGTTTGTCGAAGTACTTTTGAATCACCCTGTATACTTATAATATTAATTTTTTTTCCCAATTGATAGTTTAAAAAAAAACACTCTTATTTTGAGAGTAATTGTTATTATTTTTAACATACACAATAATATCGTCACTTTTATTGAAATCTCCGTTATTATAAATTATATCATAACTATTTAATTTAAATAAGTCGGTATTAAAATCTTTCCAAGTTTCTGTTACCACTATAACATCAAAATTATGGTCGAGTTGACAAATTAACAGTTAATCAATCGGAATTTTTAGTTTATAGTAATAATACTTAGAAATTATCTTTGAATTTTCTCCAACATATCAACATATTTATTGTAGAAAGGATTCCAAACTGGACTCGCATACTCCAGAATAGAGCGAACAATTAAGCAGTATATCACTTTGAAACAATAGACATTATTTAACTTGTTTAAAGAGCAAGACAAGAATCCCAGGAGCTTAAAGCCCTTGTTGCAAATATTTTTGATATGAGCGTTAAGAGTTAATTTACGACCGAACTCTTATTTCTAACTCTTATTTAAAATAATTGAATTGATAAAATAGTCAAACACTATTGGTACCCTGTACAATTTCCGAGACAATTTCACAACGCAACACTTGGCGATATTTAAGGTTAGACCGTTCAAAAGACACCATCTGTCCAAATCTTGTTGCATTTCAAGATAATCGTCAACACTGTTTATGTGTATGAAAATTTTTAAATCATCAGCATAAAGGAAGAAATCTGAATTAATAATAGAGTTGTATAAGTCATTAATAAAGATATTGAAGAGAAGTGGCGAAAGGTGTCCCCCTTGAGGCACTCCAGAAAAGGCATCAATTACAGATGATTGTACACTATTAATTGAAACTATTCGTTTCCTGTCAGTTAGATATAAAAAAAACATCCTGATATCTCGTAGGCAGCAATCCTGGTCAGCAAAATCTCATGATTAACCCTGTCGAAGGCCTTGGAGAAGTCTGTGTAGGCCGCATTCAGCTAACACCTCCTCTCCAATGCCTGCGACAAATACTCAGTATAAACAAATAAATTGGAAATAGTTAAGCGTCCACGCGCGTAGGATTTATTAATAAATATTGTGAAGAAATATAGGACTTTTCCCGTCCCCCCAAATTAGTTGGATTTTAAAGATCTTTCATTTTTTTGGGGACAAAAAGCCAAGGGCTGTTCCAAGGTTCAGCTGTATCGACGCGCATCGTAATAATAAATAAGAAACAATTAAGCCTAAACTCACCTGAGAAACCTGTGTGGATGACTTATGAGGCTCAAACGGTATCTGATCCTCTTCCTCTGCCGCTACATTACTTTGTTGTTTTGCCGAAAAAGGCCGCGTTCTCAAAGCAAATTCTTCCTCGGCTCGGCTGTCTTTTTCCGACCCGGCGATTCTATCTTGATTGCGGAGAAGCATTGCCAGAGTATCTTCCTCCTCGTCTTTTCCTAAGTTACAAAGACAATTAAATTGACAAAGTTTTAGAGAAAAATCGCTTTTGTTTACCTGAAGTAGCATTTTTTAAATAATTGCGCGTCAGAGGGTCATCTACATCAGCCGGGAGTTTCTGCACTAGTGTATTGTCTTCGTTATTGGTTACTGTTGTATTTACATTTTTTAGAAACCTCAGCGCCTGAAAAATATTTACTTTGTTAGCCGAAATATTCGACGAACAGCAAGTTACGTTCAATTGGGCAACTACCTTTTTACTTAAAGGAGATTCGATATTCGTTTTTTCCGATTCGTCCTCAACATCTTTCGACGTTATTAAATAATTGTCCTCTTTCACTGGCCTCTGTTGTTCCACCGAATCAATTAACCAGTCGACCGATACGAGTGCACAGTACGCCTTACTAGCTTTTATCAGGTTTGTTTCGTGGCACTTGGGATCTCCAACAATGATGTGAGTTACTCTCTCCGAAAAGCCATCGTAGCGCGTAGCTCCGCTCAGATTAACGATCCTGTTTAGTTTGTCCCGGTGTTCCGGACTGAATCCAATTACAAAAATCTAAAATCAACTAATGCGTAATCCAATCGTCATCTCTAAGTAAGATAATTTACTGAAATTGGGCATACGTAACAATTTCTCACAAAAGAACTTTATTATTATTAGACACAATCTACAGAGTGATACTTTTCCCGGGCATGAAATATTTTACCGCCTCAAAAAATGTTTAGCCACTGGCTCAATTTGATAATTTAGCCAGCTCTTTTATCTTATTGCGAAACTACTTTGTTGCGTTTTTCTCTAAAAGTCGATGTTTTTTCCACGAAAAAATCATAACTTTTAATCAACAGAGAATAAGAAAAAAAAAATTAAACGCGTGAAATACAAGGTGTCCCAGAATATGTGGGCAATCTCCCCGGACAGGTAAAAACTACGATGTTTTATTTTTTACTTGTACTTATCGAATGATAGAGATTTAATGTAAAGTGTCGTAAATAATTTTAGAAGTTTAACAAAGCCAGCCTCAAGTATGGAAATCAAATTCATCGCGGGCGCGGTGAGGGTGTTGAAAAAAATATCCTAAATGCCGTAGAAGCAGATCCTGCTACAAGTGTCCGAAAATTGGCTGTCGAGTTTGATTGCCCAAAATCGACGGTCTATAGAATCCTTAGAGACCAACAGTTACATCCGCATCATTTTCAAAAAGTCTATGCGTTTCTTCCTGAAGATTTTCTGCGGAGGATGGAGTTTTCTAACTGTGTTTAAGATTGGCACAGAAACGATGCAAATTTCATTGGTTCAGTTCTCTTTACGGACGAAGCTGGATTTTCTAAAAACAGTATCATTAACTCCTATAATTTGCATTTATGGGCAGAGGAAAATCCCCATGCTTCTATTGTAACGCATCGTCAGCATAAATTTAAACCCATCGACTTGTGGGCCGGAATCATCGCAACATTTGATTGGACCATTTGTATTGCCAAGAAGGTTAATTGGAGAACTTTATTTGGAATTTCTTTAAAACAATTTGCCAGAACTTTAGAAAACCAAGGCCTAATTTTTACAAGGAAAACAGGGAAGAAGAAATAAATGGTTTGGCGTCTGTCACGGTATAACCATCCATATCACGCAGAAAAGTGTATGATGAAGTTGGGATTAAAAAATCACGAACGCAATTATTACTAAAAGAATATAAATTTAATTTAAGCCATACAATTACCATCTCGTCCAACATTAACATCCCGGTGACGCAGAACGTACGATAGTTTTTTGCAACTGGTACCTACAAATGTTGCAGGAAAACGCAAATTTTGAACGACGAGGCTTATTTTACGAGATCTGGTATCTTAAACCGAAACAATTCAAGGTACTGGTCTCGAGAGAACCAACGACACGTAATATTTCCACGAGAACGTCAAGGCCGGATTGGATTTAGCGTGTCATGCTTTATTTTTGGCACTGAAATTAAGTATTTTATCTATGAAGGAACTTCAACCGAAAATAGACACCTAGATATAATGCGAGATGCACTAATGGAAATATTAGAGGATGTTCTTTTAGCCGATTTAAATAATATTTATTACTAGCAAGATGGCGCTCCGAGTCACAATTCTCATATAGTGAGAGAATATTTAGAAACCACAATTCCTCATAAATGGATTGGTACCAATGGACCTGTCAGGTGGCCTCCAAGATCACCTGATCTTTCTGTGTTGGATTTTTTTTGTGGAGTATTCAACGCAGGATTTCATAGCATCTAAACTACTCAACTTTTTAATATTTTTCGAAAACAGGGTCATAGGGAGACATTAGGCCTACAGTTTAAAATTATTTTGAAATATACCGGATGTCCCAAAAAAAAGATCCATAGCAAAGTTATATTTTTTGAAATGGAACACCCTATATCTTACAATATTTTTGGATTCTACATAAAATAACAATTATTTTTTAGTATGTGCATTATAAGTCTAAACTTAATAGTTTCTGAGATATCGAGTTTTGTAAAATGACATTTTTGGACTTTGACAGCTTGTAGCTTTCTAACGGTACGTCTTAGAGCAAAACGGCTTGCATGTCTCCTATCTTACTTTTCTACTATCTTTCTAAAAGTGTCAACTTCCGGTTAAACCGGATGTATCTCAAAAGCCGGAAATATAGTACTTCCAGTTTAACCGGAAGTTGGCATTATGGCATTTTTGGAAAGATAATAAAAAAGTAAGATAGGGACATGTAAGCCGTATTGCTATATGGCGTATCGTTAGAAAGCTACACGCTGTCAAAGTTCAAACATATCATTTTTTAAAACTCGATATTTCAGAAACTATTAAGTTAGACTTATAATGCACTTACTAAAAAATAATTGTAATTTTATGTAGAATTCAAAAGTAATGTAAGATATAGGGTGTTCCGTTTAAAAAAAAGTATGTTTGATATGCCCCGACTATTAAAAATTTTTAAAAAGTTGAGTAGTTTAGATGCTATGGAAGCCTGCGTTGAGAGTGGGCCAACCTGTATAAGAGACAATACCACAATATTAAACAACTGCGAAAAGCTACCCATCAAACCTTTATTACCAATTATTTTATTAAATGCATTGCGAGAAATAAAAACGGTGTTTCGAAAGTGTTTAGAACACAACGGAGCCAAATTCAAACAATTCTTGTAATTTAATAAAATAATGATTTGTTTTATTGTTGGTTTAAAGTTATGTAATAATATAAACTTGTATAATAAAAATAATGTTGTTAATTTTGTTTTTATTTGCCGGCATAGCCTTCTATACGAAAAATGATTAATTTTACAAAATATGTTAAAATTATCCCTTTTTAAAAGAAACAAATATGGACTATTATATATTTTTGAAAAGCTCTTAAAAATACATATAAGACAAAGAAATAATATATAGGGTGTTCTATTTAAAAAAACACAAGTTTGGATCATAACTCAAAAACAAAACTTTTTGTAAAAAAAACTAACTACGCCACTGAATTCTACATAAAAATCTCTATAATAACCCATTTTTACCTTATTGATAATCGAGATACAGGAGAGCGTCAAAAATGAGAAATTTTCAAAATCGTCCTGTATGTCAGAAACTGAGAGGGCTATGAAAATTTCGTTTGTGGCAATGAAAGTTTCATAAAACAATAGAAAAGTAAGCCGCAAACCCCATCTTTCTATCTTTTATAATAAGGGAGCTGGTATATGAAAACACAGGAAAATTGGACATCCTGTACTTTCAAATGCACCTGCTTTCGAAGTTCCTGCATCAGTTTATATTTTTGAAGCGTCGAAAGGGTAGGATTGATGCTATCTCGAAAAAAATCCAAGTGACAACGGCTTTTTACGAAATCAAAATATATCCATTCGTTTTCGATACACAGGCCCTCGGAGTTTTAAGTGAAAACCCATGTATTACATATTAAGCCCAAAATACTTACCGAGCAGCCATCTAGAAACTGTCCCGCATTTTTAACTTTTTTAATATCAATTTTTTCCACCAGATCAGTTGCTAAAAGAGTAAAATAAATCGTGTTACTAATAAATCTGGCGACATTGCGAACAGTAAGTAGTAAGTTTTGCAAAACTTCCTGGCGCTTTCGCGCCTCTGTAAACGAGGCCCTATACTGACCTTTTCTCTTAGTGCTTAGGCGTGGCGTGACGACACTTCCGGCCACAGCAGCCATGTGTGATATTTGTGTTAAATTGACTGTTTCATTAATGGTGGTGGACGGTCGCATGCTTGTTATTCCTATACAACTGATGGTAGAAAAATTGGGGTCTATGTTTTCACCCTCTTTCGTCGGGGTTGACGTACATGTTTTAACCTGAAAAGAGAATTGATTAAAGTCACTGGTCTATATAAGCAACAACCCAGCACCAAAACGGTGGTAGACCAGAGACAGTAATACTTCACGCAGGGTTGAGAAGATTTCAATCAGTTCATTAAAATCATGATTTTAATAAAGTATTTTTTTTTAATCATGATTAAACATATTTATTAATAAAAAAAAAAAAAAATGTGAATTCCGTTTAATACAAAAAAAAAACCTTGTTCATAATAAATACTGCAACTATAACCTTTTTTGGTAACAATACAAAACTGATGGTATTTTAAATAATAAAAAAAGTTTAGTTGCCACCTACCTCAGCTAGCTCAACCTCGTGGCAATTGTAACCGAGGTGTTTTTTTTTTGCGAAGGGTTCTTGCCACTTAAACAACAATATGCACAATGTACGAACCCCAAAGGATGTTGCTGCACAATCAAATGGCATAGGATAGAGTTTTGAGCGCCTGCTTTTAGCTGTAACCTGTCACAACAACACCAATTTCCTGTAAGTGAACAATGGGGCCCACACACAGTCAGTGGCGTAGCCAGCATTTTGGGGCGGAGGGGGCGAAGTACCGAAGAGGCGCAGATTGCGGAGCTAAAGCGGCGCAGGCAAAAAATTTTTGGGACCACGCCCAAATTTCGTAGGAATTCACCTTGTTCATGCTCCTTAGGGAACAGGGGTCTGGCCCCAAATGAAGGTAAAATCCGCTAGATAAAAAAAAATAAATTTAATGTGATGGGACGCTCTCAAAACCGGTTTTATTAAGTTTATTCCCATCGCTCTTCTTTACTAAAAATAAAATAAGACGGATCTTGTTTTTTAAGAAATTTTTTTTAAGTAGTAAAGGGGCGCCAGACCAAGGGGGGGCGGGGGGGGCGATCGCCCCCCTTCGCCCCTCTGTGGCTACGCCACTGCACACAGTGCCAAAACAAACACAAAAATTAATTTAAAGTTATTTAATTAAAGATGTAATGTGTTCCGTACAATAACATTCGGCCATGCAAAACCTAAACAGTGCGATAATTCTCCGTTACTCGCATTCCCAGAGAGTTTCCAGCGCGCCTAGCAATACCGTCTCTCCTCTGCCCCAATTGCCAAAAGTGACGTGTTACTGTAGTTGATATGCCAAATCAGACAAAAATAGTAAAAGTATTTGAGTTTGGCTGGGTTAAACACTCATTATTACAGCGCAAAAGTTCAACTCTTTTACATTTCTCTTTATATAACTGAATAACTGAGATTAAGGCGGTAAATCACTTATAACTATAATAATATATACTGTTAAAATAGTTAAGCAAAATAGCTTATGGCTTTGATTACAACGAAAAGAAAAAATAATTTACTTTTAGGTATGGCAACAAATTATATTTGGCTGTGTCCAATAAAAGCAAAACCAAAATCAACTAGATTTTTGCAGCGTAAATAAAATGTACTTATCCACAGGTACTTCTGGAGGTGGCTAAATAAGATATCTAAGGCCTATTGGGACATAGATTGCCTTTGATACTGACTGGCTGAATAGCAAATTCAGTTGGCCCTCAAAAAAACAGTTTCGAAACCGCGAGGTCAAATTTAAATTGACCGAAGTTCGAAAGACTGGCTCAAATAGAGGCCTTAAACAAAGCTAGGTGTGGAAATCTCAGAGATGGAATCGGATTTTCCAGAAGGTTTGGTCTGCGACCACAGTCAAAGTAAAATATGATCGGAACTATTATAATACTTAAAAAATAATTTAACTGTTTGTCACAAAAATAAAAGTTAAAAAATCCGTTTAATACAAAAAAAATTTTGAACCCAACCTAAAAGTAAAAACTAAATATTGTACTGTTATAATACCTAAGCTATATAATGCCTAAAAAGTGATACTAGTTTAATGGCTTTTTCATTGAACGAGTCCATAGAAAGAAAACATCCTCCCTAAATCAGCAGAAGAAGCACAAGCACACAAAACAGAAATCACTATAGGTAGCACTCGCTTATAGCGATTGGTCATCCCGTTTCCCCAAACTTTTTGGTTTTAACATTGGGATACATGACCGAAAATAAATCAAACAAATTTTATATCATTCCAGTATTTCCTTGTAAAACTACCTACCGATCATACTATCAGGAATATTTAGGCTGTAATTCTTAGACCACTTACTATTTAATGCATATAATTGGACATCGATTGAATGACATATTTTCCGTCAAATAATAACAGCAAGTGATGAATGTTTTTTGGCGTTTTGTTGCCTAAATTACAAGAACAAACTGTAAATAAAAAATATCCAGAAAGCTAATGAAGACAATGTTCTACTAAACTGACTGTTGTCACTTACATGATATTTTTCGAAAGGCAACGCGTATCCTTTTTCCACGCTATCATATGCCCACTGCATTGTAACACACGGAACTTCCTTTTTTCTGGCAGCTTTAAATTTATCACTGGTGGTTCCCCCCACCCCGTGGCAAATCAACACATCAGTGACAGCTAAATTCAATTTCGCCACAAACTTACCGCCTGAAAAATATTCAGTTATATAGGGTATATAATATCGAAAAGAAATTTTAAGGTATGATACTCTATACCTCCATACGGAGCTACAGGCCCTTGAAGATTCTGTCATCAGAGATTTTTTTAATGTATCAAGATCTAGTTAAAATACCGTAAACAAATTATGTAGAAAAAATGTTTTTAGTGTTTTCGGCTGACTTTAGAATAATTGGCACCTAATTACAATAGTAAAGTGGTCTTTATGTTGATAAGAAAAAGCATTGAAAATTAGGATATAACTATTTTTATTAATCTAACAAAAATGTAATTATTTATTGCTTATATTAGGTATACATTACCATTGGAGGATATTATTTCGGACAACTGGGCCTTTTCCTTATTATTTATAATTCCGGTACTGCATATTGTTAACTTGTGAAAAGTGGGACATTTGTACTTTTTTAGGTACCTAGGATCATTTGCTGAGACATTACGCGATTTGCTTTCTTCAAAAATGACATCTATCCATTCAGGCAGCATTAATGTCAAGCCTTTTTCTGCACCAAGCTAAAAAAAATTAAATTCATACCTAACATATAACATAACGAAGGTTCCACGAATTTAAGGCCTTTTTGGGGCAATTGAGAGTTCATTCCAAGATGGCTCTATGAAGCAAGTTCTCTTACGGACGTTCTATTTTCAGGCCTTTTTGGGCAATTAATGGTTTCTTTTTAAGTAGAACTAAGCAGCTAGCGTTATCTGACGTACGAAATTAAACTTCCTACGATACCGGGGCGTTTTTGTGATGTACTTTCAAGTGATAGTTAAACAAAAAATGTAAAAAAGCAGTTAGTAATGTGAACGTTAAGTATCGACCAGTGTATTTGTCGTGAATCCTTTTAACATGATACCATAAACCATAACCTGCATTAAGGAATAAAAGTGTTTGTATATTTTTGAAACACTCTTAAAAAGAGGTATAAGACAAAGAAATAATATATAGGGTGTCTCATTTAAAAAAACACAAGTTTGGATCATAACTCAAAAACAAAACTTTTTAGGAAAAAAAACTAACTAATCCACTGAATTCTACATAAAAGACTCTATAATAACCCATTTTTACTTTATTGATAAGTTATCAAATAATCGAGATACAGGGGAGCGTCAAAAATTTCAAATTTTCAAAATCGCCCTGTACGTCAAAAACTGAGAGGGCTAGAAAAATTTCGATTGCGGCATATAAAGTTTCATAAAATAATAAAACAGTAAGCCGCAACCCCCATCTTTCTATCTTTTATAATAAGGGAACAGGTATATCAAAACACACGAAAACTGGGGGTGGCCAACTAAGAATGCGAGGTATTGTATCTGGGAAATTATCCATCGTAGAGACTTGCGGCAAAAAAAAATTATTACTAAAACGGCCAAGAGAAAAACCTGGAAAATATTTTCAAGTTTCTGAAATGGCCGCTAGGGGGCGTAACTGCAATCTTGAATCTAAAAAAGTGATGTTTCTGTAAATTCCGCTATATTAACCTAATAAAAAAAATCCTGATCTTTAAAGTCAAGGATAATCTGAACCTTTTTTGTTTGACACTTTTTGCAGTATCTCTAAAAATAAAGTGGTGGGGGGTATTCAAACGTTTCCGTAAATAACATCCTGTATCTTCGAAACGGCTAAGCCGATTTGAACAAACTTGGGCTCGATAAAAGGAGCTATTTTTGGGCTACAAACATCATTATATTTGAAGTTTTGTAAGTTTCACATATCGCCGCTAGAGGGCTTTTTTCGACATTCCAACAGAAATGTTTAATTTACTCAACAAAATAAAATGCATTAGTATGATTTTTTCTTTCATGAAAAAGTAGCTAAATGATGCCTAAACTAGCTCGCGAAAACCGCATCTCGATATCTTGTTCCTAACCCAAAATATCGGCAATAGAAAATTTTATACGAAAATCCCTTAAATTTTCATTTTATTGTAACTATATTTTTCTGGAATTCTTTCTATTATGTAAGCTGTGGCCCTAAAAAGAACCGATTTATAAAAGGAAGATTTTTAATGCCCCCGCAAATGCTCGAAATGCTGATCATCACGTTCTATGCACAAAAAGACAATTAATAGAAACAGGCCATGGAAACAAAACAAATACCTAATCAAAACATAAATAACCAAATTGTCAACAGTTGTCAAAGTTTTGCGTTACTTTGAGTAATTTTTGTGTTTACAAAATTCATTTTACGAATGATGAAGCTGTTGATATGCTTGTGGTTTATTTTGAATGTCTTCAGAATGCCGCAGTAGCTAAAAGAGTTTACGCCGCTCGATATCTTAATCGGCGTCCTTGCGATGTGAGAGTTTTTCCCCGATTAGTGGCGAGTTTACGAGCCAATGGTTGTTTTCGGCCTAAGGTTCAACGGCAAAGAATTGGAAAAACACAAGAAAATATTAACTACGTACTGGGGTATATTGAAGGAAATCCTCATGTTGGCATTGTTGGCACAAGAGCATTATCCCTTGAATTGGACATATCACGAACAACGGTTCAAAATATTTTGAAGGACCATAGGTAAGTTCTAATGGCCATCAAAGTTAGGTATTCGTTTAAACTTTTTTTAATTACTTTTAGAATGCACCCATATCATGTCGTTTTGCATCAGGCCTTGAAAGGGGAAGATTTTGATCGGAGGTTGGACTATTGCCATTGGATGTTAGGTATGATACGCCAAAATAGAGAATTTTTTTTTCAAATTCTTTGGACCGATGAAGCCACCTTTAGTAGTGACGAAAGAGTCAATCTACATAATATGCACTATTGGTCTGCAGAAAATCCGCATTGGTTGCGTGATTGGTCTGCAGAAAATCCGCATTGGTTGCGTGAAGTTCAGCACCAAGGACGTTGCAGTTTAAATGGGTGGTGTGGCATACTGGAAGGCAGAATTATTGGGCCATATTTTTTTGAGCAATCCCTAAATGGCAATGTCTTTCTTGACTTTTTGGCCAATCAATTACCGTTGTTGTTGGAAGATGTGCCTTTGGAAAGAAGGCAAAACTTCTTTTTGCAGTTGGATGGTTGCACAGCACATTTTGCCGTTAATGTGCGAGAGCATATTAATGCAGTATTTCAACAGGGGTGGATTGGAAGAGGAAGTCTGTTTCCATGGCCTCCGCGATCACCAGACCTAACTTGCCTGGATTTTTATTTATGGGGGCCGTTAAAGGACATCGTGTTTCAGACTCAACCTACGACCAGAGAAGATTTGAAAAACCGGATTCGTAATGCAATACGTAACATACCGAGAGCCGAAAGTGCAGTTTTGTCTACCCATGAGAGGCTTCAGCAATGCATAGAACGTGATGGTCAGCATTTCTAGCATTTGCGGGGGCATTAAAAATCTTCCTTTTATAAATCGGTCCTTTTTAGGGCCACAGCTTATATAATAGAAAGAATTCCAGAAAAATATAGTTACAATAAAATGAAAATTTAAGGGATTTTCGTATAAAATTTTCTATTGCCGATATTTTGCGTTAGGAACAAGATATCGAGATGCGGTTTTCGCGAGCTAGTTTAGGCATCATTTAGCTACTTTTTTATGAAAAAAAAATCATACCAATGCTTTTATTTTGTTGAGAAAATTAACCATTTCTGTTGGAATGTCGAAAAAAGCCCTCTAGCGGCGATATGTGAGACTTAAAAACTTCAAATATAATGATGTTTGTAGCCCAAAAATAGCTCCTTTTAACGAGCCCAAGTTTGTTCAAATCGGCTTAGCCGTTTCGAAGATACAGGATGTTATTTACGGAAACGTTTGAATACCCCCCACCACTTTATTTTTAGAGATACTGCAAAAAGTGTCAAACAAAAAAAGGTTCAGATTATCCTCGACTTTAAAGATCAGGATTTTTTTTATTAGGTTAATATAGCGGAATTTACAGAAACATCACTTTTTTAGATTGAAGATTGCAGTTACGCCCCCTAGCGGCCATTTCAGAAACTTGAAAATATTTTCCAGGTTTTTCTCTTAGCCGTCTTAGTAATAGTTTTTTTTGCCGCAAGCCTCTACGATGGATAGTTTCCCAGATACAGTACCTCGCATTCTTACTTGGCCACCCTGTACCGGGTGTTCCACCTAAGGAGGTAATCGGCTATATCTCAGAAAGTAATAACACTAGGACTTTGGGAAAAAATATATATCGATAAAAGCGGCCCAGAGAAATTGCTGGAAATTATTTCCAAGTTCGAAAACTGACCGCTAGGGGGCGTAAGAGAACTTTCAAAATATAAATGCCGATTTTCTCTGGATTTTTCTTAATAGAAATATGTTAAAAATATAAGCATTGTATTCTTCATAAAATTATGCAACTTTATGTTAGGAATCGTTTTTTTCTATTTTCAATAATAAAGTGGTGGGAGAAGGTCAAACTTTTTTTCTTTCAAACGCTGATATCTCTGCTTTGGATAAACCGATTTTATTCAACTTGGTCTTGAAAAAAAGCCCTTCTTTACCTCTACACGTAGATCTATTAACTATACCATATTGATTCTGATGGTGGCCACTAGATGGCGTTTTTCCGTAATTCCTCAATGAATAAGGATTTTCTCAAAAAAATCAAATGTTATGATATTACTTTTTCATCATATTTTATTTTAGGCTTATAAAGGCTATTAAATAGTGGAATAAAAAATCCAGGTCCGTATTTAAAATAAAAAAGTTGATGATGGTCGCTCGAATCCGAAACGTCGAATTAAAAAACTAACCCCATCAGCTTGTAGAGGAGGAAAAGTTACTATAAGGAACTGAAAACCGCAACGTGATATCTTTTGTTAAACTAGAGAAATTAGGGATAATAATAATTAATATGGAAAAATAGGCCACTTTTTAAAACATTAATTAAACAATTAAATCTCTGGTTTAATGACGTCCAAGATGCTCGAACTGTCTCCCATCATTTTTTTTATTTTGATTTTTCTTAATAAAAATATCTTAAAAATATAAGCATTGTATTATTCATAAAATTATGCAAATTTTTGATAGGAATCTTTTTTTTCTATTTTCAATAATAAAGTGGTGGGGGAAAGTCAAACTTTTTTTCTTTCAAACGCTGATATCTCTGCTTTGGATAAACCAAAACAAGAATTCATTGAGCGTGTAGTGTTGCCTTTTATCAAGTAAAATTTGGAAACAAGCAAAACACCAAGATCCAAATCAAGTAAAATTTGGAAACAAGCAAAACACCAAGATCCAATGAGCGTGTAAATTTACCTATATCAAGTAAGCTTTGGAAACAAAACAAATTTCCTAATGTCAAAAGACATTATTTTTTATGCTAAAATAATTAATAACCACATTCGCAGTTAGATTATTGATTAGGCTATTGTTATTCTGTGTTAGTAAATTGTTATAGTGCTAGTTAGTTAGTTTGTTAGTTAGTTATAGTGTTAGTTGTTGTTTAGTTAATCATTAGATTATATTTTTTAAAAATGCCTTTGTCGCTTCAAGAAGCGGTTGATATTATCGCTGTTTATTTTGAGTGTTTTCAAAATGCGACTGTTGCTGCAAGGATATACGCTCTTAGATATCTTGAAAGGCTCCAGTACGGAAGCAGAATGTTCACTTGCCTAGCCAATCGCTTCCGTACTACAGGAAGTATTCGTCCGTTACGCCGCAGAAGGAGTCTTACCGCTAGAACTGAGGAAAATATTATCAACGTTTTAGCGTATGTAGAGTTCAATCCTCAGCTAAGCGTTCGGCTAATTTCAGTAGATTTAGATGTTGCTCAGGCAACAGTATTTCGAATATTGAAAGACCACAGGTAATCATTACATTGTTGTTATTAGTAGCTACCTAATGTAGGTATAGATATTAAACCATCCATTGATAATCGCAATGCATAAAAAACTTTATGCATGATTGATATTTTTGACATTTGATCGGAATATTAACTACCCATTATTGTTTTTGAAAGAAACAGTTGTTTTTCGCTTAGGTATTATAGCCTGCCAGGTTATAATAACGCGTCCGCGTAAATAGTTCTAATTAATCTTTACCTTATAGGTTATATCCCTATCATATTGTGTTGCATCAAGCTCTGACCGTCGCAGACTACGATAGAAGGCTAGATTACTGTCATTGTCAAGGCTACTTTCCGTAGTGACGGTGGAGTTAATACCCATAATATGCATTATTGGGCAGCAAATAATTTTTTGCGAAATAATTTACCAGTTCTTCTGGAAGACGTACCATTGGAAACCAGAAGGACCATGTTCTGTAAACGTGCGTAGGTTTCTGGATCAGGCGTTTCCTGATAGGTGGATCGGGAAAGGTAGCTTATTTCCGTGGCCCCCAAGGTAAAGTTAACATGTTGTTCTTAGTAGGTCACCTACCTACTAATAATCACAAATTTTCCTACCTACGTTTTTATTGCAGGTCACCGGATCTAACCTGCCTAGATTTCTATTTAGAATTTAGAAATAGAAACAGCTGTCTTGTCGACGAGGGAACGATTGGAATTATGCATTCAAAATGATGGGAGACAGTTCGAGCATCTTGGACGTCATTAAACCAGAGATTTAATTGATTAATTAATGTTTTAAAAAATGGCCTATTTTTCCATATTAATTATTATTAACCCTAATTTCTCTAGTTTAACAAGAGATATCAGGTTGCGGTTTTCAGTTCCTTATAGTAACTTTTCCTACTCTACAAGCTGATGGGGTTAGTTTTTTAATCCGACGTTTCGGATTCGAGCGACCATCATCAACTTTTTTATTTTAAATATATAAATATATAAATTTTTTATTCCACTATTTAATAGCCTTTATAAGCCTAAAATAAAATATGATGAAAAAGTCATATCATAACATTTGATTTATTTGAGAAAATCCTTATCCATTGAGGAATTACGGAAAAACGCCATCTAGTGGCCACCATCAGAATCAATATGGTATAGTTAATAGATCTACGTGTAGAGGAAAAGAAGGGCTTTTTTTCAAGGCCAAGTTGAATAAAATCGGTTTATCCAAAGCAGAGATATCAGCGTTTGAAAGAAAAAAAGTTTGACCTTCTCCCACCACTTTATTATTGAAAATAGAAAAAAACGATTCCTAACATAAAGTTGCACAATTTTATGAAGAATACAATGCTTATATTTTTGACATATTTTTATTAAGAAAAATCAAGAGAAAATCGGCATTTCCATTTTGAAAGTTCTCTTATGCCCCCTAGCGGTCATTTTTCGAACTTGACAATAATTTCCAGCAATTTCTCTTGGCCGCTTTTATCAATATATATTTTTTCCCAAAGTCCTAGTGTTATTACTTTCTGAGATATAGCCGATTACCTCCTTAGGTGGAACACCCGGTACAAGAACGATTCTAGAATGAGTTTCTTAGTCCAAATCGGCTGTATAAAGTTACAAAATTTCATTAATAAAATATTCGAAGTTGCTTAAAAGGTATAATCGAAAATGTAAGAATTGTTAGACGGAAAAATGATTATATGAACTACTAGTATTAGTAAAGTTCAATGAGGTGCACATTTCGGGATTTCTGGTAATTATTGTAAATAGAGTATTAAAATAAATTTTAAGGTATTTAGATCTGTTTGGCAATTCAATTAGCGGTGGGAGTTTTAGGTTAGTTAGAATTAAATTCCAAAAACATCACCACACAAACACGTCAAAGAATAAATACATTTTTTACACATTAACACCTACACGGTCGATACACATGCCGTTGGCCAGTGAAGGGGGGGGGGGGACTTCTGGCGACGCCTTGGACAAAGACCCACCCACAAAACGGAAAATCTACGCCCTTTGTAATGGCCTCCTTCCGCCGGCACTCCATGCTGGTTGATTGGAGATTTCGCCAACTGCATTGAAGTTGTCTGCTATGGCGGACATAATGTTTGACTGAAGAAAGTAAATGGGGTTTTTTGGAAGATTTTTCCCCCAATGCCAAGCCGTATTCCAGTTGATTATCGTAAACGCGGGAAATATCTTTGAGCCAGGGCAATATATACTTCCATAATACGCTGTAAGGTCACCACCGGAAAGTTGTTCGCTATCTATATTAATTGTAAATATGCGCCACTACCTACCAGTTTAAGCGCATATGCAGATTAACTAGATTATCAAAATAAATGAATTTAAAAAGAAAGAGGGAGTTTTAGGTTTACTTATTTCAAGGGGATCCAACAGGTCTGATTTGGGTCATTTCTTTTCTGTCTGTAATATTTTAAAGTATAGGTCAAAATTATGTTTAGTTTCTATTAAATGATTAGAATAATTGGAATTGTTTTTTTTTGACTTGATGTAGCTTCAATAATGTTCTTTCAATCTCTTAGAAAAACTTCTCCCAGATTGACATACATATGTTTTTGGACAGTCTACAATTCAATTGGCAAACTCCAGACTTGTCATCATTTTCCAATCTAGTCTAAAATTATCTGTGGTAGTGTTGGTTTTAAATGCAATATTTATAATAGGTTTTTTAAGGCATTTAGAGATGCTTTAGCTTGCTTGTCCGATATAAGTGATTACTTTAAACTTCTCAGCATTTTCTTTGGTGAAAGGAAAAATCCTGTCGATAGCTTTCTTGTATTGTTTTTTAAAATAGTGTCCAGTGTAACTATTGTTTTTAGCTATTTGTTTCATTAGGACAAAGGGGTGGAGGAATATATTTTTGAAAGAGCTGGCCTTACGCGTGCGCATGCGGTTCCTAATTTTTGCTATCCAGGAGCACTCGCGGCGCTGCTTTTGACGTTTAATTTGACATGTGGGCTGCGTTCCAATAACATGCCTGATTGTTTTTTTTAACCTTAGGCTTCATTGGTTTTTAGAGTATATTGTGCAGCACGTTGTTATGTCGCTAGTCAGTCTGTCCAGCTCAGGTATGTTGCAGTCGCCGATACATTCCTTGATGGACAAAGTAGACTGTAAACTTTTTCACGTAACCGTAACTTACATGTTTGTTTATTGTTGTGTATTTTGAATTTTTTGTACCCAAAATGATACATTGGCAATTTTCTGCCGATACGAATTTGTATACTCCAGAGAACATCGCCTATTTGGACGCACGCACCACGAAATGACATTAAAAAACAAGTTAAAACTGAGGTAAAAAGTAATCATATTCAATGTATTTTAAGTTTAAAATGTGTATTTTCGTCTTCTCTTTCATTTGATGTCAAAGTTAAATTAAAAAAAAAAGAATGGTCGTGTCCGACGACCACTAAAATGTTGAATTTAATTAACATTGGAGGCAAGGGGAGTAATAGGTAATTTTTAGATAATTGCTATCAAAAATATGCATGACTTACCGATAGTGAAACCAAAATGAAACTGTTTTGTTGGCCGTAATATGTATTTTATTTTCAAATCAAAAAGGAAAAAATTAAAATCCGTGGTGCGGCTGTACGACATTTTAAAAGAACTTGATTTATTTGGTAAATAATAGTAATTTATGTATCTAGGGAATTATAATGGTCTTAATTACCGAGGGCAAAGTTTACGTCCCGAGGGCCTTTGGCCCGAGGGACAGCAATTGCACGAGGTAATTGAGACCCTTATAATTCCAGTGATACATAGATAATTTTATTTCTGACCGATTTTAGTAACATTTTGTTCATTTTTAAAGTGGAATAAATGTTTCAATAGATGACAATCAAATTGACATTAGATGTCAATCGTTTGATTTTATGTCAAATTTTTCTTAATATCCAAAGGGAGTTATGACCCTTATAATTCCCGCGTAACTAAGACGTTATAAGCTAATAATATACCGGTCAGAAATAATAACAATTTATAGTCCCTATGACCAACAGAAGCGTATCCATTTTCAATCTTTTTGTAAATTAGTATTATTATTTATAGGTTAGATTAATCTTCTAACCAACTTATAAGCTTCGAGCTGCCGCCTGTTTGGGACGTAACGCGACAACCCAGACAGCACATGATATCTTAAAGATATCTTTTTTAGGTCCATATTATGTCTGGACGCCTTAAGACATAAGAAAGATATATTCTTATGGATATCTTTTTAAGGATGTTCATAAGATGTCTGATTAGACTGTCTTTAAAATGTCTTTTTTATGTCAGTACGAGATGTCGTCAAATTTAGCACACATTATTGAGTATCTTTATAGAAAGGGTTCATATATTCCAATGTTTTCAAAATTTTTAAATAAAAAATGAAAAATCCCGAAATCGAATCGAAATATCTATAATGTAAAATCTAATCGTGTTTTCGATTGGAAAACTGGTACAGCACTGTGGGGCGTTTCTTTTTTTCATTAGCTATATAAAATAAAGTAAGATGCAAACACACTCAAAGGGCAGTAGTCTTTCCAATCGCTGACACTACACTTTGGTTGAGAAATGACAACACTGCTTCATAATGTCAAAAATTAAAAATATATCTCAATTTATAATAAACCCAGTCTAATGTAGATGCTACTTTTCCCTAAATATAACTTAACTTAAATTATTGTAGCGTAAAATCAGGGTTGATAAAAATCATGATTTTTTTGATTTTTTAAAAAAATTTACCAGTTTTTACAAATATTATTATTTTAAAATATTTCTAACTGCTTATATTTTGTTTTGTTAAGTAAACAAATATTTTTAGGCAGGAATAGTACAGATACGAAGCAAAACTGGAGAAGTTTTAACATGCAAATTTCGCTCGCGTAGTTTTTGCAAGTTTGCGCCTTTGTCGAAACTTGTATTAACGTGAAAATTTCGTCCGCGCAGTATTGCAAGTTTGCCGCTTTGTCGAAACTTATAATAACTGGCAGAAAACGCCCGGCTATATAAACGATACGCACTTATTTTAGTTATCAGTAATATTTTTGCTTTAGGGGTTAAACATTTGAACTCATGACAAGCCGGGGCAGAAAGGAATTTAGTGTTTGGAAGCACTTTATAAAAAAGAAAGTGGTGGGCAAACTAGGTTGTAGAGCAGTATGTAAAAAGTGTGGTAAAGAATTGCAAGATCTAGTGGACAGACTAAAAAGTCATTGGGAAACCTGCAAAAGTGAAACTAGTGATATCAGCAGTGGTCTTGAAACTCTGCATGGTGATTGTCAGCCACAGCCTGGAACTAGCCAGAGTGAAATTATCCAGTTGGCAAAGAAACAGAAAAGCGATAGCTGTGAAAAGGGAAGTGTAGGTGGACGTGAAAATAGTGGAAGTAGCGGTCATTTGGATTCTTTTGTTGTGCGAACCGGACAAGATAAGAAAAAAGAATTGGACAGACAAATAGCCAAAGCCGTTTACGCAAAAAATTGCAGTTTTAGAGCTATAGAAAATAAAGAGGTTCGAAAGGCCAGAAATGCTAAGACCTTCCGCCATCTAGATTTCAGTTATCATCAACGCTCTTGAATGAAATATTTGAAGAAGAAAAATCTAATTGTTTTAACAAGTTATCTGGACAATCTGTTTGCATGTCCTTGGATGGATGGTCCAATATACATAATGAGCCGATAATCTGTGTCGTTTTGACTGCAGAGAATGGAAACCGTGTTCTTTTAGAAAGCATAGATACATCTGGTCATCTCCATACAGCTGACTATCTTGCCGAATTGGCTATTAACTCAATAAATAAGTGCAAAAATGAATATAACTGTAAAGTTACCAGTATTGTTACAGATAATGCGAGCAACATGGTCAGTATGAAGAAAAAAATTACCGAGTCGTCCAATTACCTTATAATTACATATGGTTCTTCGGCACACTTACTTAGTTTGCTCTCCAAAAATTTAGAAGCATCGCAGATAAAAGAACATATAGTACATATTGTGAAATACTTCAGAAATACCCATTTGCCAAATGCTTGGTATAAAAAAAAAGGGGCAAGAAATTGGTCTTACCTCAGAATGTTCAATAGTAATATGTTAAGTGCATGTAAAATTGCTGAAAATCATGCATGAAGGTTTGTTGCCCTAGAAACAGCTTGAATGCATTTTTATTGTTATTTACCAAAAAGTGCCCGACCGAAGGGAGGGCACTTTTTAAGGTAAATAACAATAAAAATGCATGAAAGCTGTTTCTTTAGGGCAACAAATCTGAGTGCATGATTATCAAGCCATTTTACATGCACGAAATATATTTTTTAGACTATTTCCTGAATGAAAAACTAGTAGGTGCAGAAATATAAGACAACATTTTTATTTCGAGCAATACAAAGTATTACAATTGAAAACACAATTATTATAATAGATGGTATTTGCAGAAGCAGTAGTTGCTGATTGAAGTCCTTCAGGATTCAAAGCTGCTATTGTGGTCTATTGTCTTTCAGAATATTTGCTAGATATATATCTGTAGTTTCACCATCGAATTGGTAGTTTTTTTCACTGCAGAAGGCAGTAAATTATCCCCAGATGTAAGCTTTTGATCTTTTTGTGTTGTCTGACACGCTTTTTCCGATATTTTCATATATGTCGTTCAAGGAAAATGCTCCAAAACGAATAATTTTGATAAATTGACGCGAAATTGTCAAAGCAGAAATTTCAACTTGTTGTGACAGTGACGGTTATTCTCGTAGGTAACCAACAATGAAAAACCAGAAGAGTGCAATTTTCAGCTCAATCGCGACCGAGGGCTGATTTTCACCGAAAATCAAGTGAAAAGCGCATTGTAGTTACAGTATATGAGGGAAATAGTCGACGGAATACACTTTCAGATTGTCTTGAGATCTATGTAAATGAGTGGCCAAAATTGTTATTAATATGTGAAGAGCATAAAGATCAAATTGATCCAGTGATTTTTAAAAAAGTTATAGATATCTGTATTAAAAGGATGGCTGAAGATTTTCTACAGTTGCTGAAACCAATTTCTATAGCACTGGATGCAATGCAACAAAAAGGTGCATTTTTATCTTAAGCAGTTTACATATGGAAAAAGTTACTGTCTATTTTGACAATTTTGAATTTGAAGAAGAAAGAAGCTTGCGTCAATATCAATTATTTAAGAACATATATGTTCAAGCTCTAACAGGGTTCGGACTCTTGAACAGCTGTAAAATTCCAGGACTTTTCCAGGTTTTCCAGGCAAATATTTCCTTATATTCCAGGTCAAGTAAAAATAGTTTAATTCAAAGGTGAAAAAAACACAAAGTCTGCTCCACTAGTTGTATTGAAAAAATTCAAAAAAGGGTTATTCTTTTGTGTTCGTACATGTTTCGAAGGCAAAGGCCTTCATCCTCAGCGAACCAAATTGTACAGTGAAGAAGAGAATTCTCTCAACATTGAGTTCAAAAACTAGGAAGGCAGAAAAAATTCTTTCATTTTTATAACTTATTAATCATTGGCAGTTGTATTAAAAATTTTAAAAGATAACATTATTAAAATATGAAAAGATTTTTAATAGTTAATAATTTGAGGGAAAAAAAAACACCCTCAAATTATTAACTAATCTAAAATCTTTTCATATTTTAATAATGTTATCTTTTAAAATTTTTAATACAACTGCCAATGATTAATAAGTTATAAAAATAAAAGAATTTTTTCTGCCTTCCTAGTTTTTGAACTCAATGTTGAGAGAATTCTCTTCTTCACTGTACAATTTGGTTCGCTGAGGATGAAGGCCTTTGCCTTCGAAACATGTACGAACACAAAAGAATAACCCTTTTTTGAATTTTTTCAATACAACTAGTGGAGCAGACTTTGTGTTTTTTTCACCTTTGAATTAAACTATTTTTACTTGACCTGGAATATAAGGAAATATTTGCCTGGAAAACCTGGAAAAGTCCTGGAATTTTACAGCTGTTCAAGAGTCCGAACCCTGTCTAACCCCCTTTCACTTTTTGGCGTATATTTTGGATCCTACAATAAACAAAGAAGAATATCCATTACTAGCTGAAGAAAAGAGAGATGCTCTACACATTGTTTCCAAATATTTTGCAGACACAGGATTATTACCATTACTAATTAAGTTGGAAGCTAAGTCGGACCCTTTTCTCAAAATTCTGTTTTCAGAGGAAATAATCAAAAATGTAACAGCAGTACAGTGATGGGAGATCTCAAGAAGATGTTTCAGAAATTGAGCAAGTGCTCCCTATAGTAATTTCTGTCTTGTGTGCTTGTGCATCATCTGCTGATATCGAAAGGATGTTTTCTAATTATGGATTCGTACATTCAGATATACGAAACAGACTTGGCAGTGACAAAGCAGCTAAACTAGTATTTCTATTTAAGCATTATAACACTTAGGTTTTTTTAGTTTTATTTTTTAATTTTTTTAAAGTTTTATTTTTGTAATAACCAGCTGTTCTCTTCGATTATTATAATAAAATAATAAATAACACCACATAAAAATGCGTCTGGGTTTTATTTTTTGTATGAACAAATACATTTTAAGTGTTAAAATTTTAAAACTCTTTTTTAAATTAATCATTATTTAAAAAAAAAAACATACTGATTAAAATCATAATTTTAATCGTGATTTTAATCAATTGATTTTAATCATCTCAACCCTGCGTAAAATATCGGTAGCTACAATTGATTTAGTAATATAAAAACAATATATATAAATAACTATAAAGCAAACAACATTGAAATATGGCAACGCCGCGACTCGGTATATGACAGATGACAATTTTACAAATGACATCTTTTTTCCAGTTTCGACGCGAATCGTTTGGTGGTTGTGTTGTGGTCCCCCTATTTCCGGTGTTTTAAGAAGTTTCTTAGCCTCCTCATCGGTGTTGCTTTCCTTTGAAAAGTGAACTGAAGATCAAAGTACGTATAAAATATAATTATTATACTTTAAAAGTTTTAGATAGTTGAGTATTTTTTAGTGTGCAGACAGGTAGGAGTGCTTTTAAATGGACAACTAACAATAAAATTGCACTATATATAGTGGAAATTATAACCTGAGTGTTATTTATTTATTTTATAATAATGAATTTCCATCAAGTATCGGCTACTGCAATAGAGTATTTGATAAAATTGCAAATTTTTTTAACTTCACACTTGTGAAATCGTTGACCTACGCCCCTTGTTGCGCAATATACTATTAAATTAAATATTTCAAGAACAACTGAAGCCATTATGGGCAACATAATATGTTCCAAGGGAAATTTAAGGCCATCAAAATATTCAGTACCATATAAGATAACACCACGATGTTGATTTATTTTATGCAATGACAAACCCTGGTATTTTATAATTAAGAATATAGATATTTTTTAATTTGCGAGATTTAAAGCTTGTAACTTTGTAAAAATTGTTATAAAGAATAATATAATATTTTTGAGACAACATGCAGGCGTAAACAGACATCCCCAAGACGTCCTTGATGTCGAGTCGCGACATCTTATAAATGTCTTTAAGTTGTATTTGTGCTGTTTGGGAATCGCGCAACTACGCTTTTGCGCTTCGATTGCACCCGTGACGAGCCACCTAAAACGCCAACAGCCTCACACGTATCGCGTTTCCTACGCCATCTGCAACGGGACTCAGTGACGCGTATTAAAAGCTAGCTGACGACGCGATTTTGTTGTATTACGTAACAATTTGATGAGTATGTTGCTATTGGAAGAAGATGAAGAACAATTTTGCTAATTGAAGCTTTTTTTTTAATAACACCATTTAAAAATCGCATGGAGAAACGATATTTTGTATACTAACGTAAAAACTTAAAATATATATATTAGGGTAAATATAAATATATTAATGCGTATGTTATTTTCTCGAGAGGCAAAGCGCAAAGTTTTTTTTCTTATTCTTAAAGACAATTTTCTAAAAACTCACCATGTACTTTTCAGATTTTGTTCCGTCGCATATGAGGTGTGTTGTAGAGTCAGTAAAGCCTCCTGTACACCATCCACCCATGAGTTCGACCTTGCTTTTTATCACCTCCTTATCACGTCTCGATATATTTGTGCATGTTACATGACAATCGTACATCGCTACATTTAAAATCGGCCACTGAAAATTCGGAATTGGCTTGCCTTCCAACAAGCACACGCTTACGGCCATTGGTCCAACAACGCTGCTTTAAAGAAAAATTATTATTAGTAAAAATGCCTGTTTCTGCAACTTAACATCACATTCATTTGCCACATTTTATGTCATTCTTTCCATTATAGGTTGGTCTTGACAATGTCATAGTTGTCTTTGAAGCGACTGCAACGCGACTGCAATACGACTGCAATGCGACTGCAATGCGACTGCAATGTGACTCCAACGCTATATGGCGCTCTCACACTGAACGAGCCTTAAACCTTGGAAGTTTTGATTCAGAATCGTGTTTGTCAAGAGTTTTTAAGGCTACGTCAGATAGAAAGCCGGCTGCGGTCTGACATGTTTACATTTACTGTGACTGGTATGGCTGATATGGAACAAATAAACCGCAACCCACTTTCTGTCTGCGGGACCCTTAAACTGAGTCATTGGCTAGGATTCTCATTACACCTGGTTGTAGGTCGTTCCGTACGTATGCTGGTTTGTTTGGAAGCTCAATATCCGTTTTTGTCTGTCGTGTCTTTATAGTGATATAAATCAATCAAAAATATACCTTATTGATTGATTGACCAATATCGATTGTTATGTCGATTAAAAATTCCTTCGCTAGATATATGTCCCATACTAAATTTTTGGGTCTTGATGTTGACAGAGATCTCAGGTTTGGACCACACAAAACCACACTGAGCAAAAGAATAGCTTCGGGATGTTATGCGATTAGAACTTTCTCGAGAGAACTTGGCTTGGTAACAGCCAAAAGCGTATACTACGCCCTGGTTGAATCGCACCTACGATATGGCATTGCATTTTGAGGAATGTGTAAGTCAGGGACTTTTGTGTTGCAATCGAGAATCTTGCCAACCATTTTTAATCTCGGGGAAAATTTTGACTTTGGTGTCGATTTTTATATTGGAGACGTTTATTTTAATATTTAAAAATAGGGAGAAATTTATAGATCCTGATCCTTATTATGCCACTCGACGTAGTATGGATATACCTTTACCTATACCTACATCAACTTTAACTAAGAAATCAATAATTTATGAAAGCAAAAAGATTTTCAATCATTTACCAGTAGCTATGAAACAGGAACAATCCCTGAAATTGTTTCGAAAAAAGGTAAAGACGTTATTAGTTGGTAAAGCTTACTACACTTTGACTGAGTATTACTGTGATAATCTTTAAGATAAGGTTTTAATCATGCATCACCTTTTAAATATGTTATTTTTATAATTTTATATAATGGTAGTAGGTAATTTTAATAGTTTTGTTTTTTTCCTTTTCTTTTTAAACTGACTGAACTTAGTTGTAACCTTGGATATGTTTGTTCGTCTATATTTCATTAATTGTTTGCGGTTTTGCGCCGGTTTTACATTAGATATATACTTTTATGTATGTGCTAATAGTATTATAATGTATTATTTCAGTGTTCCCCCGCAAAAATTTTTTCTGGGTGTTTATAGATAATGTGTATTTTGTATTTGTAGTGTATATATTTACACATTGTCGAATTTCTACGATTCCTTTGATTGAATATTGTGTAAGTGGGTACTAGTTATTGTTCTCTGATGTAATATTTTTATGACTTTTTAACTAATAGTTTAGTTGTATTTTTATAATTAAGATTTGTCAATAAGAATTTATTTTTGGACAATAAAGCATATTTGAGTTTAAGTTTGAGTTTGAGTAAAAGCCTCGTCAGTCCATATTATATTTTGAAAAAAATTGGGATTCTGATTAATCTGTTGCAAATACCAATGACAAAATTCTAAACGCCGCTCTTCATCTCCAGGATGTAAGTTATGAACCTTTCTTATTTTATACGGTTTATACTTATGCTTTCTTAACGTTTTTAAAACTTTAAATTTACATGTGCCAATATCTTTCTCAATATTACGGCTACATACATGTTATATGCACCTCAGACACGTGTCTGACTTTGACCATTAATAACCCGGTGTCATATGGCGATATTACAACACCTCTAAAAATGCAATATAATCAGTATCTTCATGTTGCAATTCTCACGCCATGAATATACTGACTAAGCAATTTAAACTATTATAAATACAGGTAAACGAGAAAGCAAGTTGTTCTTAGATAAGCCGTTATAATGTCAGTTTGATTTTAAAACATAATTGTACAAGTGTACTAATTTTAATAAACCTTTTTTAAAAAGAGAATTATGAGTGTTGTGATTTAACATACATATATATAGATATATCAGCAGCAACACAAGCTAATGTATTCATTTCTTTTTCTCTATTTTCCTTATTGTAAATCTTACCTATTGGTTTTCCAAATGATCCATACGCACTTAAATTGTGATATAATCTTTGAAATATTTGTTTTTCTGGCTGTCGTCGTTCCGGATAACGCTCAAAATTAGCTTTGAAAAATATTCATTTTAGACTCCATTTTTAAAAAAATATAATCAAAAATTGAATTTTTTGAGACATCCAGATACAGGGTGTCCCATTTAAGAAGATGCCAGTTTCGTTACTACCTCAAAAATTAACACATCTAAATTTTTTTTAATACGCCACTGGATTTTACGTACTTACCGTTTAGTCTATACCCTATAATATCAACGAAAAAAAACACCCTGTACAAAGAAACAGTAAGCGCATCTCCCTTGTATCTGCACAGAAAGAGCGTTGAATAGGTTCAAAGCGGACGAACTGTGGGAGGTAATGACGTCATTGCCTCGTGAGCGTTTTACTTAATTATGATCTCGTATATATATTTCGAAAACTACTTATTAGATTGACTTCATATTTTTAGGGCTGACCATATCTTCTTCAATGGATGTTGTAGTTCACAAATTTACTATTTTGGTTCCAAATATTTTACTTTTATACAGATTGTTGAAGCAAACGCAAATCCGAGCGCAAATCATACGTTTTATCAATTTTTTTAAGTATATTATTATTTTAGAAAAGGCACGTTTAAATCAGCTTTCATTTGATATAACACTTAGTATGTCTAAAATCATCTGCTTTCCTGGAATATTAATTTAAACTTGCCTAATATCATTATCTACGGCATTCAGCAATAATTGCAAGGATTTTTTTTTAAATTTGAGGGTAAAATTTGAAATCATTTAAATAAAAACATAAATATTTAAAAGTTTTTTGTTCTATGGACTTACTTACTTTATGTTTTATGGATATTTCATTTTTATAACGTGTATTGTGGTTATGGTTAAAGGCTCATCATCCTATAATCAAATACCAAATTATTACTTTTTCTTCAATTCTTCAAACTCTTAAAATTTTGCATTTGTTTTACATTCAACCCCATAAAATTAGTTTTACTCCAAACAGACAATCTAAATCAGTCAAAAATATCAGACAGTCGCCAGGGTCTTCAGTAATCCTAAATACCTTCAGATCATTAGCAGAAAGTGGCATTTAGAATATTCAATTTGAGCAATTATATCATTCACAAAGATATTAAACAGAACTGGGACCAAACGAGCGCTCTTAAGGAACAGTGACACAAGTTTATTGACAAGCAATCCATGGCTCAAAAGCCGATCCTCCAATGGACTTGACAAAGATTCACCAAAGATCAACAAGTTTGAGGTCGTAGAATGCCCTTTAATGAATCCATGCTGACTACTCGTGATATAATTCTGAAACACTGGCGACAACCTATCCGCAATAATTCGTTTAAAAATCTTTGCAATAATACATATTTTTGAGATTGGACGGTAATTCTCCGACAGATCTGTCTCCACACCAAAACAGGAGTCATAAAAGACGGACAATCTCCAAAAATTAGGTTAAACACTTGTGCTTAAAAATAGCCTAAAATCTTCAATAAAATTTCTGATAAAATACACTGACAATTTTTAAAAAACGATATAGGTAAGTCATCAGGACCAGGTCACAGATTAGATCTAAGATTTGTTATACAGTTAAAAACATCCATTACATTTATATCACTATCACTCAAATCCACTCTATTATACTGGAAGGTGTAGGAATATCACAATTAGTTTCTTTATGAACAGATCCAAAATGTTCTAAGGAGAATGCAGCTATTTCATATGGGTCATCCGTACAATAATCTTTGAAACTCATGCAACTTGGCAAATCTCCATTTTCCTTTTTGGAGTGAGCAAACTTCCAAAATTCTTTGAAGTCTTGCTTAATGCCATTTACCACTTAACTAATGTGATTCTTATAGCATTCTACCATCAAATGAAAGCTGATTAAAAAAGGTGCTTCTTCTAAAATAATAATGTCACAAAGGGAATAATCAAAAAGAATATTTTCTCAAAATAATTCAAAACCTAAATCAATATTTCATAAATCCACTTTAGTAAAGAAGCACTCAGTAAAGAAATTAACTTCCCATCATTTATTACTAAATGTATAAACACGCCAATCAAGCCGATTCAACAAGTCAGCAGGAAACAGAGGTGCTCGACCTATGCATTGACCGTAGTACATCGTCTACCTAAAATAGATTAAAAGATAGTAAAAAGAGTGCTGACTTGACGAACCGTTTGGAAGGTATAAAGTCAAATTTGATCAATGGCACAGGACAGTTGTTGGCCGACAAGGTAACTGATCGATTCTACCCCGATTCTCCCCTTTGCGAGACGCCGCTCGAAAGCAGCCCCACGATGGTTATTTTCAAAGTTAATCTTTTATTGTAAGTATGAAACTATAGTTTATCTCACCTATAAGGAAATGTAACCAAGGGTAATATTTAACCATAACGTAATTCGAGTGTAAAATAATTATAATGATTTATTTGAAACAGACTAACAGTAAATAAATTAATTTGTTATTGTTATATAAAATTTAGTGTTTTATTCCGATCTTAGGTCAACGTCCCCAGTCGCACCCGCAGGGCGTGACAACTTGGTGGAGGCGCCGTGTTTATATTTTATTTTTTGCAAAATAACTGGTAAAGTAATAATAACCCTGGTTACAATTTCTTAAAGGAAAAATAAATAAATATAAATATAAAAAAAATTGGGAAACATGATTTATTTATTTATTTATTTACGTATCTAGGATAGCCCTTTTGGCAAGAATTTTTAATTTATCATCAGACTGATTAAAGAAATGTAAAGAATTTTAAAATTTATTGACATTTGTCGACATCCCGTTTATAGGACTATGTGCCAGATAATTCGTTCTGCTAAGTGGAAGGGAAGGATTACGAGTCTGGTAACTAGGAACATGAATGTAAAAAGTTTCCAAACATTCAGGGCTCTTGATAATATTATTTAATACTTTCAAGGCAAAGCAGACGTCGTAGTACTCCCTCCGGCGGAAGAGCGTTGTCAAATTTAGATAAGCCATAGCCTCGTCGGCGTCGTTTAGGTTGATTTCAGCGTTAAAAAGAATATGTCTGGAAAACTTAATGAACTTTTTCTGAATATTTTCCAGCCTATTGATATGAATATCATAGTACGGCGACCAAACTATGCTTGAGCACTCCAAAATGGATCTGACAAAGGAAATATACAGTGTTTTTACAGCGGTTACATTTTTGAAGTCCCTACACGATCTCTTAACAAACCCCAGCATCCTGTTTGCCTTAGACGTTATTTTATCAGTGTTCAGAAAATGTTAACTGTGTATCCAAGTACACGCCAAGATCTCCAACTCTCCAACCACAGTCACCTCTTCTAGAACAATATGATTGATGACGTACTGATGAGGGAACAATTTTCTCGATCTGCTGAACCTCATAAAAGAACATAGTAATAATAATAAAATAATAAATGATTTGCGTTTGCTTCAACACCCTGTATACAAGTAAAATATTTGGAACCAAAACAAGTATAATTATAAACTACAACATCCAAAGCAAACTTCTGTAAACACGTCTTTTTTTTTTAATTGTTTTCAGGTCTGTCCAATAAAAACACAATTTTATATCATAACAATTTTTGGGCAATCCTGTATATTGTAAAATATTTTTCTGGGTCAGCCCAATCGTAATACATATCGGTATTTTGGCAAAGTTCTTTAGTTTTTATATAGTATTCCACCCGAGTTTCATTTAACCGCCCTGTATAACATGGCATTGTTATGGAAATTCTATGTGCTAATTGATCCTAACTTTTAAATATAAGCAAGTAGATTGGTATATAGGTACTTACGCCGCCTTGTTCTTAATGAGTCTGCTAAAATCTTTTCCTTCAAAACTTTCAAATACAATATAGTCCAGCTTGCTGAAATCCTTTGTCTCCAACTCTGATTCTTTGACCCATGAAATATTATCTACTGATTGCTTGCAGGACTAAAAATAATGAAACATGAGATTATGTATTCATCCAGGGTATATTTTAATTATGTTTTATTTATTTATTTGTCAAGGGCAAAAAAATTACAAAATACAAAAATATTAACCAAATAATTAAAAAACGAAATAAAGACGTGGTAGAAAAACAAGGTGTATAGGCTCAGGCGTGTATAGGTAACATAAGCTATAAATACAGGGCAGTATTTAAGTACAAGTACGTAGACAAACTTTATGGGTAATTCTTGTAGAATTTTAGTTCAGCATAAACATATGTTCTACGTTGTTCAATTATTATATATTATTAATATTATTTTGGGCGTAAAACCGCTTTTCTGACAGGGCATTTCCTTAACAAAATCTTAAGGTTAAAAATAAAAAAACCTTGGACTACTTGTGGTATCAAGACTTCATCGAAAAATTTGAGATCTCTACATACCATGAGAAAGTACCACAGTAATAATCAGTTTTTTGTTACATATTTTAATCAATATAAGCAAATTTATAGAAAGGTCATTAGAGCGGCAAAAGAATTGCATCATAGGGGTAAGATTGAAAATGCAAAAAACAACACAAAAAAGAACTGGGAAATTGTTAATCAATTAAGAGGTAAATCCAACTTATTGCAGAGTAATATAGAATTAGATCCTAACATCCTTAATAACTTTTACTGTACAATAGGTGATAAATTAAGTTCAAATTTAAATTCAAATAAGGATCCCATGGATTATCTAGCACAAACTAATGTTTCTGAAGTTTTTGTTCTTGAGAGCACAAATGTGGTAGAAATAAAACAAATTTTTAAAGAAATTAAAAACAAGAATTCCACCGGGTATAATGGAATTTCTGTAAGAATATTGGAATGCTTACCGGAGTCTGCATTGCATGCACTCGCATGTGCGATTAACCAATCTTTTGTAGTAGGACAATTTCCAATGTGTTTAAAAGGTGCCGTTGTTGTTCCGTTATTTAAGGGAGGTGATATGAGTGCAGCAATTTTCGTCCTATTTCCCTTTTATCCACGCTTTCAAAGGTCATTGAGAAGGTGGTCAAGAGAAGATTAATTATTTTTTTGGAAAATAACAAAATTATGAATCCTTTTCAATTTGGTTTTCTTTCTGGTAGGAATACCGACGACGCCGACGCCATTTTTTTTCTCCTCCATCAGGTTTACCTAAATATGAATGGCGGCGAGGCTGTTGCGGCAATATTCTGTGATTTTTCGAAAGCATTCGATTGTGTGGATCATGGAGTGTTGCTGCGGAAGTTAAGACGCTATGGGTTTGGTGAGATTACACTAAGATGGTTTTCTACCTATCTTAAGGAAAGAATGCAAATGGTAAGAGCGGATGGCGAATACTCTGATAAATCACTTATTGCTAGAGGCGTTCCACAAGGCTCTGTTTTGGGACCCATTTTATTTTTGCTATATGTAAATGACTTAGCAGCCTTAGATATTCAGGGTTTATTTACATTTTTTGCTGATGATACTAGTCTTCTTTGGCACGGTAAAAATAGGAACGATCTGAAATTGACTGTCGATAGAGACCTACACGTTGGTGTGATTCAAACTTACTTTGCTTTAATGTAAATAAAACCAGCATAATCACCTTTGTATTTTTCTTTAATGACTTGATATTTGATAACGAAATTGTAGAAAATAGATCCCTTACAAAGTTTCTAGGTCTTATCATTGATAATAAACTTAAATTTGAGGACCACATAAAAGCCCTAAGTAAAAAGTTATCCGCTGGTTGCTTTGCAATTAGAATAGTTTCTAAGGAGCTTAATGGTTCCACCGCAAAGATGGTTTATTACTCACTATTTGAGTCCCATGTGAGATATGAAATTGCTTTTTGGGGATTCACTAACAAGCAACTCTTTAACTCAATATTTGTTTTGCAGAAGCGGGCAGTTCGTTATTTGTGTGGAGTTGTGGGTCGTGAACACTGCCAACCATTATTTATTAGGGAAAATATTTTAACTGTGCCATGTCTGTTTATTTTGGAAACTGTGTGTCTTATGCATAGAAAATTCTCGGGTTTTGTAACTAGCGATAATGTGTATAATACTAGATTAAATGTCAATACTAATATAAGCTTGCCTATACCAAAGTCTACCTTAGCAAAGCAGTCTATTTTTTATGAGAGCAAAAAAATGTTTAATCATCTAAGCAATGAATTGAAATTTATCGAAAATTACAGACTGTTTCGTAGGGGTGTTAAAAATATTTTATTACAAAGGGCTTACTACAGCTTGGAGGACTACTATAGTGATATTTCATGATGTACCAGTATTTATATAGTCTAAGTAACATTAAGAATATTGGTGTTTATTAAAATTTTAGTTTTAGTGATTGCTTTGTCAATGGATATCATTTTCTTGGACAATAAAGTATGAGTGACTATGACTATGACTATGACTAGAACATATACAGTTCCACCAATATTTTCCCTTAATCGCCATTCTGTGACTACTATACAAGCCTGTTCTTTGTCAAGTGACAATAATGTTCAGTTTAGTTTAGTTTAGTTTAGTTTATTGAAACTAATAAAAGTTTAACAATCGTCATTAAAAAAATACAGTGCAATTGGCTTACTTAAATAACTAGTGTAAAATTAAAAACTTAGATTTAACAGATAAGTACATCAATATTGTTTAAAAATCACAATCAAATACATTTTTACAAATTTACTATGTCACACAAAAACAGTTAAAATTCCAAATCTGTCATCTGATTGACGTAGAAATTCGTCTACTGAATAAAAACTTTTGTTCAAAAGGAATTGTTTTATTTTGTTTTTAAATTATTTTAATGGCATCTTTCTTATTCTAATGGGTAATCTATTGAAAAATGTAGGCGCAAAATGGCGTGTTGCATTCCAGGAGTCTCTTGACATCAAAAAGTCTATTTGTACATCAAGATGATGACGTGTATTGTAGCTGCGAGTTTCTTTTACTAGGGTGTAAAACGAAGGATTTTTATAAATGTACAATAAGGATCCTAGAATGTATTGACATGGAATTGTTAATATTTTCAGGCTTATAAAGAGTGGCCTGACGTCGTCTTTATATTTGACATCAGCTACAATTCTGACTGCCCTCAGCTGCAGACTGAAGACACGTGGGGCGTGGCTCAAATGTCCCCACGCCAGTAGTCCATAGGTGCATACCGAGTTTAATAAGCCATGATAGGCCATTTTTGTTGTTTTTTTGTCCACAATTTTTGATATGTTACGAAGGACATTAGCAGAGCATAGTTTTTTTGTTATTAGACCAAGAGATTGCTTGTACGGAAGGCCTATTATACTGTTACTGAGTATCTTGAGGATCAGTTGTGACATTAAGTAAGTTAGTTAGGATTTCTTACATCTAAATGTTATTAAAATTTCTGTTTTTTTTTTTATTGTCAATGAATACCATGTATTTTGAACATTAAAGCATGTTTTGAATTTTGAATTTGAATTGAATATTACGTTGACGTGCTGTACAAAAGTTAATTTCGCGTCAATAGTAACTCCCAAAAATTTTACTTGGGTTGGATTATCAGGGATTGAAGTTTTTTAAAGAGAAAAAACCATTTTCTCGGTTTTGCTTTGGTCGACATTTAACAAATTAGAATTAAACCAGTCGTATGCAGTTTCAGCATGTCTTGTCATTTCCATTTTGGCGTATTCTGGTGATTTGGATTTAATGGAGAAGCCATTATCGTTCGCGTAAACGTAATAAAAAATGAATAACCAAAGAATTCCACTTTGACACTCATCATTCTCAATAAACAAGATATAGGTACTTACCTCATAAGCCTGGACCATAGCTAGTGAAGCTTCACATTCGTCAGTGGCATTGGAGGGCAGCACAAATATTAAGCGAATATCTGTCATTTTTTAAAAGCTTAATAATTATTGTTAGGTTGCTTATCAATTCATTAAGGGTATTCTTGTATTAGACTTATACCTTAAACCGAAAACAAGACATTTGTAAACCACTATTACCAAACTAGGCAAAACATAAATAAATTGTTCTAGGGTGTTGACAAATTTGGCCCCAGACCCAAAAACTTCCTCAAACTTAACATGTTCCATTTACCCTTAAAGCCTGAGAATCAATCAATCATCATCATCATCATCATATCAGTAAATCATTAATAATTATTGAATGCATCTGGCTAGCATGCTTTGATGAGAATTGAATTTAGAGGCCCATTCTAAAGTAGTTTTGTAATAAGACCCAGACTGATGGCAAATTTACATGTCCTTCTTAACATTTAATTATAGAATCCATGTAATAATGATTTATAATCATTGTTGATATTATATTGGTAAGTTATTTTACCTTTTGTGTTTGTATATTAATGTTGCATTAAATCTATTTTAAACCAAATAACTTTAGTTAAATTTAAACTCTAGGGCTTCACATCTTTTTGACTCTGGTCTCGACTCTGGTGCAGCCTTCTACATACTGTATGTCCGGCGATGTGGTAGACAAGAGGCAAAAAAATTTTACTTTCTGAAAAAATACGATTGTCAATGAAAAAAAAATATTATTTTATACAGGGTGTCCAAAAAGTTAAAAATTTTAATTTTTTACAAGAGTAAAGTATTATTCTAAAATTTTTAGCATAATGCTATTTAAGAGAATTGTTTCAAATCATCACATCTTCTAAGATATTGGTTTTCATTAGTTTGGATATAGCAATAATATTTTTGCTTTAAATTTGCATTTCACTGGAAAGTATGGTAGGTATACCTTTGATATTGTATAGGTACCTTTAAGGGCTACGACTTTCGGTAGGTTTGCTTGAACGGTCGCGGCAAGGACCGAAGCTACTCGTCGGGGAGTGGGCGGTGACATAGCCTTCCAGGGCCGACGTTCCCGCGTGCCTATTTTGCTAGCTTATGTGTTTCGATAATTCGATTCAGTGCTTACTGCTTATTAATCATTTATTTGTTGCGGGCGCGGATACATCGATAAGAAGTAGTTAGCACTTACGATTTTCAATATATAAATAAAAATAAATATGTAAGAAAATGGAATATACGTTTTAACTTTAACGGGAAAATAGGTTTTGCTAAGAGAACAAAAAATGTAAAATTCAATTACTATGTTTACGAAGATACTAAATAATAATGTTTAGAGTAAGAATTCTATTCTTATAGCACAAATAAGAAGAAACCTGTTGTTATAGTAACACCCAGATGCTATTTAGTCACAAAAAAAACAATAAATTAGATTAGTTTTAAAAATATAACCCGAAAATAACATTCATTCCGAGAGAGAATAAGAATCCATTATTTTTTGCAAGGCTTTTTTCTAATAATTTTCTCAATTTCTTTAGAAAGTTTATAATAAAAACAAAAATAATTCAATAGAAACAAATGATTTATTAGAGCTTTTTTTACATGTTAACCATTTTTACTTTTAAAAAATCTCAGAGATTCAAAGCCCATTAATTTTCTAAATAGGCAAAGGTTGCTGGTTTGTTTTTGTCTAGTAGAGTGTAGTAGGTAGGTACATATTTTAAGCCTCAAGGCATGCCGCATAGAGCCGGCATTTTTTGCTGAAGTTTTTATACAGAAGAAAGAAATGTGAACAATAATGTTATATTTGTGGCGCTTACTTTACCTAATACTGCGAATTTCCCTATTACTTGTTTTCACTGGCACATATAATATAGACATAATATTATAGTAATAATAATTTAATTATATAGAGTCATAAATGTATGACTAAAAAAAATCATTGCCAGTTGTGACACTAGTCCAACAAAATACTATGAACGTACCTAAACATTATTATTGTGGTGTTTTCTGTAATATATAATTGCACAGACAGCATATCACTTTATTTATTAGGTAGTATAGGTAGGTATGTAAATTTTAAAAAATAAGAACCATAGTTTTGAACAATTGTCTCTTTTTAACATACGGTTTGCGAATTTGTTGAATTTGTCTAAGACTGTATACTATTAGTAGTCTCTATACAATAATAGCTGCTAAACTTTTGTCATAGTTTGGGCATATTTCATTTAAAATGGTAAATTTGCTTGTATAATAACAAAAAAGTATATTACGGGGACGAAAGGAAAATCTGGTGGAGAAAGACTTTTTGCTTTCATCTCCATACTTTGAACTCCACTTGAGCCCTTGAGCGTGGGCTATTTCTTCAAAATAAAAGTATATACATACAGTGTGTCCCGCTACACCATAATATCTCAGTTATTAATAATAAGATTTTCTTGAAATTTTGGTGGTAATTGTATGTTGGAAAAATAAAGTATTTGGCATAGTGAACATTTTTATTTACCATTGTCGTGCGGTGTTGGTGGGGTAAAAAAGACTTTTTTTTTGGAAAAGGATATTAGGGCTTATTTTAGATAACTGTTTCTATCAGATTAGAATCAGCATCCCAAAAACCTCTTAATTCATATTTTCAAAATCTCAATTACCCTAATTACGATTTAGGTTTTTTCAAAATTGTGCTAAGATACGCGCGCTCTGTTACCGTTGGCATGCTGACCTGTTTTGTTTTTAAACAAATGAAGCAAAGAGTGCTTTGAAACAAAAAGTATTTGTTTGACATTAAATAATTCGTACGAATTATCAATAAGTGAAGCAGTGTTACGGAACTGTTAATAAGATGGCACAAAACCGAAGAGTAGTTCTCACAATTAGAGAAAAAGTAGAAATTATCCGCTTATTTGGTAATAATGAAAGATCTACGCGTCAGGTTGCTGGAATATTCAATGAAAGGCATCAGGATCAAGCACCAATTCCTCACGATACCGTTGCCAAAATTAACAGATTGTTCGCAAGGACTGGAGCGGTTTTCAAGGCAAGACCAAGGAGGTACAATCTGAATCAAAGACATTATTCAGACGACGAACGTATCTTAGCAGAATTTCAAACAACCCACAGAAAATAAAACCAAAAACTACAACATGTAGGCATTGACAAACCCTATGATACTGCTTATTTTGGAAGCATCATTAAACTTATTCTTAAACACGTTTTTAATCTGCAGACACGACTAACCACCGAAAATTACATTAAGGTTTCAGCATAGAATAATTAATAAACGCTCCAAAATCCCCGAGTCAGTCCGCATATAGTTGGCCCCGCCTTCCAGCGTAAAACGTGCGATTGCGGTAAGTTTCGCCTTGAAATCCGCAAGAGGTCGGTAGCCGACGGCCGTATTTTGAAAACGGAGGGAAAATGATTTAGACAAACTTAAAATTTTTTTTCTCTAATTCGTTTAGTTTGGTTGTAAAGAAAATGGTAATAGCCATGCCGATGCGGAACGTTTTTTAAAATTTTTTTAATAGTTTATGAAAAAAAAACTGAGTACGTCGACCCTAGGTCGTCTAAAAAAAAAGTGACAACGCATCGGCGTATATTAATATTTGCCTATATACCATTCCAAATTTGAAATCCATTGGACTATAAATAAACTCACAATTCATTTTCTGCTATGTACCGTCCACAACCGTAGCCCTTAAGTATCACTTTGATTAGGTACCTCAGAAATAAAATATTACAGTATCAAGCAAAACGTCATTGTCAGTAACTTTTAAAGATTTTATTACTTTACAATGTTAACAAGCAAAATTTTTATAATGAATTTTCCTCGGAATTTTCCTAGAATAATGAAATTTTTTGTTCGTTTGCCCTCTTGTCTACCACATCGCCGGACATACTGTATAGAACTCTCTATTGCAGGAATTGTAGACACTGATGAGTGACAACTTGTACTATACACTGTGTTCAAAAAGTCCCGGACCGATCAATTATTTAGAAAATGGCGCACAATTTAAAAAAACTTTCGGTATAAAAGTTGTAGGCCTTAAAAAAATCTATAAAACTAGGATAACTGTAATTATACAGAGTGCCTCAAACAGTCATGGTAAACAAAACTTTAATTTTTTTTAAATGAAATGCCCTATATCTTATAATACTTTTGGATTCTACATAAAATATCAGTTATTTTTTAATAAGCACACTATAAGTCTAAACATAATATACGTTAATGACTTCTTCAGCTTCATGCAGCCCCTCAGATGTTCACTTTATGCAGACGATTCCACCATTTGTGTATCTTGTTCCAAGGAATCCAGCTTGGAAGTGGAACTAAATCGGGCTATGTCAAGGGCTGATACATGGTTTTCTTCAAATTTCTTGAAGTGTAATCCGGATAAATCTCAAACCCTCGAATTTTCCGTTTTTGCTAACGCCAATGCTCGACCGGTCAGGATGCTCGGCATGATGCTGGATAGTTCTTTGACATGGGCTTGTCATGTTGACTTCTTGTGTGGAGGACTCTCCAGCGTGGTGTTTCTTCTGAGGCGGCTCCGGCGTTGTTTTTCTGGGAATATCCTTAGGAATGCCTACTTTGCACTGTTTCACTCTAGCCTTGTGTATGGAGTGACCTTGTGGGGATATTCTTCTAGTGCAGGGAGAGTATTTAAACTCCAAAAGCGAGCAGTTAGGGTTCTTTGTGGTGCTGGTATAATTGACCACTGTAGACCACTTTTCAGGACAGCAGAGATTTTGAAACTCCCTTCCATCTATATATTCTATCAGCTATTGGAAGTGCATAGAGGGAGGCATCAGTTTCGGACTCATGCGGAGAACCACAATTATCGCACTCGCTCTGCTAATCTCTTAATTGAACCAAATTTCAGACTATCTAAATCTAAAAAAAATTCAATACAAATTCACCTATACAATATCCTACCCTTGGACTTGAAGAATTTGGGAAATGATCGTTTTAAAAATAAGCTAAAGGAAATTTTAATTGAGAAGGCTTATTACTCCATTGAGGAGTTCGTTCAGGAAGCCCGTACCTTGACCATCTGACTCAAGACATATATTGCTCTTTTAATTTAATTTTTTTGTTAGTAACATTGCTTTTTGTTTTGTTTCTTGTGTTATTTTCTTATTCTCTATTTTTTAACTGTACTTACTGTTGTTCTGAATTTTTAATTTTGTTTTATTTTGTAAGACTTGCTACAAACTATATTATATTAGTAATGTAGTCAGAATAAATAAATAAATAAAATAATAGTTTCTGAGATATCGACTTTCGAAAAATTACATTTTTGAACTTTGACAGCTTCTAGATCTCTCACGGTATATCTTAGAGCAAAACGGCTTACATGTCCCTATCTTACTTTTTTATTATCTTCCCAGAAGTGTAAACTTCCGGTTAAACCGGATGTAACTCGAGAACCGGAAATATAGTACTTCCGGTTTAACCCAAAATTGATATTTTTAGGAAGATAATAAAAAAGTAAGATGGGGACATGTAAGCTGTTTTGCTCTAAGATATACCATTAGAGAGCTAGAAGCTGTCAAAGTTCAAAAATGTAATTTTTCAAAAGTCGATATCGACGATATCTCAGAAACTATTAAATTTAGACTTATAGTGTGCTTATTAAAAAATATGTAATTGATATTTTATGTAAAATCCAAAAGTATTATAAGATATAGGGCATTCCATTTAAAAAAATGAAAGTTTTGTTTACCATGACTGTTTGAGGCACCCTAGGATATAATTACAGGTGTCCTAGTTTTATAGATTTTTTTAAGGCCTAACTTTTATGGGTACCGGAAGTTTTTTTATATTGTGCGCCATTTTCTAAATTATTGACCGGTCCGGGACTTTTTGAACACAGTGTATATATATAAGTACCTTTTGTATTTTATCTCTGTTCTTTTTTCAGACTCTTTTTACCTTGAAAGCGAATATATAATGAGTTTTCCCTGCAACTCTCAAGGCACCTTTGTGAATGTTACCTGCTGCTGGCGAATTTACACAATAGGTACGTATCTAAAGGGTAATAAAATTATTGGGATTATACTTTAAATCCCAAATTATACAATAATTTTTGAATATCTGTATATCTGTGTACACTGTATTTTGAGGGCAATTTAAAAGACAACTTTAATTCAAACCGAAGGGGCCCTCTGTATGAGGGGGTTGGGATTTTTAACCACCTACCAACAAAATCATAGAGCACCTACAGTTCTACAAATTTAAAAGGACTTATGCAGTATTACGTTTTCTACACCTTAAGTACAGGAATTCTATGAGTCTAGAGACATATCTACGCTCCAAGAAGCATAAAAACAAAAGGCAACTTTTTTTTAAATAACTTGTTTCTCGTTGATTGTGCTTATATGTTCGCACCAGTGACTTCACCATGATTTGGGCAAAGAATTCTTTGATTTGAATAATATCTATTCTCATGAAATTAAAATCAAATGAATTAGGTACTTATTTTTAGGATTATTTGAACAGTCCTCTAGGTTTGAATATAATTTAAGCGAAAGCAACTTCTCCTTAACAAGTTTTAGAAGTATTTATTCCATATTTATATCACAACAAATATCAATAAATAAATATATAAGTTTTGAATTTACCTGTTAAATAAACACTACAAAAATTTCTGGAATTTATATTTTAAAAACAACATTTCAACGACAAACACATTTGACTTTGATTTTTGACATTAAGATGCCAGATGACATTGGGCAACGGGCAGCCGATTAATTTAGAGGCGCCTTTAATTTAGGATGCGTTCATCAGAACATGGTGCTCGAGTAGCGCTCAGTGAACTCTATATACTATACTACACATCTCTATACTGTAGAGTTCACTGGTAGCGCTACATCAACTCGGTTGATTCTCGCTCCCACTCAGCGAGTGGGAATGAAAACCACCCGATCTAAAGTGACAATACCTGAACTAACCTTTTGTTCAATGATCGCAATCACAAAACAAATAAAAAGAGGTGGCTATATGATACTAGAGTTCTAATTAGCGCGACCTAATAGCGAAAGAGCAAATTAAATTATAAGAAAAAAGAAAGGGATAGCAATAGTTAAGTTGAGATAAGTAGCGCTCTAACTCTAATTGTTATTTTTCAATTTTAAATCTTTTTTTTTGCAATTTGTTCCATTGTCCAATTTGTCTGTTCTATTCTTTTCTATTATTAGTTGGGTTAGTCTTTGTTCTATTCTAGTACTCCGGTTCAAAAGGAATGCCTCTAGGTTTTTGACATCGACAAAAATGCGCACGCCGTATATGCGCACGCACGGCATCTCCCTTTTTTTGACAAGTAATCAAGAAGAAAACACGAGGTCGGAAATCCGTGTAAAATAATTATATTATGTAAGTTTTGACTAAAAACAATATTGGAACTGTTCATTACGACAACGGTTTAAATTTGAATCCACCTAAAACATCGAATTTTTAATTTTACTTAGGAACACTGATTCTAACCTCACATCTTTCTCTTTTAGCATGGCGCCCCGTTATGAGATTGCTGTAGGGCTCCAAAAGGGCCACAAAACTACAAAAATTCCTGCAGGAAAAACTAAGGCAGACAAAGTACGCCCCGCCAGATTGAAGGGTATCCAGACGCATCACACCAAGTTTGTTAGGGACTTGATTCGTGAAGTGGTTGGACATGCTCCTTACGAAAAGAGAGCAATGGAACTGTTAAAGGTCTGTATTTGAATGAAATATGTTCCGATCTGATCTTAAGTTCATACATTTCTGCTGTTTAAAACGACTTGAGCCACATATAATTTTTTTTTTAATTTGGATATTTTCTATTGTTCCAATTTTATTTTATTCGTTATTTTATTTCTTATTTATCTGTAGAAATTCAGCATAAGCTGATACATTTCAGCTACTTAAAACGTCTTGATAGTTCATTCAATTCAAATAGATAGGTATTTTTAATATTCTGTTGGGATATTTTCCAGCAAAATTGAGGTTTTACATGTTTTCATTTTTAAGATATCGGATTATTTACTCATAATAAATGATTTGTTTGCTTTATAGGTTCAAATTCAAATTCTTTATTCATGTTTATATACACAATGTGCTTACACACGTCAATAAAATGTAATAAACCTACAACTAAGGTATGTATGTAAGGCTTATTTTTATTTTAGGTCTCAAAAGATAAAAGGGCTCTTAAATTCCTTAAGAGACGTCTTGGCACACACATCAGAGCTAAGAGGAAGCGTGAAGAACTCTCCAACATTCTTACCCAGATGCGTAAAGCTGCTGCAGCTCATAAATAAGAGTTTTTGTATTTGACTTTAAAAATAAACTTTATTTAAGTTACTTATTGGAGTTTTATTTTATTTCCAATCGGTCTCTGTAGCCAGAAATTCTTACACTCAAATCTAGCTCAGATGAACTAAATAATTCCATCTACATCTATTTATTTATCAAAACACATACATATAAGGGCAAAGCTGCCCAAATAGTACATACATACCTAGATCTAAAATATAACGATTTGCAAAATATATTACAAGTTACAGTGGAAGATGTAAGAAATGAGAAAAGCAGCAATCCATTCTCTTGTGTGTTGGTAGTTATTCAAACTTACAAATAGTAACTTGAATACTCTTTCTGATAGACGAAATTATGCTGGAATGATTTTTATTTATGAACTGGTAAATGCAAAGATCGATTGCGCTGATCTCTTATTTAGTATCAATATCGAGACGCCTAGCAGAAATAGAATGGGCAACTTTGTAACATTTTACATCCCTTATCACCGTACAAATTATGGTCAAAACTCTCCAATAAATCATTGTAAATTAATTAATACTAGTCATATTGAACTGTTCAATCTGACCCTGGGCAGGTTTGTGGGTGATTTGGGCAGAATTACTTTCTAGGTCGCTTTCTGGAATGTGTAGTTTGACTGCTTTAAATTTTTAATTTCCATCTGTGTGTGTATTAAGTATTTATGATTTTTGGTAATGCAAAGTCTGTATTTTCCTTAGTTTTTAGTTTATTTCTAGTAGTTTAGTTAGTTCAATTAAAGCAATCTTAAGTTAAGATACATAACCAATTTTTGTTAATGGGTCAGTCCATATCAAATCAACCAAATATAACTGAAATAAGGTGTGAGCCACAATAGATCATTCGGTTCTTTCAACCTAACCTAACCTAACCTAATATAACTGAAAATTTTACCACATCATTTCCAATTTTGATGATTTTTGGTATAGTTGTTCTATCAATCAAAAAACTTAAAAACCCAAAATTTGAGATTTTTTCGGACAAGCAGTTTTTGTTAAATAATTTTTGAAATTTGATAAATCTGTCAAATTCGCTCTTACAAACACATACAAAATTTGCCAAAACTTAAAAAGTGCTCTTAAGAGAAATTAAAAAGTGAATGATGGCTCATTTTAAAGGTCTAGTAAAGCCCTTTTATATGAGGTGTCACATGACTATGGAGGGCTTTAGAAAGGAGACCGATCGCAATACATCGATTACGGTCCCACTTTTGCATTGCTTCAAAAACTGCCGCCAGGATCCCATTGTTTCATTGTAGGCGCAAATTTCATGGGTTCTTATGGGAGAATTAACTGTTTTATCGAAATTAGTTCATTTAAACAGTCTACAGACCGAGATATGTGTGAGAGACGGGTGCGGGATACTCCCTAGATACATAATTCTAGCATGTAAAAGGCTGTATTGCATTCTAAGACCCTTATTATTATTACCAGAATTAATTTTTTCAAATACTGGCGGTCTTATAGACACTCAAACAACTTTTTATTGCATTTTGAAATAAGGAAATTATGCTGCCGCACCCCATATAAAGTGATAATTGTTTGGATAAGCAGCTTACTCTCATATTCAATGTAAATTTAGCATTTTTATAAATTAGCGGCATTCTTAATGGCTAATCAACTAGGAAAATGTTCTTTAACCTATTAATTAAAAGATAATTGTTTTTTTTATTTGAGATAAAAACAAGATACTTTGATTGGGTTTCTACACCAGGATATACCTTAGGCATCTGAAGTGGAAAGGAAATAATTATACAATCTCCACCTTACTATACATTTTTTATTTAAATTCAAATTAAAAATAAATTAACATAATATGTTCATTATAGGTAGTACGTACACCTTTTAACAGACCTGAAAAGAAGGAAGATTCTTAACTTATTTATTTCCCAAGTAACTTTACAAAAGATAATAAATGGGGATTTTAAAATTAAATTGAAAAGAAACGGAATAAAAATTATAGTATACTAACCAAAAAATTAAATCAAATTTTTTTTTTAACAATAAAATAATTAATATAGTATTATAATAAGTTTCTGAAACTTTTTCTAAAAAGTATAACAAAAATAGAAATATCTTATATTTTCAATAAATGTTTTTTTAATACATATTTAAACCTTTTTTATAGGTATTGATTGTATTTTTAATTGTTTTTGGAATATTACTATAAACTTTTATTATTTTATATACGGGTAATTCCAAGATAAGTTGAAATAATTGCGTTTCAAAGCATTTTACCGGTAATGTTTAAAAATTTGCCACAATTTTTTTCCTTGTCAATCTTATTTAACCTTATCTAAAACTGAGATTAAAAAAGATCGAGAAATTTTTCGTATTTGCAAAAAAAAACGGTTATCTTTAAGGTAAATGTCATATATGTTACCAGTTACCGACATGGTCCTTCAAATTGATGAACGCGTAATATTGTTAAGATTCATATTGTTTGCTCTTTTCCGTCAGCATATAATTATTTATGTACCGCTTTATTATTACTAGGTAAGTATTTGTGAGATGCATTCAAGGATTTGCCATAATTTTATGAAATATTAGCGTATCTGGGAACGATGTCAAATATGTTACCCAAGAAATAAACACAATAACGTGCGACGTGACAACATTGTTTTTTACCAGTCGACCAGTAAACGTAAGTTTAGTGTTTTGGGTTGATGTTGATAATAATTTTACTGTGTTTTGTGAATTTACAAGAAAGTGTTTGAAAAATATAGTACCCAAAGCAGGTGCGTATGTTTATTATAAGTCAAACATGTTACTCCAGCAATCATATGTATTTTTATAACAAATTGTATACAAACTATGCAAACATAACCTCAAATGTGAATACTTCTTTTATTACTCTGAACGCGCCGATCAGATTGAACCTGGCGGCAATTTTAAATTGTAATGTGTGAAATGTCAAATATGTTACCGTCAAATATGTTACCACTCCTTAGGTAACATATGTGACATAAGGTAACATATATGACAAAATTATTATTTATGAATAATAAATTATAAAACCTGTTACAATTTTGTTTATTTTTTATAGAATATGGCTTTAACCGCAGCAGAAAAGCAGAAGCGGTACAGAGAACGGCTTAATGCAGACCCGGAGCGACGGAATGAATTTCTTAGAAAAATGCGAGACCATGCAAGGAAACGAAAAGATTTTAAACTGGATAAGCCAATAAAAGAGTTGTCTGGACGAGAACAAAGGCGCAAAAGAAAGTATTGGCAAGATAAGCAAAGGAAATGTCGTCAAAAAAAACAGGACGAACAACGGCAATTGGATCATATTATGACAAATACGCCTCCTAATACTCCACCTCCTGGATTACCACCAGTTTTACAGAACAGTGCGTCAATAAGAGGAAGAAAAAGATTGAGAAAAGATCGATCAGCAGCGTACAGACGCATTGCGAAGTTAGAAGAGGCATTAGAAGGGGCAAGAAAGAAAATCAACAAATACAAGTCAAAAGTTCAACGCCTAAAGACAAAAGTCTCTGACACACCTAGTACATCTAAGTCTCCATTATCTAAACTAAATAGAGAACTAGCAGACCTAGTAGTACCGCAGCCAGTAAGAAAAAAATTATTATTCCAAGACGTTCTTCTTACAGAATTAAAAAACACCTACAAGTGTACCCCAAGTGAAAAAATAAAGCAAACACTTTCGCAAATTTGCAAAGGACCGAACGTGAAAAAATATAAATTTGTAGCTAAAGCTTCTAAAAAATTGGGATTTAGATCCGATAATAGTAAGAAAGATATTCAGAGAAACCGTATTAATAAATTACGCAAGAAAGTAAGGGACTTTTATTGCCGTGATGATAATAGCCAGCAAACTCCTGGAAAAAAACAGACAGTCACCTTTCGAGGCTTAAAGAAGCAAAAACGCTTTCTTTTGCAATCAGTTATCAATCTCCATAAAAAATTTTGTAAAGAATTTAACGTCAACTTGGGAAAATCTACCTTCTTCAAATGGCGCCCTTTTTACGTAGTCCAGGCCAAATTGTCAGAAAGGGATTCATGTCTATGCAAGAAACATGATAACCTACAAAAAAAACTGGATACAATAACCAGAGAAAATTTAGTTGATAGCGCAGATCTAGAAACGCTCTGTGGAACTGTTAAATGTGATACTAATTCTATATCATGTATGCTTAATAAATGTCAAGTTTGTAAGGACAAAAATGCAATAACTAAAGAAATTTATTTTAATAAAAAAGTTAAATGGTTTGTTTGGAAAACAGAAAGAAATGTAATAGAAAAAGAAGGAAAAACACAACAAATTTCAAAAACAGTAAAGAACCAAGAGGAAGGATACTTACAGGATTTAATTACAGTTTTTAATAAGGAATTTAAAGAGCAATTTTGTCCGCATGTCTTTCGAATCAGACACCAATTTAAACAAAGCCAAATATGCAAGTCAGAGTTATGCTATGATGAAGCTGCTGTTCATATCGACTTCTCGGAAAACTACATATGTAAACTGGGTACGGAAATTCAAGCTATGCACTTCGGTGCTTCTCATAATCAAGCTACTCTACAAACGGTAGTGGTTTACCTCGAAAACGGAGAACATCAGTCTTACTGCACCGTCTCTGATTCCAGGAGACATAATCCAGCAGCAGTGTGGGCTCATTTAATGCCTATATTATTGGAACTTAAATCAAAAAATATTGACGTCATCCACTTCTTCAGCGATGGGCCAGCCTCACAATACAAAAACAAAGACAATTTTTTTTACTTTAAAACGTTGTTCCATCAGATCGGTTTTAAGTGTGGCACCTGGAATTTTTCAGAAGCTGCCCATGGAAAAGGAGCACCGGATGGTATCGGTGCTGCTGTAAAAAGAATTGCCGACAATCTCGTCGCTAGGGGAACCGATGTAGGAGATGCTAAGGCTTTTTTTGAGCAAGTCCGGAAGAAAACAGAATTAATAAAAATGTTTTTTATTAGCGAATGTGATATTACAGATATGGACCATAAAAAAGATGGCATAACAATAAAGAAAATACCAGGAATAATGAAAGTTCATCAAGTTTTGTCACTGGATCGTGAAAGTACTCTTTATATTAGGGAATTCTCCTGTTTTTGTAAAAAATTACCAGTGCTGGATTTAAATTGCTTTAACTCTAAAGAAATCAAAGTCTTTGAACACGAAAACCCAACCATAAATATTGAAGCCGAAGAAATTATTGAAATAGAAAGTAACACTGCCAAGGAAGACTTATATTCAGATTCAGATGACATTCCTTTATCGGAAATTAAAAACCAAATTAGATCTTCTTTACATCCTATTACAATCGGAAACTTTGTAATATGCAAATTCACTTATAATGAGGGAACTAAACATGAAATGGAAAAACGTTTTGTGGCTTTAATTCTTGGAGTTGAAGATGATATGTCATACTTAGTCGACTGTTTAAGGAAAAGGAAAAATGAATTTGTTTTTCCTAATATTGAAGACAAGAACATTGTTAAGCCTGAAAATATTTGCTGTGTTTTATCAGATCCGAAAATTAAGAGAGGCTGTTACGATTTTGGGCAGAGTATTCCTCAAGAAATGGCACTTTTTTAGTTTCTATATGAAAAATTTGTAGGTTTTAAGCCTAACAGTTCATTAGATCGCAATGTTTAAAATAATATTAATGTTTTTCTATGTTTTAGATAAGCTTCAATTTTTTTGTCACATAAGTTACTGCCGGTCACCTATGTTACCATTTTTTAAATATTATGTTTATTTTAGGTTTGTCACTAAATTTAACATTCAGTGAGTCTTTGTAGTTCTTGGTACTTCAGTAAACAATATATTTTGTGTTTTTCTTTATTCATTTTACTTTTACATCCCATTCTGACTCTTAGTAACATATATGACTGTCATATATGTTTTCATCTAGTAATATACCATAAAATGCAAAAAAAGGAAAAAAGTGCACTGCTGATGCTAGATTTGTGATCCAAAGTGTATAATTGATAAGTATTTCAAAATATATCACGGCTGCTGACTTAAAAAAAAAAAAAATATATATGTATTAGCAAGCAACTTATCTTGGAATTACCCATACAATATATAGATATCTATAATTGATTGTTTTCCAAAATTGTAGGTAGGTAATATAAGTAGGTACGTATTATAATATCTTAATTTGTATAAAATACCAATTAAAGGAGAAATATTATTTCTTAAATTATTAACACCTTTTTAAAGTTAGTTTAACAGTTCGCGTAACAATGAATAAATTTTAATTAAATTTTGATTAACATTATCAAAAATTTGGTTAATAGAAATACGTCCATTGTCGGACAATCAATGTTTAAGATCTATGATGACAAAATTTGTTGAAATATCAGTGGATAATTCGAGGAAAATAAACAACACACGGTTCAGTTTTATAATCATGACAACGACTATATTTATTCATAGAACACTATTGACAGAAAGAACGGTAAGTATTACAAGTGGTCAGGCAACAAGACATACTGAACTAACCTTATCCGTACTACCAGTAGATGGCGTTAATAGGTTTAGATACCTAATATTAACACTCCCACTTATCTAAACCAATTAATCACAACTTAATCTAAGTTCACTGTAAACATCTAACAAAACCTAAGCCTAATTCTGTTGTAAACCCAGCATGCTTTACAGAACATAATGCTTTTGTTAAGACATCTGCTAGCATTTCATCCGTAGGTAAGTACTTTAACTCTACAAAACCATTTGCAATCAACTCTCGGACAAAATGGAAACGAACATCTATGTGTTTAGAACGCTTGTGACATATAGGGTTCAAAGCTAATTTTTGCGCACTTTGATTATCATTAAATACACTTATGCACAAAAACTTATCGAGAATTTCAGACAACAAATTCCTAAAAAATACAGCTTCTTTAGAAGCTTCTGTAATAGCCATATACTCGGCTTCAGTACTACTCAATGCCACTGTTTTTTGCTTGTTACACTCCCATGAAATAGCCCCACCAGACAACATAAACACAAACCCTGTATATGACCGCCTATCTATTTCGTTACTTGCAAAATCGGCATCAACATATCCCCTTAAGTCATAATTGCTATCTCTTTTATAAGCTAAACAATATCCCTTGGTCCCCTGTAAATACCTAAGTATCCTCTTAGCACACTTCCAATGTTGTTCAGTATAGCAATTATTAAACTGACTCAAAAAATTAACGGCAAATGTAATGTCTGGCCTTGTTAATACAGAGATATACATAAGACTACCCAAGAGCTGTTGATAAGGCAGTTCCTTTTGACAAACACTAGGATCTGGCTTATCAAAGCAAAGTCCCTTTTCCATGGGTGTACTTACTGATTTACAATCGCCCATATTAAACCTATCTAGAACCTGATTTATATACTGTTTTTGGTCTAATAAGATTTCACTTTTGTCATCATTTATTCTAACCCTCATGCCTAAACATTGTTCAACCTGGCCTAAATCCTTAATTTTAAATTTTTTAGATAAATGACCCTTGACAAAATCGATTTCATCTTTACAGTTAGAAAAAAGAAAAAAATCATCAACATATACTGCAATGATTGTAATGAAATTACTTATACGTTTTATAAATAAACATGGCTCATTATCACATTTTTTATACTCCAAACTTATAAGTACTAGTTCAACTTCTTTATACCATACACGAGCAGATTGTTTTAGACCATAAATAGCACGATTTAATTTTAACACACTGTTTTGATTTGTACTGATTTTACTATCAAAACACTCTGGTATTTCCATGAAAACCTCTTCTTCCAGTTTGCCATTTAAAAAGGCTGTGACAACATCCAAATGGATTATTTCAAACTGAAATTGCACAGACAGTGCCAGTAACAACCTTAAAGTAGAATGTTTAACAACCGGGGAGAAGGTTTCATCGAAATCTATGCCCTGTTTTTGACTAAATCCCTTGGCAACTAATCTAGCCCTATAAGTGACATTATCATTATCATTACTATACTTAGTTTTAAAGACCCACTTACACTTCACTGGCGTATGTCTCTCCGGTAAGTCTACAATGTCCCACGCACAATTCTCACTAAAGCTGTCCATCTCACTGGTCATAGCTCGTAACCACTGGCTGCGGTTAGGACTCGAAAGAGCCTCCTGGACTGTCACTGGATCTCCCACTGGGACTGAACCCTCTGGCTTCCCTGTAAAGTAGCTGACGAAGTCATCCCATGTCCTTGCCTTTCTGCGCCTTTCAGACTTCCGAATAGCCTCCTCTGCAGCAGGAACATCCCTATCTGGAGTGTAGCTTGGATCACTCTCGTCGCATACCTCACCTTCAGTCTCCCACTCAGACAGCACAGGTGTTTCAAATGTAGTGCTGGTGTCAGAGCTGCTATCTACTACCCCATTATCAAGCCCATTATTTAAATCTGACTCTCTTACCTCCTCCTGGATCTGGATACGAGCACCATTCAAATTCTTTTCCATGATATGGACATCTCGGCTTGTACATATTTTCTTTGTGGTAGGGTTGTACAATCTATAGCCCTTCGTGGTATCAGAAAATCCCACCAGTACCAGCTTTTCTGCTTTTCTGTCCCACTTCGCCCTTTTTTCTTTGGGAATGTGTGTCATGGCTGTACTGCCAAACACTCTGACATGACTCAGGTTGGGTTTCTTGCTGTAAAACATTTCATATGGCGTTTTAGGTAAGTTACTTACCAAAGACCTGTTTCTGAGATAGCAGGCTGTGTTAACAGCCTCTGCCCAAAAATTCTTCTCAAGATCTGCCTCGTATAAAAGACACCTAGCCTTCTCGACCAATGTCCTGTTAAGTCGTTCAGAGAGTCCATTCTGCTGGGGTGTGTATGGGTTTGTGGTTTGGTGTACTATTCCCTGCCTCTTCAGATACCTCTGGAATTCACCACCAATGTACTCGCCACCATTGTCAGTACGCAACACCTTTACCTTCCGGTCCAGCTGCTTCTCAACTAGGCACTGAAACTCTTTAAACTTCTCGAAGGTTTCATCCTTCGTCTTAAGGAAATACACAAAGGACATACGAGTATAATCATCCTGCATGGTCAAGAAGTACCTTGAGCCTCCAATAGATGGTGTCTCCATCGGCCCCGCCAAATCACTGTGAATGATATCTAGCGCCCCTGTAGCTCTGGTACCTTTATGGCTAAAAGGTTGTCTGGACTGCTTACCCTCGCAGCACACCACACAGTTCTGCCTGTCAATCTCCACTCGACCAGGATAATCAATGCCATCAACTAGACCGTCCTTCATCTTGTTTAAAAAACTTGAATTTATGTGCCCGAGCCTCCTATGCCAAACTTCACCACTGGTGACCTGTCCAGCAAAACCATTTTCTGGGCATATAGTGTCCAGTTTGTAAACCCCATTACTTAAAAATGCTTTAGCCACAGGAACATTCCTACTGTTGAAAATCCTGCAACAGTCCTGCCCAAAAACAACACGATTGCCCCTTGCTATTAACTGGCTGACTGAAATTAAGTTTGTCGTTAATCCAGGTACATACTGAACATCTTTTACCTTAATTTCAACAGTATTACTGCACACGTTTGTGTAAATATTTACATCACCACAGCTGTGCACCGGCAGCTTCGTACTGTTAGCCACAACAATTTCTTTCAGTAATGCAGCTCTCGTATTTTCGAGCCAATCTTGCCTACACGTAAGGTGTACACTGGCACCTGAATCTAAGTACCATTCCTTGTTGTTATATTGGGCACTCAAAAACACAACATTGAACGCACTGTTGTAACCCTATGTTTCCACATGTGTATATAAGTTTATATGTATAGGTACAATACTTTATTTTTAGTAAGAATACGTCATTCAACCTTATTTTTATAGATACCTAATTATCTTAGATATTATACCAGACGATAGTAAAACGGCGACAGACCCTTCTATTGTAAGTTTATTATTATTTCTTCTAAATTTTAATTACTGTTTATTTAAAAACCTTTTCAAACAGAACAGACTAATTTCTATGATAGACGCCAGGTATCGAAATATTTAACCATAACAAAACTTTCCATTTTAGAGAAATTACTCATTTTATTAAATTAGTTTATTGTATCACATTGTAAACTTTGCAAATGGGCTTTATCACTCTTTGTTAAAAACATATTCTTGTTAAATAACAAGAAAGCTTTATTTGATTTGCTTTGAGTTGATTTAAGACCGCCCATTTTCAAAGGCACGCCCAAATTAGTCCTTAGGTTAGCTCTTAGAAATTTGAGAAGGCAGGTTACTTCTGAACATTTGTAAGAACAACTTGTGCTCCCAAAATATTTTAAATCGTATTTCTTACAAATAAACGAAAGTGTTTTCTTTTTCTTCGTATAAAAGAGTTAGTTTTATTTCTTAGTTTAAAACTTAAGGTTCTTGTGAATTTAGTCACAACGCTCGTGGCTAGATCCACAACATTGGTGGCAGCGGTGGGATACTGCAAATAACAAATTATTATTATAAAAAATTATCAAATCAACTAAAATTATACTGACAAATTATCAATTTATTATTATTACATTAAGTTAAGTAATCAAAAAAAAAAAAATGAGTGATAAAAATGCATTTGACGTTTTAAACCAAATAGACTCTTTTGATGGGCATGGCGATACAAATTCACTAAATTTCTTTCTTAAAAGTTGTGACGCTATGATGAAAATTGTTAAGGAAACAGAAAAAAATAAGTTAGCTGAGTTAATTTTTGCAATGAAATTAAAAGGGAAAGCACAAGAAGTAACTCAATATCACGAATTTGAAAACTGGGAAACAATAAAAGACTTTTTACTTGAACATTTTACAGATAAGAGACCTCCTTCACATTTTTTAAATTTATTAATGAACATTAAACAAAACTATAGGGAAAGTATAAAAGAATACGGAGAGCGTATTCAAGCTCTTTTTAATAAGTACAAAGAAACTTGTAATTTAAATCATAACTTAAATGAAGCTAAAGTGCTTATAAATAGTTTACAGTCTGTGTTAGTAAGCAATTTTAGAAAGGGTTTACATGACGAAAAAGTGCAGATGCGAATAATAGCAGAAAACACCGTCGATTTAGATAGGGCAATCTCAGTGGCAATAGAACTCGAACTTGAGCAAAATGATAAATATAAAACTAGTCAAAATTTTAGAAATATTAATGTCACACAAAATCGCCCAAGTAGAAATCAAAATGTTATGACCCCCCAAAGTCAAAGCTCGTGTATGTTTTGTCACAAAAATAATCATTTTACATCACAGTGTAGACAACTTTACCGCTTCGAAAATAATCAAAATAATAGTAATTTTAATTCAAATAATAATCATCAAAATTTCTATTCACAACAAAGAAAATTTAGTAATTCTGGAATACATAACAACCGCCGTGATTATTTTAGGGAAAATAATTCTTATACGCCAAATAATAATATGAGTCGTTCAATTCCAAATAATAATAGCAATTATCCTCGCAATTATAATAATCAACAAAATTATAATAATCGTAGTTCTAATAATCATAATGACCACAGGCATCGATTTTCTAATCAACAAAATTTTTCTTTTGAGAACGCCAATTATCAAAAATACCCCATGCAACAAAGAACTTTTAACGAACAAAATCATTCACATCAATATCACCCCAATCAACAAAATTCTAGTGAATCTTTTATTCCACAAGTACAAACTGTTCAAGCACAAATGTCAACCCAAAACAATCCCGTCAATTCTACCACACTAACTAGCGCGCCTCGCGAAAATTGTTCGGGAAACGAATTGTAAACCATAGCCGCGAACAGCCGACAATGGTTTCTTATAATAGCTGTTCAAAAAATAATAATAATACATTTTATTCTCCAGATACGCCTAATAAAAATATTTTGAATAATAACATAAAATCAAATATTTCGTGCAAAACAATTTTACTTTCCGAAAACCATAAACAACTAGATATAATTGAAATAAATACTTCTGATACAAATAATTCTACAGTGCAACTTTTATTAGATACGGGTGCCGATGTCTCTCTTTTAAAAGCAGGTAAATTAAAGGACCACTCCATTATAAATAAAGAAATAATCGTAGAATTAAAAGGTATTAGCGAACAACCAATTTACACCTTAGGTACCTGTTGTATTTTAATCAAATTAGAAAACAATAAAACCGTAACACATTCATTTCACATTGTTTCGGATAATTTACCAATCAAAAACGACGGTCTTTTAGGGCGTGACTTTTTGCAAAAATATAGAGCCAAAATCGATTATGAAAAAGAAACGTTGTTCTTTAATGGTAATTATTTTAAAATTTTACCATCCGAACCGTGTAAAATTTTTATTCCTGCGCGATGCGAAACAATAATTCCTGCATTAGCAAATATTTCAAATACTGAGGGAATAGTAGAATTAAAACAAATTTCTGATAAACTTTATTTAGGGTCTACTTTAACAAAAGTGAAAAACCATAAATGTTTTGTCAGTATTCTAAATATTTCGGACGAAACTTTAACAATAGCAATGCCAAGAGTTAATATTGAACCATTTATTTCTAATGATTATAATGTTATCGAAACAAATAATATTAATCATATCGAACGTTTAAATAAATTAAGAAACGCTATTAATCTTGAAGGCTTAAATACTGAAGAAACTACCTCATTATTGGAAACTTGTAGTCAGTTTAGCGACATTTTTTATTTAGAAGGTGATAAACTCTCTCACACAAACACAGTTAAACACAATATACAAACAGATTCCGCCAAAGGACCAATTAACATTAGACCTTATAGATTACCATTTAAACATCGCGAAGTAATAAAAAATCAGACCGATCAAATGTTAAAAGATGATATAATTTCACCTTCTTGTAGCCCATGGAATAGTCCTCTATTAGTTGTACCTAAAAAAACCGATCCGTCGGGCGAACCAAAATATCGCGTATGTGTAGATTTCAGAAAAATTAACGATATTACGATAGGTACAGATGCGTTTCCCCTCCCTAACATTACAGATATTCTTGATCAACTCGGAAAAGCTAATTATTTTACTACCCTAGACTTGGCTAATGGTTTTCACCAAGTACCAATGGATGAAAAAGATAAATTAAAAACTGCATTTAGCACTTCAACCGGACATTACGTATACAATCGAATGCCATTCGGATTAAAGGGGGCTCCTGCAACCTTTCAACGATTAATGAATGCGGTTTTAAGCGGTCTTAATGGTTTAAAATGTTTCATTTATTTAGACGATGTAGTAATTTATGCCAATAATTTAACAGAACATAACCAGAGATTAACCGAAATATTTCAAAGATTTAGGCAACATAACTTAAAAATTCAACCATCAAAATGCTCATTTTTACGTAAAGAATGTTTATATTTAGGACATATTATCACAGAGGACGGCATTAAACCCGATCCTGCAAAAATAGAATGCGTCTCAAAATTTCCTCAACCCAAAAATTCAAAAGATATAAAATCATTTTTAGGTTTAGTTGGCTACTATAGGAAATTTATTCAAGATTTCGCAAAAATCGCTAAACCTCTTACCAAACTATTAAAAAAAGATGAAAAATTTATATGGGATAACGAATGCAGTATTTCATTTCAAACACTCAAACAAAGTATAATCTCGCCACCTGTACTTCAATACCCCGATTTTTCTAAAGAATTCATAATTACTACAGACGCTAGTAATTATGCAATAGGCGCCATTTTGTCCCAGGGTAAAATTAACAGTGATCGACCAATAGCATTCGCCAGTAGAACATTAAATGCGGCTGAACAAAATTACTCGACCACTGAAAAGGAGTTAGCAGCAATAGTCTGGGCAGTAAAGCATTTTCGGCCATATGTATTCGGCACTAAATTTAAAATAGTCACAGATCACAAACCGTTACTTTATGTTTTTAACATAAAAGACCCAGGCTCGCGACTTACACGTTTTAGATTAAAATTAGAAGAATATAACTATGAAGTAATTTATAAGGCCGGAAAGAAAAATACAAACGCCGACGCATTAAGTAGAACAATTAATATTGTTAACAGAAACCTAATTACGGATTATACCGAATTTCAAAGTTATCTTAAAAATCATATTGTTTTAAACTCTAAAATAAAAGAAAAAAATACGACATATTTTCAAACCAATGAAACAGACCCAATAGTATTATTTTTACCCAAAAATTTTGACAAAGAAAAATTTAAAGTCTTAGAAAATAACCAACAAGTAAAAATTTTTTTTGAATGCTTTAATAAAAATACCGAACTTAATATCCCGTCTGCTCTCCATTATCAGGAACTCAATATGTTTTTGCTAATCGATAATGAAAATACTTTTAGTGACGCTAATTATGAAAACATCTGGTCCTGCTTAATTGACCTCAGAAATATTGTAAGTAACACTAAAACTAAACTTTCAATAATTAAACACCACTATAATCCGTTAATCAAATGGGAAATAATCTACCCAATGCTTAGATACCTTTTCGCAAATATAGATGTCGAAATAACAATATACAATAATAATTTAATAAACCCTACCGAGTCAAATAAAACCACTATTCTAGAAGAATACCATAATTCTCCGTTAGCAGGTCACCAAGGAGTATCTCGTACATATAAAAAACTCGCACAATTATACAACTGGAGAGGTATGAAAAAAGACGTAAAAAGGTTTATAAAAAAATGCAAATTTTGTCAAAAAAATAAATTATCGCGAAAAACTAAAATGCCAATGGTAATAACTACTACCGCATCTAAACCTTTTGAAAGGTGTTTTCTTGACGTAGTCGGTCCTTTACCTGAAACGGAATCGGGCAATAAATACATACTTACCTTCCAGGATGACTTAACAAAATATAACATTAACATTCCAATGATAAATCAAGAATCACTTACTGTAGCAGATCATTTTGTAAAAAATATAATTTGTCTCTATGGAATACCGGAAATATTAATTACCGATCAAGGAACAAATTTTTTAAGTGAACTTTTTAAAAATATGTGTAAAATGCTAAAAATAAAAAAAATTCAAACAACTAGTTATCATCCAGAATCAAATGGGGCATTAGAGAGGTCTCATAGGGTTTTGAAGGAATATTTGCGACATTTCATATCAGATACGCAACAAGATTGGGATAACTGGATTCCATTTGCTACATTTACCTATAATACAACTACACACACAGCCACAAAATTTTCACCTTTTGAACTTTTATTCGGTTTTAGTCCTACTTTACCAACGTCAATTAATCAACCTTTAAAAATGTCTTATACATATGATGACTTTATAGAAAATCTAAAACAAAAAATGCAGTATTCCAGGCAAATTGCCAGAGAAAATTTACTTCACAGTAAACATATTTCAAAAAATAATTACGACAAACATAGTTTTCCCAGAAATTTCACAATAGGAGATAAGGTACTACTATATGATGAGTCTGTCCGTAGAGGCAGAAGTAAAAAACTTTCCTCATTATGGATAGGACCATATATAATTTCAGATAAAATTTCTGACCTAAATTATGTTATTCAAAAAGGAAAAAATAAACAAACAATTCATGCAAACAGATTAAAGCACTTTTATGACTAAAAAAAAAAATATATTTTTATAAAACAAGATAAAAAAAAATAAAAAGAAAAAAAAATAATAAAAAAAAAAAATGTCTAACAATACTTTTTCTCTTTTCAGATTTGTCCTTTTCATTAATATTTTCGTTTTAACGATGGCTCAACCTGAGTTTAACGTAACGTACTATGACCACAACCCTGGCATCCATTTTGAGAAATTGGGAGAAATGCGGCTTTACAACAACAAGTGGAAAATAATAACTTTTGTAAATATAGATAATCTTAGCGATAAGTTTTTAAGCTTAAATAATTATTATAGGAAAACTTTAGATTTGTGCGGCCACGAAAATGCACAATATCACTATTACATATGTGAATCTTTTATAAAACACTCTAAGTATAGTCTACAAAAAATTGATAGAGAATTACAAGTTTTGCATGAGCTAATAGGGCATAAAATTGTTGCTAGAAACAAAAGAGGATGGTTTGATATAATAGGTAAAGCTACAAAAGTTTTATTTGGAGTTCTAGATAGTGACGACGCAAAGTATTACGACCAAAAAATTTCGGAATTTTCAAAAGATGAATCCTCGGTACTTCATCTATTAAAAGAACAAACAAAAATAGTACAATCCACCCTAGTGAATTTTAACAATACCATAGGCACCTTAGACTTTAATGAAAGCATCCTAAAGGGCAATATAGAAAAAATTGGTAAACAATTAAACAAAAACCAAAAAGATATACAATTCTTAACGTTAAAAACAGTATTGGAAGATCATGTAGTAGTAACAAATATAATCCTAAATCAATTACAACTAGAAATTATGTCACTCACTAACGCAATCCTTGTTTCAAAGAAAGGTATACTACACCCTGCTATTATCACACCTGTTCAATTAACAAAAGAATTAAGACAAGTAACTGAATCTCTACCTCATGGGCTGGAATTCCCCGCACCTTTAGATTTAGCAAATGCAAATATGTTCCTAAATATAGTTGAGTTACAAGTTTTCTTTGAAAATAAACGTTTAGTATATATTATAAATATACCACTAGTAGAAACACAATTATTTTACTTATATAAAATAACACCATTTCCCAAACTAATAGCATTAAACGAATTTATTTTGATCCACCCTTCATCTAAATTTATAGCAATTGACGAAAGCAAACAACAGTTTATACAAATTTCAGATATCGAATACACTTCTTGTCTTAAATTACTAGAAAATAAAATTATTTGTAAGCAACAAAAACCTGTATCTCTTGCCCATCTCGTAGACAATTGTGAGATAAAATTGTTACAAGGTACAAGTAAAATACCAGAAAATTGCGATAAACGCATTGTTATGTCAGATAGAGGAATTTTTATTCAATTATTAACAAGCAACACTTGGTTATTTGCAGTACCTCAAACAGAAACTTTAACTATTTCTTGTGTAAATAAAAATAAACCGATAGATTTAATGTTAAAAAATTGTGGTAGCGTCACACTAGCGAAACAATGTAAGGCCTACAGTCCATCGGCAATGTTGGTGCCCCACGACAACACATATCAGTCCGAGATGTATAGTGAAATTGTTCCATCAGTTGATATAAGTGATGAGTGTTGTGAAAAAGGTAAAACAAACCAAATGAATTTTTCTGAAATTTTGTTAAGTGAAAACTATAAAATCTTAAGTAAACACATACCAGAATTAAATATTGCTAGTCATAAGCTGGACGACATAGAAAGGCTGGCAGATAACATTCAAAAAAAGAAAGAAATTTCTCATTACACAACTTTTACTTCAACTCTAGCATATATTTTAGCAATAATTACTGTTTTGTTTATAGTTTATAAGATATATAAAAAATGTTGCTGTCCAAAAAATAAAAATTCATGTTGTGGCATAATACCAAATTTTTGCATTAGAGTCAATCAAAATGTAGAACCATCTTTCGCCGACGATAGATATGTAACACGTTATGTTCATAGAAATAGAACCTCGGAGAATATAAACAATGCTGACGATTCAGAGGAAGAAAGTATTGCTTTACAAGTTCATCCACGTAAAAGCATTGGTTATACACCCACGAGGCGACCAACCAAACAAATTTAAAATGTATAATATCTATATAGGATAAAAATACTGATTTTATATATCGCCATTTATTTTTAAGTGCATTAAATTAGTAACGAGTAACTAGGTATATTAATTTAAATAGCTTTATTGATCTTATCAACATGTAGTTTAGTCAAGAACCATATTATTAGGGTTATTAACGAAATAATTTAGTTTAAATTTCATTATTGTATTTAAGTCAAGTTTTGAGATTTTACTCCATTTAGATTACATAAAATCTCTCATTAAGGTGGGAGGTGTTGTAACCCTATGTTTCCACATGTGTATATAAGTTTATATGTATAGGTACAATACTTTATTTTTAGTAAGAATACGTCATTCAACCTTATTTTTATAGATACCTAATTATCTTAGATATTATACCAGACGATAGTAAAACGGCGACAGACCCTTCTATTGTAAGTTTATTATTATTTCTTCTAAATTTTAATTACTGTTTATTTAAAAACCTTTTCAAACAGAACAGACTAATTTCTATGATAGACGCCAGGTATCGAAATATTTAACCATAACAAAACTTTCCATTTTAGAGAAATTACTCATTTTATTAAATTAGTTTATTGTATCACATTGTAAACTTTGCAAATGGGCTTTATCACTCTTTGTTAAAAACATATTCTTGTTAAATAACAAGAAAGCTTTATTTGATTTGCTTTGAGTTGATTTAAGACCGCCCATTTTCAAAGGCACGCCCAAATTAGTCCTTAGGTTAGCTCTTAGAAATTTGAGAAGGCAGGTTACTTCTGAACATTTGTAAGAACAACTTGTGCTCCCAAAATATTTTAAATCGTATTTCTTACAAATAAACGAAAGTGTTTTCTTTTTCTTCGTATAAAAGAGTTAGTTTTATTTCTTAGTTTAAAACTTAAGGTTCTTGTGAATTTAGTCACAACGCTCGTGGCTAGATCCACAACATTGGTGGCAGCGGTGGGATACTGCAAATAACAAATTATTATTATAAAAAATTATCAAATCAACTAAAATTATACTGACAAATTATCAATTTATTATTATTACATTAAGTTAAGTAATCAAAAAAAAAAAAATGAGTGATAAAAATGCATTTGACGTTTTAAACCAAATAGACTCTTTTGATGGGCATGGCGATACAAATTCACTAAATTTCTTTCTTAAAAGTTGTGACGCTATGATGAAAATTGTTAAGGAAACAGAAAAAAATAAGTTAGCTGAGTTAATTTTTGCAATGAAATTAAAAGGGAAAGCACAAGAAGTAACTCAATATCACGAATTTGAAAACTGGGAAACAATAAAAGACTTTTTACTTGAACATTTTACAGATAAGAGACCTCCTTCACATTTTTTAAATTTATTAATGAACATTAAACAAAACTATAGGGAAAGTATAAAAGAATACGGAGAGCGTATTCAAGCTCTTTTTAATAAGTACAAAGAAACTTGTAATTTAAATCATAACTTAAATGAAGCTAAAGTGCTTATAAATAGTTTACAGTCTGTGTTAGTAAGCAATTTTAGAAAGGGTTTACATGACGAAAAAGTGCAGATGCGAATAATAGCAGAAAACACCGTCGATTTAGATAGGGCAATCTCAGTGGCAATAGAACTCGAACTTGAGCAAAATGATAAATATAAAACTAGTCAAAATTTTAGAAATATTAATGTCACACAAAATCGCCCAAGTAGAAATCAAAATGTTATGACCCCCCAAAGTCAAAGCTCGTGTATGTTTTGTCACAAAAATAATCATTTTACATCACAGTGTAGACAACTTTACCGCTTCGAAAATAATCAAAATAATAGTAATTTTAATTCAAATAATAATCATCAAAATTTCTATTCACAACAAAGAAAATTTAGTAATTCTGGAATACATAACAACCGCCGTGATTATTTTAGGGAAAATAATTCTTATACGCCAAATAATAATATGAGTCGTTCAATTCCAAATAATAATAGCAATTATCCTCGCAATTATAATAATCAACAAAATTATAATAATCGTAGTTCTAATAATCATAATGACCACAGGCATCGATTTTCTAATCAACAAAATTTTTCTTTTGAGAACGCCAATTATCAAAAATACCCCATGCAACAAAGAACTTTTAACGAACAAAATCATTCACATCAATATCACCCCAATCAACAAAATTCTAGTGAATCTTTTATTCCACAAGTACAAACTGTTCAAGCACAAATGTCAACCCAAAACAATCCCGTCAATTCTACCACACTAACTAGCGCGCCTCGCGAAAATTGTTCGGGAAACGAATTGTAAACCATAGCCGCGAACAGCCGACAATGGTTTCTTATAATAGCTGTTCAAAAAATAATAATAATACATTTTATTCTCCAGATACGCCTAATAAAAATATTTTGAATAATAACATAAAATCAAATATTTCGTGCAAAACAATTTTACTTTCCGAAAACCATAAACAACTAGATATAATTGAAATAAATACTTCTGATACAAATAATTCTACAGTGCAACTTTTATTAGATACGGGTGCCGATGTCTCTCTTTTAAAAGCAGGTAAATTAAAGGACCACTCCATTATAAATAAAGAAATAATCGTAGAATTAAAAGGTATTAGCGAACAACCAATTTACACCTTAGGTACCTGTTGTATTTTAATCAAATTAGAAAACAATAAAACCGTAACACATTCATTTCACATTGTTTCGGATAATTTACCAATCAAAAACGACGGTCTTTTAGGGCGTGACTTTTTGCAAAAATATAGAGCCAAAATCGATTATGAAAAAGAAACGTTGTTCTTTAATGGTAATTATTTTAAAATTTTACCATCCGAACCGTGTAAAATTTTTATTCCTGCGCGATGCGAAACAATAATTCCTGCATTAGCAAATATTTCAAATACTGAGGGAATAGTAGAATTAAAACAAATTTCTGATAAACTTTATTTAGGGTCTACTTTAACAAAAGTGAAAAACCATAAATGTTTTGTCAGTATTCTAAATATTTCGGACGAAACTTTAACAATAGCAATGCCAAGAGTTAATATTGAACCATTTATTTCTAATGATTATAATGTTATCGAAACAAATAATATTAATCATATCGAACGTTTAAATAAATTAAGAAACGCTATTAATCTTGAAGGCTTAAATACTGAAGAAACTACCTCATTATTGGAAACTTGTAGTCAGTTTAGCGACATTTTTTATTTAGAAGGTGATAAACTCTCTCACACAAACACAGTTAAACACAATATACAAACAGATTCCGCCAAAGGACCAATTAACATTAGACCTTATAGATTACCATTTAAACATCGCGAAGTAATAAAAAATCAGACCGATCAAATGTTAAAAGATGATATAATTTCACCTTCTTGTAGCCCATGGAATAGTCCTCTATTAGTTGTACCTAAAAAAACCGATCCGTCGGGCGAACCAAAATATCGCGTATGTGTAGATTTCAGAAAAATTAACGATATTACGATAGGTACAGATGCGTTTCCCCTCCCTAACATTACAGATATTCTTGATCAACTCGGAAAAGCTAATTATTTTACTACCCTAGACTTGGCTAATGGTTTTCACCAAGTACCAATGGATGAAAAAGATAAATTAAAAACTGCATTTAGCACTTCAACCGGACATTACGTATACAATCGAATGCCATTCGGATTAAAGGGGGCTCCTGCAACCTTTCAACGATTAATGAATGCGGTTTTAAGCGGTCTTAATGGTTTAAAATGTTTCATTTATTTAGACGATGTAGTAATTTATGCCAATAATTTAACAGAACATAACCAGAGATTAACCGAAATATTTCAAAGATTTAGGCAACATAACTTAAAAATTCAACCATCAAAATGCTCATTTTTACGTAAAGAATGTTTATATTTAGGACATATTATCACAGAGGACGGCATTAAACCCGATCCTGCAAAAATAGAATGCGTCTCAAAATTTCCTCAACCCAAAAATTCAAAAGATATAAAATCATTTTTAGGTTTAGTTGGCTACTATAGGAAATTTATTCAAGATTTCGCAAAAATCGCTAAACCTCTTACCAAACTATTAAAAAAAGATGAAAAATTTATATGGGATAACGAATGCAGTATTTCATTTCAAACACTCAAACAAAGTATAATCTCGCCACCTGTACTTCAATACCCCGATTTTTCTAAAGAATTCATAATTACTACAGACGCTAGTAATTATGCAATAGGCGCCATTTTGTCCCAGGGTAAAATTAACAGTGATCGACCAATAGCATTCGCCAGTAGAACATTAAATGCGGCTGAACAAAATTACTCGACCACTGAAAAGGAGTTAGCAGCAATAGTCTGGGCAGTAAAGCATTTTCGGCCATATGTATTCGGCACTAAATTTAAAATAGTCACAGATCACAAACCGTTACTTTATGTTTTTAACATAAAAGACCCAGGCTCGCGACTTACACGTTTTAGATTAAAATTAGAAGAATATAACTATGAAGTAATTTATAAGGCCGGAAAGAAAAATACAAACGCCGACGCATTAAGTAGAACAATTAATATTGTTAACAGAAACCTAATTACGGATTATACCGAATTTCAAAGTTATCTTAAAAATCATATTGTTTTAAACTCTAAAATAAAAGAAAAAAATACGACATATTTTCAAACCAATGAAACAGACCCAATAGTATTATTTTTACCCAAAAATTTTGACAAAGAAAAATTTAAAGTCTTAGAAAATAACCAACAAGTAAAAATTTTTTTTGAATGCTTTAATAAAAATACCGAACTTAATATCCCGTCTGCTCTCCATTATCAGGAACTCAATATGTTTTTGCTAATCGATAATGAAAATACTTTTAGTGACGCTAATTATGAAAACATCTGGTCCTGCTTAATTGACCTCAGAAATATTGTAAGTAACACTAAAACTAAACTTTCAATAATTAAACACCACTATAATCCGTTAATCAAATGGGAAATAATCTACCCAATGCTTAGATACCTTTTCGCAAATATAGATGTCGAAATAACAATATACAATAATAATTTAATAAACCCTACCGAGTCAAATAAAACCACTATTCTAGAAGAATACCATAATTCTCCGTTAGCAGGTCACCAAGGAGTATCTCGTACATATAAAAAACTCGCACAATTATACAACTGGAGAGGTATGAAAAAAGACGTAAAAAGGTTTATAAAAAAATGCAAATTTTGTCAAAAAAATAAATTATCGCGAAAAACTAAAATGCCAATGGTAATAACTACTACCGCATCTAAACCTTTTGAAAGGTGTTTTCTTGACGTAGTCGGTCCTTTACCTGAAACGGAATCGGGCAATAAATACATACTTACCTTCCAGGATGACTTAACAAAATATAACATTAACATTCCAATGATAAATCAAGAATCACTTACTGTAGCAGATCATTTTGTAAAAAATATAATTTGTCTCTATGGAATACCGGAAATATTAATTACCGATCAAGGAACAAATTTTTTAAGTGAACTTTTTAAAAATATGTGTAAAATGCTAAAAATAAAAAAAATTCAAACAACTAGTTATCATCCAGAATCAAATGGGGCATTAGAGAGGTCTCATAGGGTTTTGAAGGAATATTTGCGACATTTCATATCAGATACGCAACAAGATTGGGATAACTGGATTCCATTTGCTACATTTACCTATAATACAACTACACACACAGCCACAAAATTTTCACCTTTTGAACTTTTATTCGGTTTTAGTCCTACTTTACCAACGTCAATTAATCAACCTTTAAAAATGTCTTATACATATGATGACTTTATAGAAAATCTAAAACAAAAAATGCAGTATTCCAGGCAAATTGCCAGAGAAAATTTACTTCACAGTAAACATATTTCAAAAAATAATTACGACAAACATAGTTTTCCCAGAAATTTCACAATAGGAGATAAGGTACTACTATATGATGAGTCTGTCCGTAGAGGCAGAAGTAAAAAACTTTCCTCATTATGGATAGGACCATATATAATTTCAGATAAAATTTCTGACCTAAATTATGTTATTCAAAAAGGAAAAAATAAACAAACAATTCATGCAAACAGATTAAAGCACTTTTATGACTAAAAAAAAAAATATATTTTTATAAAACAAGATAAAAAAAAATAAAAAGAAAAAAAAATAATAAAAAAAAAAAATGTCTAACAATACTTTTTCTCTTTTCAGATTTGTCCTTTTCATTAATATTTTCGTTTTAACGATGGCTCAACCTGAGTTTAACGTAACGTACTATGACCACAACCCTGGCATCCATTTTGAGAAATTGGGAGAAATGCGGCTTTACAACAACAAGTGGAAAATAATAACTTTTGTAAATATAGATAATCTTAGCGATAAGTTTTTAAGCTTAAATAATTATTATAGGAAAACTTTAGATTTGTGCGGCCACGAAAATGCACAATATCACTATTACATATGTGAATCTTTTATAAAACACTCTAAGTATAGTCTACAAAAAATTGATAGAGAATTACAAGTTTTGCATGAGCTAATAGGGCATAAAATTGTTGCTAGAAACAAAAGAGGATGGTTTGATATAATAGGTAAAGCTACAAAAGTTTTATTTGGAGTTCTAGATAGTGACGACGCAAAGTATTACGACCAAAAAATTTCGGAATTTTCAAAAGATGAATCCTCGGTACTTCATCTATTAAAAGAACAAACAAAAATAGTACAATCCACCCTAGTGAATTTTAACAATACCATAGGCACCTTAGACTTTAATGAAAGCATCCTAAAGGGCAATATAGAAAAAATTGGTAAACAATTAAACAAAAACCAAAAAGATATACAATTCTTAACGTTAAAAACAGTATTGGAAGATCATGTAGTAGTAACAAATATAATCCTAAATCAATTACAACTAGAAATTATGTCACTCACTAACGCAATCCTTGTTTCAAAGAAAGGTATACTACACCCTGCTATTATCACACCTGTTCAATTAACAAAAGAATTAAGACAAGTAACTGAATCTCTACCTCATGGGCTGGAATTCCCCGCACCTTTAGATTTAGCAAATGCAAATATGTTCCTAAATATAGTTGAGTTACAAGTTTTCTTTGAAAATAAACGTTTAGTATATATTATAAATATACCACTAGTAGAAACACAATTATTTTACTTATATAAAATAACACCATTTCCCAAACTAATAGCATTAAACGAATTTATTTTGATCCACCCTTCATCTAAATTTATAGCAATTGACGAAAGCAAACAACAGTTTATACAAATTTCAGATATCGAATACACTTCTTGTCTTAAATTACTAGAAAATAAAATTATTTGTAAGCAACAAAAACCTGTATCTCTTGCCCATCTCGTAGACAATTGTGAGATAAAATTGTTACAAGGTACAAGTAAAATACCAGAAAATTGCGATAAACGCATTGTTATGTCAGATAGAGGAATTTTTATTCAATTATTAACAAGCAACACTTGGTTATTTGCAGTACCTCAAACAGAAACTTTAACTATTTCTTGTGTAAATAAAAATAAACCGATAGATTTAATGTTAAAAAATTGTGGTAGCGTCACACTAGCGAAACAATGTAAGGCCTACAGTCCATCGGCAATGTTGGTGCCCCACGACAACACATATCAGTCCGAGATGTATAGTGAAATTGTTCCATCAGTTGATATAAGTGATGAGTGTTGTGAAAAAGGTAAAACAAACCAAATGAATTTTTCTGAAATTTTGTTAAGTGAAAACTATAAAATCTTAAGTAAACACATACCAGAATTAAATATTGCTAGTCATAAGCTGGACGACATAGAAAGGCTGGCAGATAACATTCAAAAAAAGAAAGAAATTTCTCATTACACAACTTTTACTTCAACTCTAGCATATATTTTAGCAATAATTACTGTTTTGTTTATAGTTTATAAGATATATAAAAAATGTTGCTGTCCAAAAAATAAAAATTCATGTTGTGGCATAATACCAAATTTTTGCATTAGAGTCAATCAAAATGTAGAACCATCTTTCGCCGACGATAGATATGTAACACGTTATGTTCATAGAAATAGAACCTCGGAGAATATAAACAATGCTGACGATTCAGAGGAAGAAAGTATTGCTTTACAAGTTCATCCACGTAAAAGCATTGGTTATACACCCACGAGGCGACCAACCAAACAAATTTAAAATGTATAATATCTATATAGGATAAAAATACTGATTTTATATATCGCCATTTATTTTTAAGTGCATTAAATTAGTAACGAGTAACTAGGTATATTAATTTAAATAGCTTTATTGATCTTATCAACATGTAGTTTAGTCAAGAACCATATTATTAGGGTTATTAACGAAATAATTTAGTTTAAATTTCATTATTGTATTTAAGTCAAGTTTTGAGATTTTACTCCATTTAGATTACATAAAATCTCTCATTAAGGTGGGAGGTGTTGTAACCCTATGTTTCCACATGTGTATATAAGTTTATATGTATAGGTACAATACTTTATTTTTAGTAAGAATACGTCATTCAACCTTATTTTTATAGATACCTAATTATCTTAGATATTATACCAGACGATAGTAAAACGGCGACAGACCCTTCTATTGTAAGTTTATTATTATTTCTTCTAAATTTTAATTACTGTTTATTTAAAAACCTTTTCAAACAGAACAGACTAATTTCTATGATAGACGCCAGGTATCGAAATATTTAACCATAACAAAACTTTCCATTTTAGAGAAATTACTCATTTTATTAAATTAGTTTATTGTATCACATTGTAAACTTTGCAAATGGGCTTTATCACTCTTTGTTAAAAACATATTCTTGTTAAATAACAAGAAAGCTTTATTTGATTTGCTTTGAGTTGATTTAAGACCGCCCATTTTCAAAGGCACGCCCAAATTAGTCCTTAGGTTAGCTCTTAGAAATTTGAGAAGGCAGGTTACTTCTGAACATTTGTAAGAACAACTTGTGCTCCCAAAATATTTTAAATCGTATTTCTTACAAATAAACGAAAGTGTTTTCTTTTTCTTCGTATAAAAGAGTTAGTTTTATTTCTTAGTTTAAAACTTAAGGTTCTTGTGAATTTAGTCACAACGCTCGTGGCTAGATCCACAACAGCACTTTTAAACTGATTTTGACTGTCCTTGTTCGTTTTTTGAGCAACTTGTGGGCACTTTGACATGTAATGTCCCGCTTTTTTACACCGGTAGCAGATTACTTCACTTAAATCCCGTTTTTTCACAATCTTTTTATTTACATTTTGTTGACGTTTGTGAGTCCCAGCCACTGTCCCAGCACCCCCTATAAATGCACCAGCTGACGAGGTAGCGAATCTGCTGCCATCTGGCTGCATATCAAGCAACTTTGTCTTAATGGCATCGACGGTAATATCCATCCCGCTATGCTCTAGCGCCATCACCATCGGAGCGAAATGTTCAGGCAACCCTGCCAACATTAAACTGCCTACCAGCTCGGAATCCAACTTGAGCCCCGTACGACCAAGTTTTTGGGACGTTTCAATTACTTGGTTTACGTATTCTTCCATGGAGCCACAGTTTTCCAATCGCAACGAAATTAAACCACGAAGGAGTCCAATCTTCCTCGTAAATCCCTTGTTTTCATATAGATCCTTTAGCTTGTTCCACACATCTTTTGCTGTGGTCGCCTCTTTAACATGGACGTATAAAGAAGGATCAATCGACAAAACAATCTTAGCTTTGCACTTAGCGACTAGCACGGAATCGGTCTCAGTTCCAGCTATGCAATCACTTAGCCCTTCTAAAACTAGGAAATTTTCCATCGCGAAGCACCATTCTTCGTAGTTTTCGCGGCCATGAAGTTTCGAAATTGACGACAAATAGTTGTTTGCTGCCATCTTGAAAAAAATGCGACACTGCAAACCAGACCCGGCGCGACGCTTTTCCAACACAAAACACAACTATACTGTTTTTCGACCAAAACTAGCCGTTTTCTGCACGAAAACTGAACAAACTCGCGTTACTTCGTTATTTTTTCGCCCTGGGCCCATAACCTGTTGAAATATCAGTGGATAATTCGAGGAAAATAAACAACACACTGTTCAGTTTTATAATCATGACAACGACTATATTTATTCATAGAACACTATTGACAGAAAGAACGGTAAGTATTACAAGTGGTCAGGCAACAAGACATACTGAACTAACCTTATCCGTACTACCAGTAGATGGCGTTAATAGGTTTAGATACCTAATATTAACAAAATTAAGGATAGACGACACAGACAGACGAGTAACGAAATACCACTATTTCATTGTCGTCAGATTAATAATACGTTAGCAAAAATTATTTTCATGCATCTAAGGCCGTACTGTTTAGCATAATATCATGTCACAATATGATTTTGACATAACTTTTACCTAGATTTTATAATTGTGATTTAGTCCAAGCCCCCTCTGCTTGGATGAAAATATTTTTTGCTCGCACGGTATGTACCTCGCAAGTTATTACCTACCTAAATATTCAATAGAAATATATGATTAATGATCGATTCTATAGTATCTATCACAACTATGCATGACAATTAAACAAAACAAAATGTAATACCTACCTTAAAAGACATATCCTGGGGTATCACAATTTTTTTTTTTGGTGGTATAGCTATCATCCCATTTAGCAAAAAGTACTTCATTTTTTCCAGGAATAAATATACCCGTCCATTGCATATTTGGAGTGCCAATGATGTTTAAACTATTTTTTAAATTTTCAAACAAGGCGAATGCTGCATTTATTCCATTATCGACAAGTGGCTTATTAGGAATTTCCTCTAAGGTACATTCTGGAATCTCAATTCCAACTGAATTTAAATTATCTACTTGACCGTGAATATTTTTCATTTTTTTCATTTTTGGCGCCTCGGTTCGCTCACATGGTGGTTTTCGCCTTTTTTTCTTATTTGACAAATAAGAAGGCAGATTAGGAAATGTCGTTGGTAATGACCCATTCTTTAATGTTGGTTTTCCTCTCTGAATTCTATTAATGGTACCATCAGGTAGTTTAGTTTCGTAAAAACGCAAAATGTCCTCTTCTGGAAAGTGCAACGAACAAACAGCATCCTTTACACCGAATATTTTGTCTGCTCTAGGAATAATTATTCGCCACTTTTCAAATGTTTCGGGATCCTAATAAGACGACATTATTAATAAACAATATTGTGAACCTTTTGTGGTTTTTGCTTACCTTAGGGGCTTGAAAGAGACTAGGATTTTTCTCACCACGATTTTTCCTGAGCTTTTTATCAGACGAATATCCAGTTTTACACCCCGGCACGAAGCAAACGTTACTTGTAGAACATTGTACGCCACTCATTGTTTATATTAATAACGCAAAAAAATGATTCCAAAGCTTATTTTCCAAGATATTCGAAAAAATACCGCACTCGCCTATCAAAACCTGCAAAAAATAGCCTACAAGCGTGCAGTGGCGCCCTCGACGGCCAACCAGCGAAGTAACGAAAAACAGGGACATAAATTTAAAATTCGGCCATATTCGATCGGTCTCCTTCCTAAAGCCCTCCATACACATGACCTATTAAAAAAAAATTATATACAGGGTTCCTAAAAAAAAAATTGTTTTTTTAAAATCTCAAGAGGGTCATTTTTAATTTTTTTCAAAATAATACATGTTTTAGGTAAGAATCAAATCAAATCATATATTACATGCTAATACATTAGAATAGTTTGCACATGTCAAAATAAATTCAGGAGTAAATCTATAAAATAAATACATACTTAATTAAAAACACGAACATTAAAATCTCACTCAAATTTAAATTTAGCATTTACTATTATCTAAAGATAACCTACATTTTTGTTTAAATTTTCAAATTTCGTTTATGCATACATACATCACAAATTCACTGGAATAACATACTTGCTTATTTGAAATGCTCATTATGAAACAATAAAAAAATACAAAAATCTATTTATACAGTTTTCAAAAACCTACAGTGAGGTCAAAATACAAAAAAACAAGGCAAGTGAGGCATAGCAAGAAACAACAAACAAACTATGGAATACCAACAGGACAAAATACATGTTAAAATTATAGGCATTTCCACAATAAAACACTTCAAAATTTCACAATATTGGTTTGAATAATAGTACCTACTATAAATTAACATTCAGGTTTAAAATTGAAAATTTAGAAATTCTTGGAAGCCAAAAAAAGCATTGTACACAAGCAGTCTTTTTACTTTAAGTTTAAAATTAATAAGTGGTACCTAACTCCCTATATTCTTGTGAAAGGTTATTAAAAAATTTTATAGCATAATATCCCGGGCCATCCTGACACCTCTTCAGTCTGAAATAAGCAGGAACTAGACTGTTCTTATTCCTGGTGTTATGGCTGTGAACCTCAACGTGCCTGTCGTACTCATCTTCCCGTTCTTTTAAGTATAGCAAGTTCTCAAAGATATAAGCTGCTGGAAAAGTTAAGATATTTAATTGTTTAAGTGCATCTCTGCAGTCCTCCCTGTAATTCAGGCCAGCCAAGACCCTGACAGCCCTACCCTGCAGACCGAAAACTCTGCCTGCGTGAGCCGCGTGTCCCCACACCAGAATGGCATGCATAAGTCATCAGCGAATGAAACATCGCAAAATAAACCATACACAAAGTCTTTCTGGGCACGATGCTAGACAGCCTGCACAGCACAAACAAAGCTCCTCGCAGCCTTTTTGCAAGTCTATCAGTGTGAGTGTCCCACCTTAAGAGAGGATCAATATAGACCCCTAAGAACTTAACCTCGGTGAAATCACCATTTACAACACCCAAGTCCCTCAGCGAGAAAATCATCCGTTTGGTCTTCGAGTCATTAATGAGCAGCCCGTTCGCACTGAACCAGTCTGCAGCTGCACCCTGAGCATACCGCAGATCCTCAATCGTGTCACCAAGAGAGTGTCGACTAAGTGAGAGTGTAGTATCGTCAGCAAATGAGGTAAATTGAGCTGTAGTTGGCTGTGAAGGTAAGTCATTAATGTAAAGTATAAAAAGCAGTGGTCCGAGCACAGAGCCCTGAGGCACCCCCACTGAGATCTTCCTCTCTTCAGACACCACATCTCCCACCCGCACGATCTGTGTTCTATCCAAGAGATAACTGGCAATCAGCTGTATACTGTTGTCAGAGAAACTATAAAATTTTAGTTTTTTTAAGAGCAGGTCATGAGACACACAATCAAAGCCTTGCTTAGGTCGCAGAGCAAGACTCCACTATATTCTCTATCTACATAGGACTGCAAAATGCTTGAAATCAGATCCAGGATAGCCAGGACTGTGTTTCTCCCCCTTCTGAAACCAAACTGAGAAGCGGCAAGGCAATCATTGGTCTCAAGAAATAGAGAATAGAATGTTAGTTATGCACAAAATTTTGATTTGGAGAAATGTTGGGTTCATGGTCAAACAAAAAAAAATAAACGGGATGTTCTGTAAAAAAAGCAATTTTTTTCGATTATTTATTAACAAAACTTAAAAATATACAATATACCTAACAAAAATAAAATGTTATTATAATTTGTTGAATTTTCTGTTAAGGATTTTTGTAGAATCTGATATTTCCTCCTTGCTTAAAGTGTAGGTCCTACTGTAACGATAACGTTGGATGCGATTGTAACGTTAATGATAGTTGTTCAAATGATGTTGAGTGCCTCGGCTAAAGATCTTTTTTTTTTGTTGTTGTTAGGTGTGGGTTTATCTTATTATCTGACAAATTTTTTTAGGGCGCCATCCTACCAGAAATAATACAAAATCTTAAAAATACTTAGTAGTTTATTAAACTATACTTGTGTAATGATGATTGTTGAGATTGGTTTCTGAGGAAACAGTTTACAGTATAAAAAGGTGAAAATTAAAATGAAAATATAGCAATGGTCTACTGGTCTTTACAAAGTTGCCCTTCTGACTGACAAATACTTAGCTCTGCATTGTCTTCCATGAGGTGTGTCCAAATTCAGTCCTCTTCACCTGTAAGTTGTCTCGATGAGGTGTTCGGTGTTCCATGCATATACTTCAGCAATGGAGAAGGTGTTCCATGCATAGACTTCAGCAATGGAGAACGATGAGGAAGATGTCAGGACTTGATTAGACTTGAATTCTTGTGACAGCGATTGATAGGAGTAATGACATCTGATGAGCTTGTCAGTTTGTCAGCCTCAGGTTTGCTTGTTTTACATGTAATGTTAGAAAAGTGGCATTAGACCAGCGAATATTAATGCAATAAAGGTTTGAAAATGAATCTTTATGGTAAACAGTACCAGTTGTAACTTAAATTTCTATACTATAGTCACAGGATGTTTTTACTCCCTGTTACTCAAGTGAATATGCATAAAGTTTTAAATTAGGAAATGAAATAACTATGTTTAATTACATAAGGTTAAAAACAAATTTTCTTTCGTGTTTAAGTAGTACGAAAAACAAATGATTTTATTGACTTAAAATGTATCTAAGTTTTAAGTTAATCCAAAAGAAGCATATATTGTGCCAACAAGATAAAAGTTAAGTAACTAATATACAAAATGTACAAATATATCATACAGATATTTAAACTAAAAGAAAATGCTGCACTCAAAAGTATTTGTAACTTCTGTGCAGGTTCGATAATGCATAAACGAGCACAAGACAATCGTTTACGAGAGAGATAACTGCATTCAAAAGTATTTCAAACTTTTGTGCAGGTACGATATACAACACGAGCAAGAGGCAATCGTTTGCAAGATATATGTGGTTTAACGAGCTATAGACATTCGTTACCACATGATATTGGCGTACCAGACTTATGTCTTAATTATGGCACCCAAGGTAAGATACGAACAAGATAATTTCAAGATACAGTACAAGAGAACTTGTAATACTACAAAGTGTACAAATATACAATACAGATATTCAAACTAGTAGAAGATACTGCTTTCAAAGCATCCACAACTTTGTGTAGATTCGATATACAACACGAGCACAAGGCAATCGTTTGCAAGAAAGATAAATGCACTCAAAAGTATTTGTACTTTTGTGCAGGTACGATAGTGCATAACGAGCAAAAGACAATCGTTTGCAAGATAGATAAATGTGGTATAACGAGCTACAGGCGTTCGTCACCACGCGATATTGGTGTTCCAGACTAATGTCTTATGACACCCAGGGTAAGATATGTACAAGATAGATTCAAGATATAGATATGGTACAAGAGAAATTTTATATACAATGTGACTTAAGGTATTATCCCTCCAGTACAAGCATGTCACGCTAATTGAGTGAGAAGTTTTAGAGAAATTAATGTTAAACTAGAATTGATTTCTGACAGATATCTTTGAGAGAAACTAGGTGAGCTTTCCGACAAAATTCAATTTAGGTTTCTGATTAGAAACAAAAGAAAAACTCACCTGCTTTCCTCGATATCAGCTTCCTTGGATATTCTGTCAGTTACCAGTTCTGTAGAGCCTGGATCTGTCGGTTTCCTTGTAAATGGTCCAGCCAGGTTTACCCTATATCTGGTTTTCACCACTGTTCGTCAAGAACTTAAATAAACCACCAACTGGCCAACGATATTTGCTAAAACATATAAGAACGACAGAATCCCGAGAAATAAAGTTAAATTGAGAGTTTAGATATTAATTGATGAAGAAAAACACACAAAACCATGACCTGTTGATTGACTTAAAAAGATATTCAAATTGAATGCAAAATTATTAAAATGTTGATTGAAATTCAAACTTACTGAGGAAATAATATTCTTACTGTGTTCTGTCTATTAAGATGATGCTTTTAGATCATTAAAAACATTATATTTTACAAGGGTAAATGAGATGAATGGAGATTATTAAAATATGACGCCATGATGGTCGGCATGTATTGTGTTTAATTTTTGTTAAAACATAAAAATGTGGAACCTAGTTCGTGCAAAAATAGCTTAAAAGGTCATGGGTTTATAGAAAGTAATATTTATGGTTCAATTAGTTCAATTACATACTTAATACCAGATAAAATATAAATTTATTGAAAAAAACAGCTCAGCGTGACATACCTGTAACAGGATAAAAACGAAAGTGAAAGTCAAAAGAACTTTAACCTCCCAGTAGAGCCTTTCTATCTACGGAGACACTATCAACTAAATTAAATGTAAGGGATCGATAATCTATATTAAAGAATAACCTAGAAATCTATATTATAGAACGGCAAATTTACAGTTCGTCTAAAGAATCGATATTCTGCAGTATGCAGAGTTATCCATAGATGGCAGCGCCAATACCTAAAATCCAATACAGGGACTTTACTAAAATCCAGTGTGACGAAATAAGTTTTATTTCGTTACATTCCCCATTAACCCGGTAAGAAAAGTTTGGTAACTCGTTGACAAACTTTTCAAAAAAAAAAAAAAACCTAAAATAAGCATGTTAGCACAGAAAATCATAAACGAAAGTATTCCAGGAACTGCCCTGCAATCCGCAAACCTAGGACACCCCCAATAGCAGAAGAAAGCCACCCCGAATTGCTTGCATGGAATAAGGATCCTAAATAGAAATGTATAAAACCAAAAACTAAGATGGAAAACGGACTTAAGTCAGCATTGCATTACACCAAATGTGACTTGGCAAATCTCATGTACCAACCTCATACAAGCAAATTCAGAGCCCCACTCCATACTACCAAGAGAACCCATGCAAACGAGCCACACAATAGTACCTGGAAGGTGAAAAACTAAAAATAATTATTAAAAAAAAATAGAAAGAGATAAATAATTGTAACCCAAATGTTTCACCAGTCAAACGGAGGTATATTGTAGTATACACCAAACTAAAAGATACACCAGTGTTTGAAACATCTAAATGCACCACAGCCTTTTAATGAACACTGAATAGGGTGTTCCGAGAAGCGCCACTGCCTCTAGCCTGCCGTATCACACTAACCTGCCAACGAGGTCATAAGCAGTAGTTTCGCCCTCCCCTGTGCTGCAGCGATGTACAGACTGAATCAGGGGTCAGACAGCCACCCCCCACAATATAACTCTGCCGGCAAATTTGCCCTGAGCAGAACAACATTCTACAAAAGACGGTAACGCGCCATCTAGAGGCACCCGTCGTCCCCCAGCCTTTATATAACAAAGAGAAGGCTGAAAATATACAAGACACAATCGGTAAAAGCAAGTTCGGTTTGAACTCGAGTTAGGACAAAATCGGTAAATTCAGACGTCTAAAAGACGAAGCAATAATATATACATTTATAAAATTACGACAAAAAGGAACAGCTTTATTTTAATAGGTCACAATAAAATTGTGCGCATCCAAAGCCTACTACAAATAAAGGTCTTATTGAAGAAATAGGTAAGTAAGAAAGAGATAGACTTATTTTAATACGTCACAATAAATTGTGCGGATCAAAAGCCTATTACAAATAAGGGGTTCATTAAACAGAAACTTTAATGAGAAAGAGGAAGAAAGAATGTCACTGATGTTGTGTGAAAAATTATTCCGGAATTAGAATTACACGGAATATTCTAAAATCATCTGTCTCTCTGGTCATAGGATTATTATGCAATAACAAGTTAATAATTATAAAACTAATATTCAAAACGGTTTGAAATATTAAGGTAATGAGAAAGGTATACGAAATCAAAGATAACATTAAAAATGAGATAATTTAAACATCACCAAAAATTGAGAGACAAGATAATATATAGAAAGAGATAGAGCCCACCACTAACCCATAGTATCGTTAACTACCAAAGGTGTAGGGTGCAAGATAACGATACCACCAAAATATGTAAATATTACTTCGAAACAATAGATGTAGACATCTTCTAACGAAGACTGATAAGAGTCAAAATCGGTATTCAAGATCTGCGAAAGATCTTGTAGATAAAAAGCTATCGTAGGTACTTGGAGATACAAAATATCTGATCAGAAAGACATACAATGTTACTCTATTTGTCTGAGGTTTAATTCATAAGATAATTCGTTAGTTTTTAAATTATTGACATCCATCTTGTTAAGTTTACGAGAAACAACCAATAAATTTAAACTTTAAGATGACTCAATATTTTTAGTATTTATATTCTCAATTGGTATTATACCGGTATGTCAAAAATAAGGAAATAGTAGACAATTATATAATATTATAATATACAACAAAAGATAATTTTCAACAGTGAAAGAAAATTTTGTATAGACCAGGAAAAAAAATTAAAGAAACTTGAGTATCAGTGTCACAAAAATTTCTAGTAGGATTATGCCAGAAACAAGACACCTTAATTATGTAAACCACATAAAAACACGTTGGGAGCCATTGTAACGATAACGTTGGATGCGATTGTAACGTTAATGATAGTTGTTCAAATGATGTTGAGTGCCTCGGCTAAAGATCTTTTTTTTTTGTTGTTGTTAGGTGTGGGTTTATCTTATTATCTGACAAATTTTTTTAGGGCGCCATCCTACCAGAAATAATACAAAATCTTAAAAATACTTAGTAGTTTATTAAACTATACTTGTGTAATGATGATTGTTGAGATTGGTTTCTGAGGAAACAGTTTACAGTATAAAAAGGTGAAAATTAAAATGAAAATATAGCAATGGTCTACTGGTCTTTACAAAGTTGCCCTTCTGACTGACAAATACTTAGCTCTGCATTGTCTTCCATGAGGTGTGTCCAAATTCAGTCCTCTTCACCTGTAAGTTGTCTCGATGAGGTGTTCGGTGTTCCATGCATATACTTCAGCAATGGAGAAGGTGTTCCATGCATAGACTTCAGCAATGGAGAACGATGAGGAAGATGTCAGGACTTGATTAGACTTGAATTCTTGTGACAGCGATTGATAGGAGTAATGACATCTGATGAGCTTGTCAGTTTGTCAGCCTCAGGTTTGCTTGTTTTACATGTAATGTTAGAAAAGTGGCATTAGACCAGCGAATATTAATGCAATAAAGGTTTGAAAATGAATCTTTATGGTAAACAGTACCAGTTGTAACTTAAATTTCTATACTATAGTCACAGGATGTTTTTACTCCCTGTTACTCAAGTGAATATGCATAAAGTTTTAAATTAGGAAATGAAATAACTATGTTTAATTACATAAGGTTAAAAACAAATTTTCTTTCGTGTTTAAGTAGTACGAAAAACAAATGATTTTATTGACTTAAAATGTATCTAAGTTTTAAGTTAATCCAAAAGAAGCATATATTGTGCCAACAAGATAAAAGTTAAGTAATTAATATACAAAATGTACAAATATATCATACAGATATTTAAACTAAAAGAAAATGCTGCACTCAAAAGTATTTGTAACTTCTGTGCAGGTTCGATAATGCATAAACGAGCACAAGACAATCGTTTACGAGAGAGATAACTGCATTCAAAAGTATTTCCAACTTTTGTGCAGGTACGATATACAACACGAGCAAGAGGCAATCGTTTGCAAGATAAATGTGGTTTAACGAGCTATAGACATTCGTTACCACATGATATTGGCGTACCAGACTTATGTCTTAATTATGGCACCCAAGGTAAGATACGAACAAGATAATTTCAAGATACAGTACAAGAGAACTTGTAATACTACAAAGTGTACAAATATACAATACAGATATTCAAACTAGTAGAAGATACTGCTTTCAAAGCATCCACAACTTTGTGTAGATTCGATATACAACACGAGCACAAGGCAATCGTTTGCAAGAAAGATAAATGCACTCAAAAGTATTTGTACTTTTGTGCAGGTACGATAGTGCATAACGAGCAAAAGACAATCGTTTGCAAGATAGATAAATGTGGTATAACGAGCTACAGGCGTTCGTCACCACGCGATATTGGTGTTCCAGACTAATGTCTTATGACACCCAGGGTAAGATATGTACAAGATAGATTCAAGATATAGATATGGTACAAGAGAAATTTTATATACAATGTGACTTAAGGTATTATCCCTCCAGTACAAGCATGTCACGCTAATTGAGTGAGAAGTTTTAGAGAAATTAATGTTAAACTAGAATTGATTTCTGACAGATATCTTTGAGAGAAACTAGGTGAGCTTTCCGACAAAATTCAATTTAGGTTTCTGATTAGAAACAAAAGAAAAACTCACCTGCTTTCCTCGATATCAGCTTCCTTGGATATTCTGTCAGTTACCAGTTCTGTAGAGCCTGGATCTGTCGGTTTCCTTGTAAATGGTCCAGCCAGGTTTACCCTATATCTGGTTTTCACCACTGTTCGTCAAGAACTTAAATAAACCACCAACTGGCCAACGATATTTGCTAAAACATATAAGAACGACAGAATCCCGAGAAATAAAGTTAAATTGAGAGTTTAGATATTAATTGATGAAGAAAAACACACAAAACCATGACCTGTTGATTGACTTAAAAAGATATTCAAATTGAATGCAAAATTATTAAAATGTTGATTGAAATTCAAACTTACTGAGGAAATATAATATTCTTACTGTGTTCTGTCTATTAAGATGATGCTTTTAGATCATTAAAAACATTATATTTTACAAGGGTAAATGAGATGAATGGAGATTATTAAAATATGACGCCATGATGGTCGGCATGTATTGTGTTTAATTTTTGTTAAAACATAAAAATGTGGAACCTAGTTCGTGCAAAAATAGCTTAAAAGGTCATGGGTTTATAGAAAGTAATATTTATGGTTCAATTAGTTCAATTACATACTTAATACCAGATAAAATATAAATTTATTGAAAAAAACAGCTCAGCGTGACATACCTGTAACAGGATAAAAACGAAAGTGAAAGTCAAAAGAACTTTAACCTCCCAGTAGAGCCTTTCTATCTACGGAGACACTATCAACTAAATTAAATGTAAGGGATCGATAATCTATATTAAAGAATAACCTAGAAATCTATATTATAGAACGGCAAATTTACAGTTCGTCTAAAGAATCGATATTCTGCAGTATGCAGAGTTATCCATAGATGGCAGCGCCAATACCTAAAATCCAATACAGGGACTTTACTAAAATCCAGTGTGACGAAATAAGTTTTATTTCGTTACACTACCAGTGGCGGTGTTAGGTTCAACTTTTTTTAAAAGGCTATCTGTTTTTATGATTAAAATATCCTGTTTGGCTTTGGGTAGTAAAATGATGGAGCTGGTCCTTTTGGATGGAGAAAACTTACTTTCACCTCTTCAGTATCTACATTTTTTCCTAGAATGCAGGCTAGCCACCAGGCTTCATCATATTTTACCGTAACAAATCCTGATGCAAGATTTTGAAGTTCTTTTTGAGATGTTTCAGCACCTGGTAAAAGTTCGTGAGTTTGAACCTCTAAACTGGATGAAAAAGGTTTGGCCACAAATGAACTCTCTGAAAGAGGAATCACACCGTGAATTTTCTGTGTCCCTGCTATTGTTAACACTTCAGCAAATTTCTTATTTAAAAATTGTTCATGTTTGTTGTAATCTTCTTCAGTGCAATATTTAAAGTTGATGCCATTAATGTTTTCGTTGGACCAAGTGAACAATTGTAATGGAGTCATAATTTGGTCCTCGTAAGGACGTTGAAGGCTAGCCTTGGCAGCAAGCCTTTTAACGGTGCCCCCTAAGCTAGTGATGGGAGTACTCGAGTACAGGAATCGAGTAATACTCGATTCTTAAAGGAATCGGTAGTATTCGAATACTGACCACAAGCGCCGGGATCGATTCCGATTCTTAATATTAGGCCGAGACGGAATCGGGCCGGGTTCGAGCGAGGTTCGAAGTTCGAGGTTCGAGACCGAGACGCTGGAAATATTGGATCGGTATTCGGTGTCGGTGCTCGTCGTTTTACTCGGGTGATGCGATTGAAGGAATACGTGTTTTGTTAGGTTTGGCTTTGTTTGTTTGTTTCTAAACGTTTCGACGCGGCAAATTCTATACTTATTTTAAAAGTTATTTCCCTTTTAGTTAGGAATTTAAAGTAAGTGTTATGTTGCGTGCTATTATTCTTTATTATTGATGTATGTTTTCTAAAGTATTAAATAAAAATAAGGTGGGTTTAAGACATTTAACCAGAATTCTTTTCAGAACGAGTATTTTCTAAAGGAGGACGGACCATTAATAAATATACGTCGAAATCGCTTATTACCAAAGAACCTCAACCAAATAATTTTTTTAAATAGTTTTTATATTTTATATTAACAATTTGTTTAAAATGTTTTAGTTTGTAAGGTTTTTATTTTATTTTTCCAAAATAATAATATGTTAAAAGAGAAAAACTTTTATTTATTTTTGTTATTTATTTATTTTAGAATGTTTTATTTTATTTAAAAAAATATAGTTAAACCTGGGGTTTCACCGTTTAAAAAACCGTAATTTAAACATGTAGGTAATTCTTATAAGAAAATTCAAAAAATAATGTTTTGCTGTCTTTTTTTATTTACAGCGATTTTTTGCTGGAAAAATAAATGTAATTCTAAAATATCCTCGTAAAAATCTCACTCGCTTAAACCATGAAAACAAATCGCTAAGTACTCAGTACTCGGTATTCAATAAAATATCCGATTCCGCGAAGTACTCGATCCCTCAGTACTCGATTCTTGAAAAAACCCGATTCTTCCCATTACTACCCTAAGCCATCACATGCACTCTTGCCATGCGAAGTGGCAAAAAATGCCACTCTGCCTCAAGATCGAAATATTTTTTATGTAGACATGTATTAAGAAAATTTTTATACTGAGCCGCACTTCCATCCGAAAAATAAAAAATCTTAAGACAGTTCCGGAATTTTTTCTTAAAAATCTGGTATTAAAATAAATAAAAATAAATGAAAGGCAATGGTATTGTGTTTAAGGCACTCTGAAATAAACACATAATTTAAATTTTGAAGCTCAGCTCCATTTTTAAAGTAAATTGCAAATGGATGTAGGGTTGCCTGGCTATTGTTTCAATGATAAGGTTGAACTTCGTCTTGCATAATGAAGGAAAAGTTTTCTGCAAAATCACACGTAATCAAAGCTTCCCCAGAAATAAGTGTGTTTTTAATTTCATTATAATGATCTTTTTGCATTGTGGCTATAAAGGAATGATACTTTAGTTTAATAAGATCGTCAGTAAACTCTTCAATAAATTCCTCTGTCTTTTTTATAATAGTTTCCATTGTGCATCTATCTACTGAAATCCACTTTTTATATGATATCTCATCAATCATTTTTTCCTCTAACTTTTCTGTTAAACTTTTTTTAAAATAATCTATCCCAGGGCATTTCTGGCATTGGTTGCTCAAGAAGCAATAAACTGAAGGCGGGTTACACATTAATTTGTAAAGAGCATCATGGTAATTTTTTACGAAGGTCATGTTGTTTTCGTCTAAAAGGGTGTTCAACTTTGATCCATTAATCATCAGTTTAATATTTTAATGAATGGTGCATACACACACTGTATGGGTACCACTCTTTCCAGCCAAAATACAATTTTTTGGTCTAAGTTCACAGAACTTAGAGAAGCCTACTTTTTCGTACGGGTTTTCTGCTTTAAATAGAGAATAGATTTCTTTGAGATTGGCTAAAACTAATCTTTTTTGCAGGTATTGTTTTTCCCCATCGTCTCCTTTTCGAACTACCACGCAATCTTTTTTTCCCGGCATCATTCTGCTCACGCCATCTCTACAGTAAAAGTCTACCACTAATTGGGCAATTCTTTCACTAAGCATTTTTCCTGGCTTAGGATTAGGCGACACTAAAATACCTTTATCTTTTACTAATTTTTTAACGGCCATGGCCATATATTGTGAAACTAAAAATTCCTTCTGAAGTCGTGCTCTACTCCAACTTTGAGGTAGGCAAGGCAATACCAACATCCTCTCGCTTCTTTTCTCTGTTTTAGCAAATTTTTCTTTTAATTGTTTGATCGTTTCACACTGTTCATCCCTTATAGCCTGGTTTCTTTCTTGTATGTCTTCTTGCTCTTTCATGAATGTTGTCGATATGGATCGTTTTATCTTTTCTACTTTTGCTTTGTAAACCTTTTTCCTTTTAAGAGGTGATTCCCCTAGTAGTTCTAAGGATTGATTTAATATATTTAACGAATAATCTTCATCTTTGAAGTCAGGATCATTTTGTTGCTTCTCACTGGATGATCTGAAAAAAAAAATAAGTATCTACTTTTTTTACTTCATTTATTAGTTTAGCTTTCATGTAATGTTGACATTATCCACTTTCTTACGACCTGAAAGTGTAACTTTATCACAATACGCACTTGCAATTTCTTGCAACTCTTATTATTATTTTTGAATATTGTGCCTGCGGGCTCTACAGTCATGAATCACTTTCCACCTAGATACCTAATAAGTATATAACAAATTTATTTGTTAACTTACCCAGCTTCAACCTGAACTTCTGCAGTTTTTAACTCCTTTGATACTTTCAGTCTACAACTTTCACAAATTTTCATTCCCATGTCAATGTTTTTTTTAAATTACACATCCACTCAGTGACATTTCTTAACTTTCCAGAATGCTTAGCATTCAATTTTAGAGGATCACAGCACCTTACTTTAAACTTGTTCCACTCATTCTTGTGCTTTTCCGACATTTTTAAAAAAATAAACACTGTCCTTACTTCTGCAAGTTAATAAGCTGACTAAAAGAATATTGTACTCTGCGATGGTGTATTATTTATTTAATTTTTTTTTAAATGCCTGACCTTAGGTACATTATATAAAATGGGTTGTGGAATATATAATAACGTTTTAGTAAAATTTATTTTGGCAAACAATTAATTTGGTAGCAATTCTTGCTGTAATGAGAGTGTATTTTTATTTTTTTTTTACATTAATTCTCCATCCTTAAATTTTGTGGATTATTTATTAAGACAACGACAAGAAATATATATGTTTTTGAAAAAAATCAAAAATTACCTTTTTGAGATTTTTTGAAAAAAATTTTTTTTTCAAAAATGTGAAAAAAAATTTCAGATAAAACTAGGTCATGTGACACCTCACATGAAAGATATTTAAAATACCTTTAAAATGAGCCATCACTCATTTTTTTTCAGTTAGTAGTTTTCAAGATATCACTATATTTGTAAGTGCATGTAAAAGGCAAATTGACCAATTTTTTGATTTTTGAAGATCATTTAAAAAATAACTACTGATAAAAAAAAAATAAAATTTTGAATTTTTGAGTTTTTTAATGGGTAGAACCACCATACCAAAAATTAGCAAAATAGGAGATGGTCCCGTAAAATAGCCTGGTTGAAATGATATGGACTGACCCTAATTGTAAAGCTATTAATGGGGGTTACCCGTATATAAATAAATAAATACTGTCCCTAATAGAATAATAGCTCTTTACAACTATATTGCAAGCAATTCAAACCCGCAAAAGAACAGGAACAGTCTCAAACAGCCTATCAATTCTATTTTTGAAAGTAATAGATTTACAATCGAAATTAAAATTGTGCGGAGTAAACCTATTGAGAACTTTCGTTCTTACCGACATCTGTTCGGTTGTATTTCAGAGAAAACGTTTCGTGCAATCTTGTTGTTCTAGAAGGAACTCTAAAGTTTAATAGACCAAGTAGGTCAGGGCAGCGTATTTGGTTTGTGATAACTTTGTGGCCGAAAGAGAGAGTGTGTTTAATTCGGCGCCTTTCCAATGACTCTAGACCTAAAGTATTTAAACGCTCATTTGTGTACTAAGTGTCGCTTTATCAATTTTCAATTTATAAAGTAAAAGTTGGCAAACTTTATTTGAACTCGTTCAATTCTGGCAATGTGGGTCCTATAAATAAACTAAAACCTATAAAAAATAAACTGAGCAGTGGCATTGATGACATACTTACCTGTAAATATTGTAAAACTCAGCATTCCAAGCATAAAGAATGTAATTTCCTACATTATAAATAATTCATTCAAATTTGGCATTTTTCCCAACCAACTAAAGGCAACTTTAATAAAACCGATTTATAAGACAGGAGATCCAGAAAAGTTAGAAAACTACAGACCCATAAGTTTGCTAAATAGCTTTTCAAAAATCTTTGAAATGGCAATGTCCCTTAGACTATTAAATTTTTTTTATGATTGTAATATTTTTAGTCCATCGCAACATGCATATTTACGAGGTAAGTCAACTCAAACAGCAATTTTTAATTTACAAATAACATACTGAAATTTCTTGAAAAAAATAAACTAGCCGCTGGGCTTTTCATCGATTTGTCTAGAGCTTTTGACTGTATTAACAGAAATTACTTGAAACAAAAGCTAAAAAATTACGGTATAATGGGAAGTGCTTTGAAGTGGCTAACCTCGTACCTTTCAGATCGATGGCAATTGGCAATGTGCCGAAATCACTAAAGACAATAACTCTGCTAGATCAGGGTGGCTACAAAATCAGGTTGGGGTGCCCCAGGGAAGTATACTCGGGCCTACATTATTCCTGATCATGATAAACGATCTGTGTTCAGTGGCGAGCGGATTGGAGGATTCTGCAATTACAAACTATGTGGATGACACCAATCTCCTGGTTGCTGATGTAGATCCACACAACTTAGAAGTAAAATGCAATGAGCTGCATGTATTTGCAAGCAAAGGAATGGTTTAACAAGAATGAACTAGTTGTAAACGAGAGCAAAACAAACGTTATGATTTTTCGCACCAATAAACTCAAAGAGAAACGTTCAATAATATGTATAGACAATCAAAAAGTGGACACAGTAAATCAGACTAAATTCCTAGGTATCATAATTGATGAATTTCTAAAATGGTAAAATCACATCGAGTATTTGGTGAAAAAATTAAATAAGGTTTGTTATGCACTCAGAGTTCTAAACAAATATGTAGAAGATAAAGTGAAAAAAATTCTGTACCGTAGAACGGTGTGACTTTGCCATGATTTTGAGAGATTTTTTATTATATTTTCCTTATTATTGGAACAATCGGCTTCTAATAAAACTATGTAGATCATTGGACTTTTCACCAGCGACTCCCTACTTGAATTAACCAAACAAAAACCGTTAAATATTTTTTTTTATGTTTTTAAAGTGGGCAAAGTCACCCCGCATGTCGGTGTGAAATTGCCCAAGGCTCTAAATACGCTTTTATGCAATATAAGACCACTTGAATGGTGACTTTGCCCATAACTATTTGTGGTAAAACGAAGTTCATAGTTTATAAAAAAAATTTTGTGGAAACATTTCAAAAATAACATTAGTTTTGCAGTTTTTATTAAAACATCTATATTTTCTACTAACTAACTAAATACAAAAATATAAACAAAACTTATATTAACACAAGAAGAAAACTTATTTATTATAAGAAAACATTTACAGAACTTGTAACTTGAACTTGAACAATAAAAAAATGGCTCATTGCAGGCTGTAGGCACTTAAATCGTCTTCAAATCGGTAAATTCAAATTCCCCTATTTATTTCAGGACTACTCAAAATTTTCAAAATACTTTCTTCCTGCTCGACCGAAACATCATTAATGGGAGGAAAAACGAAAATTCCGTCTTTCTTTTTTCTTAAATATTTTAGGCTAACTTCTGGACGCTCTACATTAATAACTTCTGCAACGTAGTGTTTAATGCTTTTTTTTTCAGTGAATTTTACAAGCACGTAGTCGCCTATTTTGGGAATGTTTATTAAAATACTTTGATTTTCGTCTTCCACCATTGCTTCTTCTTCAATTGGATTATCTTGCTCTACACTCAAATTTTTAATGTCAAACCCCAAGTCTTGGGAATCTTCATCAACATTAGTTGCTTCTGCAAAAAACTCATCGGGACACACTGATTTTCCAGGTGTTATTCTTATCATTTTTTTTCTTTTTCTCTCAATTGAAGATCCTGCAACCGGAGTTCGAATTTCCTTTAAGTAATTAATTAGAGTTTCATTAGCTGCTGTACCAATGTGCTCATCACTTCTTCTATTTGGAAGTCTTTTAAGTATGCTTCATCGGGATTAAGAGGTATTATGCCCGTCGCTCTAAATGCACTTTCAATGTTTTTCTTATTAGTAAGTTCAAGACGTTCTACTAAGCACTTTAACAGAGGAGGGAAAGACACTTTATTAAGAGCGGTCTCTTTAGGATTTTTTACTTTGTATTTTTGCAAAATATCTCTCCAAACCCGTTTCATTGGCCCGTAGTATGCAACATCTAATGGTTGCGTCAGATGCGTTGAGTTCGGCGGGAGGAACACAAAGTTTTTATTATGTCTCTGACATTCGACTATTATATTGTGATCCAGATGGGATGATAGGTTATCCCCTATTATAACCTAGTTCCCTCTCTGTTTTTACTCCATGAAATAACTACACTGTAAAACCAATCCTGGAAGGAATATCCGTCAAACCACCCCGACTTTGATCTATTATAACGTGTCATTCTAGGACCACCAATAGTCCATTGATCATATATCCGTTCCGCCTTATAAAGTACATAGGGCGGCAACACATCCATACTGCCAGTTATTGCGAACATCACAGATATACACGATTTTGTCCAATTCATCAATCGTTCCGGATATTTTATTCCACGTCGAAAAATGCATTTGGTTGAGCCAGAGTCATCCGACAGGTTGGTCTCATCAAAATTCAAGATGTTTTCTTTTAGAACGCGCGCCTTTCAAAGAATTGGCAAGGTTCTCAAAATATTCCAAAAACTGTTGTTCTGTACTTTGGGCGCGCACACCTTTAATATTTTGACATGCTCTTTGAGAAAGTCTATTCTTATATCTGCTGAGAAAATTAAGACACCAGTCTTTGCCGGGCAAATTATTTGATGACAGTTTTTCCCGCACGGTCTAGGTAACGTTTAACAATTATTCGAAGATCAAAAGTGGTAAGCGGACTACCAAACTCTGCAGATATTAGCACATCAACTATTTGACGTTCTTCAGCTTCAGATAAAGATGTTTGGCCCCCGACGTTTTTTTCGTGCTTATTATTAACCCTATTCCATATCGTTCTTTTGGGAATAATATATAAATCAGCGGCCGCCTGATAACTAATTCCCGTTGCCTTTACCGCATGAATCGCCCGCAGTAGTTGCTCTTCTGAATAGTTTCTATAGCTTCGAGCCCCTGGCTTCTTTCTGTAAACGCGGCCCATTTTCTGAAAAAAAAATGGGAATGCAAAGTCACCCCAAAAAATGCACAACTTTTTATAACCCCTCGTATGTCAAAAAACATGGCAACCTGCTCAGTAAAAAATTTAGCTACATAACCTCAATACATGTTTATAAATAATAACCCAACAAGCAACTTCTTAAAAAGCACTATGATATAACTACATACCTTATCAATTACACTTTACGACACATCAAAAAAATCAAATTTCCTTCAAAGTATTACCATTGGAGTTTGTTATTTTTGATACTTGTCGTTTTGCCGCTAAAACATATTCCAGACACAAACCAACAACACCACGTGCGTGATGGTTGCAGCGTTGCCACTCCTTTAAAAATATTAAATTGTTTAGATGATTAGTCACAGTTCGGCAAAGTCACCCCTGCTATGCAATGTAACACCGTTCTACGGTACTATGCGAACTTTGAATCTCAGATTAGATACGGTATCATCTTCTGGGGAGTCAGTTCCTCAACACAATCAGTATTTGTAGTACAAAAAAGATTGATTAGATTAATACTCGATATGAGATTCATAGATTCGTGCAGAGGTAAATTTAAAGAACTAGGAATATTAACAGCTTATGGCCTATATTTACATGAATGCCTTTTATATTTACATAAAAACAAAAACGAGTTTCTAACTTTTAATACCAACACCACTTACCATACTAGGAATGCAGACATATACTATCCTATTCATAGACTAACTTTAAGTGAAAAAAATCCATCTTACAACTGCATCAAAATATTTAATAAATTGCCAAACAACTTAAAAGTTATTGAAAATTACAGGGAATTTAAGAGGAAAACCAAGAAACTGTCGATTGACCTAGAACCGTATTGCTTATAAATGATTATTTTAATACTCGTTTCAATTAGTGATGGGAGTACTCGAGTACAGGAATCGAGTAATACTCGATTCTTAAAGGAATCGGTAGTATTCGAATACTGACCACAAGCGCCGGGATCGATTCCGATTCTTAATATTAGGCCGAGACGGAATCGGGCCGGGTTCGAGCGAGGTTCGAAGTTCGAGGTTCGAGACCGAGACGCTGGAAATATTGGATCGGTATTCGGTGTCGGTGCTCGTCGTTTTACTCGGGTGATGCGATTGAAGGAATACGTGTTTTGTTAGGTTTGGCTTTGTTTGTTTGTTTCTAAACGTTTCGACGCGGCAAATTCTATACTTATTTTAAAAGTTATTTCCCTTTTAGTTAGGAATTTAAAGTAAGTGTTATGTTGCGTGCTATTATTCTTTATTATTGATGTATGTTTTCTAAAGTATTAAATAAAAATAAGGTGGGTTTAAGACATTTAACCAGAATTCTTTTCAGAACGAGTATTTTCTAAAGGAGGACGGACCATTAATAAATATACGTCGAAATCGCTTATTACCAAAGAACCTCAACCAAATAATTTTTTTAAATAGTTTTTATATTTTATATTAACAATTTGTTTAAAATGTTTTAGTTTGTAAGGTTTTTATTTTATTTTTCCAAAATAATAATATGTTAAAAGAGAAAAACTTTTATTTATTTTTGTTATTTATTTATTTTAGAATGTTTTATTTTATTTAAAAAAATATAGTTAAACCTGGGGTTTCACCGTTTAAAAACCCGTAATTTAAACATGTAGGTAATTCTTATAAGAAAATTCAAAAAATAATGTTTTGCTGTCTTTTTTTATTTACAGCGATTTTTTGCTGGAAAAATAAATGTAATTCTAAAATATCCTCGTAAAAATCTCACTCGCTTAAACCATGAAAACAAATCGCTAAGTACTCAGTACTCGGTATTCAATAAAATATCCGATTCCGCGAAGTACTCGATCCCTCAGTACTCGATTCTTGAAAAAACCCGATTCTTCCCATTACTAGTTTCAATATATAGCTTAACCCATTAGCGCCCTGAGTGACCATATGGTAACACCAAACTTACTTAGGATTCGGATGGTTTCGTGGGTGTTTGGCAAGCTAATGAGATGGCGCGCATGTGTCAACTGATTCCCCAAGAGCTGACCAACGTGAAAATTTAAGCGAATTTAGTGTTGAGAGGTTAGTCGAAGAGTAAGGTTCGCGCGTTTTTATAGGATTATCGATTACGAAAAAACTATGGACATTCGCTTAGAGTAAGTATTGTATAATGGAAAGCGCTTAGATTTTATAGAATTTATAGTTTTAGAACTATTGTTTAAGAACAACTAAATATTTTTTCGTATGATTTGTAATATTTTATATAAAAGTAGGGTACTGGCAGTAGCTTCCATATGGGTGTAACCATATGGTTACGCTAGGCGCTTAGCATACCTAAATTTTATGTTTTATTCTCAGAAAGGGGTTTTCACTTGCAGAAGCTATTGAAATGGCATATAGTGAGGATATTGACGGAGACATTTTTGTAGAGCCTCCGGAACCAAATGTGGATACTGACAAAGATTCCGCGGATGAGGATGAAGGCGGGTAAGTACTGCTGAAATCTATATGCTTTATTAGTACATGTATAATATATAAATATAAGTAGGTACATAAGTATTTACATGGCTATTATGTGCGACACGGGCAGCATTTTTACGTTTCGCCTATACGGCCAGGGAGACAAGTCGCCCTCACGTCATAGCGAACGGAATGAACAACGAATCACTCCTTTTCCTTGTCGCCCTAGCTGTATGGGAAACGTAAATATGCACACGGACAAGGTGTTTTATTGCTAATACTCAGTTTTAAATTTGCAGGCTAGTTGATAACCTTTCATCCGCGCAGCTACGAGCAAATGCAGAAATACGTCTAGCGAACAATGAAAGAATTGGTGTTAATTACGATCAAATCCAGGATGAATTTGTAGAGGTCGATTTTGTTGGCAGGGAATCTTAATAGAGCCAAGGAAACGAGGAATACTTTACAATATGTGGTTTAATGAACAAACACTTAAACTGACATTACGACATATCTAACAACGTGCTAACAACATATGATTAACGTCAAACGTCAAGTGCAAAAAGAGCTACTACATATACGAAGTTAGGAACAATAAGGTTTGGCACTTTACTTTAAATATATTCCAACAGCCTCTCTATTTAAAATAAGTCAAACCCTGATTTTTTGCACACAACTTGGTTTTGTTCTTATCGACAGCCTTCGTAAGAGAATCTGCTACTTGTTTCTCTGTTGATACATATCTCAACTCCAACAATTTTTCAACTATTCTTTCTTTCAGAAAATGATGTCTAACATCAATATGCTTGGTTCTTGCATGGTAGGCTTCATTCTGTGCTAAATGTATGGCTCCTTGGTTATCAATATTTAATACGGTAGCATTTGTACATTGACCAAATTCTTCACTCAATCTTCTCAACCATAAGGCCTCTTGTGCTGCCATACTCATAGCCATATATTCACTTTCTGTTGTCGAAAGAGCAACTGTTGCTTGTCTCTTAGTTGCCCATGAAATGGCTGTACCATTCTTTAAGAATACATATCCTGTAACTGATCTTCGATCATCTATATTGCTGGCCCAATCTGCATCTGCATAACCAGTAATTTCACTTTTCTTCTCGTTAGAACCATCAAATTCTAATTTACAATTCTTTGTACCCTTTAAATATCGGAGGATACGTTTTGCTGCAGTCCAGTGTATTGGTCCTGGATCTTGTGTAAATCGACTAACATTATTAACTGCATAAGATATGTCAGGCCTTGACACTTGTGCTGCAAATAGAAGGCTTCCCACAACTTCTTGGAAATGTACGTTAGACATTTTCTGTTTTTCAGTTTCCGTCTTTGGTGACATACTCTTGGACAATTTTTCACCAAGTAAAACTGGAGTATCTACTGGATTACATTCAAGCATGTTGTATTTCTTTAGCATATTTTCTATATACAACTCTTGGTCTAACCATATTCTTTTATTTTTTCTGTCACGTGTAATTTGCATGCCGAGCACAAATCTGGCTTCTCCAATATCCTTCATTTTAAATTGAGACATTAATTGATTCTTTAAACTGGTTTTGGCTTTAGCATCGTTTGACAATAAAATCATGTCATCTACATAAACTGCCACAATAAGTATTAATGACTCAGTAATCTTATAGTAAATGCAAGAGTCGGTTTTCGACTGAGTCAGGTCACATTTCTTGAGACATTCATCTAATTTCAAATTCCATACTCTACTAGCCTGTTTAAGACCGTATAAAGATTTTCTAAGCTTGCAAATCTTGTTCGATTCTGTAAAGCCTTCAGGTTGTATCATATATACATCTTCAGTAAGATCACCTTGCAGAAAAGCCGTTACTGCATCTAATTGATCAATATCCAAATTAAATTCTGCGGCTATAGCGAGTAAATATCTTATGGATGCATACCGAACAACTGGTGAGTAGGTCTCTTCATAGTCTATGCCTTGCCTTTGACTGCAACCTTTAATTACTAGTCTTGCTTTATGCTTGACGACTGCACCACTGGCATCCATTTTTGCTTTGAATACCCATTTACATTTTAAAGGTTTTGTTTCGTCACTGTAATCTACTAATTCCCATGTACTGTTATCAATTAATGCTGAATATTCTTCATTAATTGCTACACGCCATTTGTCACAATCAGGTCTACTCAGAGCTTCTTCAACAGTCTGAGGATCAGAGAAATTAACCATAGTTGCAAAACCAACTTCATAATCATTAAGATGTTCGGGTACTGTTCTCACTCTTTCAGATTTTCTTAATCCATCAGCAGGAACCTGCACATCTTGATTTGGGGTAAAATCTGGATCTAGGTCGATATCGGGATAATTTTCTTCGTACTGTTCTTCACTGTCAGATCGTGACGTAGAAGACAATGACTCATCATGTTCAGAATCCAGGTCATTTCTATCAACGTTATTGACCTCTGGAGCTTGATCTAGGTTAGGCAATTGAAGTTCTTCCGGAAACACAAAAAAATGTTTTTCTGACTTTCTTCGAGTCTTATCAAGTAATGAAGCACCCTTTTCAGTCTCGAAAAATATAACATCTCTAGCTACAAATACTTTATTAGTGGAGGGATTGTATAATCTGTATGCTTTACTTTCTGTACTGTATCCCACTAATATACTGACTACTGTTTTACTGTCCAATTTCTTACGGATTTCTTTGGGTATGTGTGCATGAACTTTGCACCCAAAAATACGTAGCCCCTCTAGCTTTGGTTTTTGGCCGCTCCAGGCTTCTTCTGGAGTTTTTCCTTTAAGGCACTTTGTAGGTGATCGATTTTGTAGATAAACCGCTGTAGAAGCAGCTTCTGCCCAAAAATTATTAGGTAACTCGGAATCAATCAGCATACATCTCACCTTTTCAAAAACCGTACGATTTAAACGTTCTGCTTTGCCGTTCTGCTCAGCTGTTCTTGGTACAGTCAACTGATGTACAATACCAGAGTCCTTTAAAAAATTCTCGAATGCAGCACTGACATATTCACCTCCATTGTCTGTGCGAAGTGTCTTTATTGTTTTACCAGTCTGATTTTCAACCAATTTCTTAAAAATCTTGAAGTGGTCAAAAGCCTCGTCTTTAGTTTTAATAAAATACACGAAAGTCTTATGTGTATAGTCATCCAAAAACGTAAGCATATACCGTGAACCAACAAAACTGGTGACCTCGATAGGCCCACATAAGTCCGAATGCACTAACTCAAGAACCTCTTTGGTACGCGTTTCACTGTCCTTAAATGGTAGCCTGTGACATTTGCCCATGACACAAATTTCACATTTACAAGCAGGCTGAGTGTCAGTAAAATTTAGGCCAGATGCCATACCATTTTTAAGTTCATTTAGACTGCTAAAATTAATATGCCCTAGCCTACGGTGCCATAACATTAAATTTGCTGATGCATGACATGCTACATGTTCATTTTTTAAATCTAGTCTAAATAAGTCTTTATCAAGTGTCCCTGTTGCGATAACTTGTTTTTGAGAATCATAAATCTTACAACCCGTGGCTTCAAAAAGTACAGAACAATTTTTCTTAACCATTTGACTGACTGATAACAGATTGACCTTCAAACCTGGTACATAAACAGCATTCTGGATTTCTGCATTATGAGAGCTTGATACAGGCAAAAAAACGCTGCCTACCTTGTTTGCACTCATCTTTTGATCATTTGCAGTACTAATAGAACATTCAGTGGTAGTTTTGACTTTTTCAAGCGAATCCAAATCATTTGTCATATGGATTGTAGCAGCAGAGTCCAAATACCAACTATTTTCCTTTAAATTACAACTCGGAGCAGCTGATAATGCTGAATATAATGCCACATCATTATTATTCTGGTTTTTATCTTTGTCTCTCTTCGGCTTGTCACAGTTTCTCGCAAAATGTCCAAATTTATTACACTGAAAACAACGAACTACTCTGTTTTTGTTTTTTGAACCACTTCCCGCACTGGAATTACTGGCGGTTTTCTGAAATCGGTTGCTATACATAGCAATCTCACCATCTGATGACTTGACATCCTGGAGTAACTTAGTCTTTATCGCATCTCCGGTCACTGGTACTCCTGAACTCTCAATTCCCATAATCATAGGTTCATATTTAGTGGGTAATCCTGCTAGAAGAATAGTTCCAACCCATTCATCACTTACACAGAGACCAACACTAGAAAGTTTGTGTGCTGTGCCAACAATCTTGTTGACATAATCTTCAACAGATTCACTTTCTTCCAAACGAGTTGTTATCAGGGTTCGCAGCAGCCCAACTCTTCGGGTGAGCCCCTTGTCCTCAAAAGCATTTATTAAGGCTTGCCATACGCCCTTTGCATCAGTGGCACCTTGCACATGAACATAGTTGATCGGTTCAATCAACAGAATGATCTTGCTTTTAGCTTTTGTTACCTTTTTCGCGTCTGTTTCAGTTCCTTTAACACAGTCCCAAAGCTCTTCATGCTCCAAATAAGTTTGTACAGCAAACTTCCAACTATCGAAATTTTCCCGCCCTCGTAGCTTCTCAATAGGCGGTAAAGCGGTCGACATTCTGGCTGGAAAATTCGTTCAAGCAACAACTTTTAAAAACTTATTTTTCATGCAACGGGTCCCTGGGCCCATAACCTGTTGGCAGGGAATCTTAATAGAGCCAAGGAAACGAGGAATACTTTACAATATGTGGTTTAATGAACAAACACTTAAACTGACATTACGACATATCTAACAACGTGCTAACAACATATGATTAACGTCAAACGTAAAGTGCAAAAAGAGCTACTACATATACGAAGTTAGGAACAATAAGGTTTGGCACTTTACTTTAAATATATTCCAACAGATTTATCTAGGAGAATTTATCGCGAAAACCGTATTCCTAGAGGATGCCCCTTAACTGCGAAAACTTTATTTCAACGGAAGGAAAGGGGGTATTTTGAGAAAGCTATTGAAAAAAATGATGGTCTAATTTATGTCAGATGGATGGACAACGCTGTTGTAACCACGATATCGTGATTCTGTGGTACCAAGGAAGTTACGCAGGTAAAAAGATTTTCACAGAAAGATAAGCGCAGTATTCAAATCCGAGACCGCAGCTAATTTTGAAATATACTAATTTTATGGGAGGTACGGACCAAATGGACCAGAATATAGCATGTTATAGAATAGGCATACGTGGCAAAAAATGGTATTGGCCCATTTTTACATGGTTACTTGATGCCGCTCTACAAAACAGCTGGGTGTTATACAACAAAGCTAGGAGATGCAAAATTTGGCAATTAACATTCAAAAGGGAAATTGCCAATATTTATTTAAAAAAATATGGAATTCCAAGCAAAGTGGCTGGAAGACCGTCAGCTTCACCTTCAGCATCTGTGGGAAGTCGAGTATCTGCGGATCTTAGATTTGACAATACTGGCCATCTAGTTAAACACACGGAGGGAAAGAAAAGAAGATGTAATAACACTTCCTGTACATCGGTCGTAAGAACAATGTGTTCAAAATGCGAAATTGGCCTACGTATTGACTGCTTCGTCCCATTTCACACCCGCTAGTGTAGGTATATAATATATTTCTTTGTAAGCTAGATTTTATTTTCAGCTTATAAAATGTCTAGATACTATGTAATATACCATACTTATTATATTTATTATTTCACTTGTTCATTTTAAAAAAATTATATCACCTATTTTGCCTATTATAGGTACTATTAGATTGTATGTATAATTGTGAGTACATGCGCCTAGTGTTACCATATGGTAACGGAATATATTTCAAGAAATATAAGTTAAATGGGATTTCATCCTAATACTTTTTTGTTAGAAGGCCCCTCTAAAGAAATAATTTAACATTAAAAACTAAAAAATCGAAAAATCGAAAATTCAGGCGCTAATGGGTTAATATTGTTCTGTGACGCCATTTCATTTAATGTTTTTATAATATTGTTACTGTATTGTGAAAACTATATCTGAAATAAAGCTACTATTCTATTCTATTCTATTCTATTCTATTCTATTCTATTCTATAAATAGGAGACCATACGATGCTGCAATAGTGATTTAAGCACTTCGATATTCCTAAATTCACAACATTGTCTCATGATAAAACATGCCTTACTAAACGCTCTAGAAATCACCCAGTCAATATGCTGTATAAACCTCAGCTCACTATCGAACAAAACACCAAGATCATTTACTGTTATTACGCGTGTTAAGTCACAGTTCCCAATTAAGTAGTTATGTAAGACTGGGACCTTTTTTCTTGTAAATGAAATAACTTTGCACTTTTTAATGTTTAGGTAGGTAGTTGCATTTGATTGTTAGTAGGTACACCACAGATTTAGGCGCGTGATATCCGACTGCAAAAGAATACCATCATTGGCGTCATTGATTACCCGGTAAATTTTAAGATCATCTGCAAAAAAACAAAGCGACAATGGTGAAGGGTACTGCCCAGGTCGTTTATAAATAATAAAAACAAAACTGGACCCAAATGGGAATCTTGCGGTACTCCAGAGTGGGCAATGATCTTCTTCGGCGTTACACAGATACACACTACCCATCTTGACAACTTGCGTACGACCTCCGAGGTAACTCTTAAACCAAGTGAGTAGTGGGTAGTGGGTGGCAGACTCCAACAACTCTAACTTATAAAGTAACATTCGATCTAACCTTTATTGTTCTGTGCATTCGATGACTAACGTGATCGAATGCCTTCTGAAAATCAAAATATACTGTGTCGACCTGTAGACTTATTGCATCTAGGGAGGAAGCCAGAAAATTTGAAAACAAACTTAGGTTAGTATGACAAGATCGACCTGGAAAAAAAGCCATGTTGATATGGTGATATTTTGTTCTGGAAAGCTTTAAAGAATTGACTTCGGTAACAATATTTTCCAAGATCTTCGCCGCACAGCTCAGTCCAGATATGGGACGATAATTAGTTCCATCATTTCGGTTACCACTCTTGAATAAAGCTGTAACATTTGCAAATTTCCACGAGGATGAGAAGACACCAGTAGTGAGTGATAAGTTATAAATGCAACTAAGAGGCACAGCAATTTAAAACGAATATCGGAGGTATCAGATCTAGCTATTTGTGAAGGTGCTTGATCATTTGAATGTGTTTTAACAAATTGGTTGCATACCTATGCTTATTTTATACCACTAGTTCTCTATTATACAATGATAATTACTATTTTAATAATAAATATTTTAACATGCCTATACAGAGTGATCTGAGGAGTTTATAAATAATTGAAGAAAAAAGGTATATTTTTCTGTGTCGTCTACAAACCGACATCTTTCTGGCATATTTTGACACCAAAAAAGTTATTCCGGTATTTTGGTAATCAATGCAAGCAAGGTTTCCTTTATTCACATTATAATACATAGGTTGGTACAATCTTGCAATTTACTCTACATATTTAATTTTCGATTGCAGAAAAAATGGTATAGGGGAGAAGCTATATATAGGGGGCACCTTTGAACTGGGGCACTTTTGAACAGGCCCTGTAATTTTTAAACCAGGCCGAGATTTTCTTTAGAACTATTCGGCAACAGTGTCCCCATTCTTAAAGACCTCTAGAAACAGATATCGTGATCAGACCTCTTCGACCTCTTATCTGTTTTGTGGTGATCAGTTAGTCATTTGCGCCGGAACGACATACATTCGTTTTTTAACGCCACTAATTTGTAAGATGGCAGGTGGATAGTTTTTGTTATTTTAATCTAGAGGTTGTGTGCTTCTTTCATTACTTGACGTCCATTGCATGTCCGACTGTCAAGATTTATTGCGTGTTAGCATTATACAGGTGGGTAATGATATAAATTATTTATTTTTATTTTATGTTATTTGTTTTGCTGCTAGCTGGGGCACAATTGAACAATGCCAGCAGGGGCACCTCTGAACTGTGTTCAAAGGTGCCCTATTTCAACTGTTAATCTTTTTTTAGCGTGATAATGTGCAGAAAGAGATATGCATTACATGCTGTGTAGAGTATAATTGCCAATAAGTATTTATATAGTAGGTAACTTTTACTTTTTTTCAGATTTCTACAATGGTAAGGACTTATGTAAAGAAAGGATCTAAGCCAGAGTTTAACGAAGATGATTAACAGCTATAGAGGCGGTTAAGAAAAAAGAGCTGTTGCTAAGAAAGGCTGCCGAAGTTAATGGTGTCACCCACACTCCACTTTTCTACAGCCTAAAAAAAATAGGAGACTGCGTGAAGCTCCACCAGAGAGTCGCGAACATTTCTCGTCTAAACATAGCTTCAGATAGGTATTTTTACGAACGAGCAAGAAGAACTTTTGGTTTTATATATTTTGAAATGTTCTCGTATGAACTACGGACTAACCTATAAAATCCTGCAAACTCTGTCTCTGTTTTACGAATATGCTATGAGACTTAAACGAAAATTTCTAGAAAAGTGGAACGAGAACAAAATAGCAGGTATAGGATTCATGAAAAGGCATCCAAAACCTTTCTTTACGGAAACCAGAAGATATTAAATAACATAATAATGGAATCATAATGGTAACCTTCCCACCTCATTGCACCCACCGGCTGCAGCCATTAGATGTTATGGGGCCATTAAAGACAAATTTTAAAGTGGCTCAAAATTATTGGATGCTTTCACATCCAGGTAAAACGATAACAATCCATAATGTTGCTTATCTTGCTGGCAAAGCATTTGAAAACTCTTTTACTATGAAAAACGTCATTGCTGGATTTCAAAAACCAGGAATATATCCTTTTGATCGAAATGCCTTTAGCGATGAAGATTTTGATCCTGCATATGTCACTGACAGGCCCAATTTATCATCTCCAGCGCCTCAATAAGAGTCAGTTCCAATAAGTCTGCCACCCGAACAAATTCCAACATGCAGCACCTTTCCTGAAGTTCCACACAACTTATCACTACCATCTGACAACTCGTTAAATGTATCTGTTGAATCCGTACGCCTGTTTCCTAAAGCACCACCAAGAGCCTTAACTCCCGTGGTCGTAAAAGGGAAAGATCCAAGATTCTCACTGAAACTCCTGAAAAAAATGCATTAGGGCAACAAATGATTGCCAAAAATATTCAAATGAAGGTAACAAAAAAAGTTTTAGTTGCCGTCGAAACATCCAGCTCCAACGATTCATTCTCTGCTCATAATGATTCGGATGGACCATTTTCCGAAGATTCTTTAGATGAAGAGTGAAGTGAGAAATGAAAATTTGTCTGTTGGCGATTTTATTGTTGTAAAGTTTTGTACAAAAAAAAAGCGGTCTGCACTTCGTTGGACGGATTATGAAAGAAAATGGTGATGAATTACAGGTTAAATTTTTAAGACGAAAGGGATTCAAATTTTATTATCCCCTCATTCACGATATTTTACCTGTCGAAATTGAAGATGTGCTTCGAAAACCGTCACCTCCTTAAAACACTAAAAGTACTGATAGAACACAGTCTCTTATATCCTTTAATTTTAATCAATCGATGTACAATTTTCCATAGATAGTAAGTTATATCAAACTTGTTTTATTCCATTTTTTAAAGTATTGGAAAATAATTACTTGAGAATAAACTTTTGTTTTGAAACATATTATACAGATTTATTGAAAATTCTGTACTTTTAGTATTGTTCACATGTGCCCCCACCTACGTTCAAATGTGCCCCACGAGGGGGCACCTTTCATGCAACAATTGTAACAAAAATTTTGAAATTTGCGGAAAATCAAATCATACTAGATTAAACCATAATTAACGGTGGAATACGATGGTTTAGACTTAAAACAATGCTTTTGTCTACAACAAACTGAATTATTGCTTTTTATTTGAAAAAAACTCAACTCCAACTACAAAAATGTTGAAAGGTGCCCCCCTCTCCCCTACTTGCTCTCGACCAAGTATCGAAATGACCGTACAGTAACCGATTCACGAACTATCCATAACAGTGTTGGAACGCCAACAAGGGTAGTTCGATAAACCATCACGGGTTCGTTGCAACGCTTTTTTCTTTCTGCGCATGAACCCAACGATACAATGTACGGTTTTCGGGGGTGTTGGAACAAACCTTTAAATTCCGGATTTGTCGTAGTTTAGTACCTGGTAATCAACAGCGCAGAATGATTTTCTGCGAGTGGCTGACTAGAATGTGATGAAAATCGTGAATTTCCAAGAACTATTCTTTGGTCAGACGAAAGTTATTTTTGTAACAATGGAATTTTTAATCGACACAATCGACAATATTGGGCAAAGCATAATGAACATCGTGTACGACCATTGAGGCACCAGCAACGCTTTGGCTTTAATGGGTGGTGTGGTATTTTAGGAACAAGGATTATCGGACCTGTAATTTATGAAGGTACTTTAAATGCAGAAAGATATTTCCAGTTCTTGAATAACGATATTGAAGATTTTCTTGATAACATTCCTCTGGCAGGAAACAACAGTATTTGGTTTCAGCAAGATGGGGCACCTCCCCATAATTCTCGAAACAACATTGAATATCTAACAGTACGTTTCCAGAACAAAGTAATCGCCAGTAATGGTCCCATAAGACGGCCTGCACGATCTCCCGACATCACTCCGTTGGATTTTCTCTTGTGGGGCTTTCTCAGCGAAGTCTACTGGAAAACGTACGAAAATGTAGAACAACTTAGAGCCGAGGTTCAAGCCGCTATTGCAAGGATAACTCCAATGATGCTAGGAAACGTAATGAATGAAATTGTTTACCGTTGCTACGTTTGTTTAGAGAATGAGGGAGGACTTTTTGAACATATGATTAAATAAGATTGTTTCAATGAACATTTTGTAGCGTAAAAATAAAATATTTTGTTTTTTGATAATAACATTTCGCTTACTTGCCCTAATAATAGTTAAAGCTTAAAATTTTGGGATTACTTTAAAAAAAGTTGATAATGGTCGAGAAAAGCCAAAACGTAGAATCAAGAATTGAATGACGCCATGCTGTAGAGGAGAAAAAGACAATAAAAATGTATTATTTTAATTTATCTCTTACAGTAGAATCAGAAAAAAATCTACGCATTCTTGAAATTTTAAACATAAATTTTGGCAATTAATTTTTTTCCGATTTCACAAAAGAAGACAGGTCAAAATAAAAACCACATTCCTATGTAATTTTTTCTCCTCTACATGATAACGTAATTAAATTTTTGATCCGACGTTTCGTTCCTTCGTAATAATCATCAAATAATATTGATGATGATTTTTTCGTCCAAAACGTCGGATAAATGTAAGAAACGATATGTCGTGGGATTTAGAATTAAAGTTAGAATTTTTTAGGGAGAACACAAAATTTTTCGACTATTTAAAAAAAATGAAGTTAATGATGGTTGCGAAGAAACGAAACGTCGTATTGAAAATCTAAGAACGCCGGCTTGTAGAGCAGAAAAAGTGGCAATGAGAATGTGAAATTTATTTTGTCATATCTTTTTAAATAGTCAGAAAAAAATAAAAACGAAATCGGGAAAATTCGGTTTTTCCCAAATATCTTCGGAAGTAATCGGATTTTTTCAGATTTTTAGTTTTTTAGTGGCTTTGAAGGGTTTAGCAAAGCGCAACTTTTCTCTAATTTAACCATCTCTGGATCTTCTGTGGTTTACGAGATCCTGTAGTGTGCATTTTTATATGGGACACCGTGTATATTTTTAAAAAAATTCTTAAAAAAGGGATAAGGCAAATAAATAATATATAGGGTGTACAATTTAAAAAAAAAAAAAAAAACAGAAGTTTGGTTCATAACTCAAAAACAAAACTTTTTACAAAAAACTAACCAGCCCCCTCTGTATGTCAGAAACTGAGGTGGCTATGAAAATTTTGTTTGCGGCAATGAAAGTTTCATAAAATAATAGAATAGTAAGCCGCAAACCCCATCTTTCTATCTTTTATAATAAGAGAGCTGGTATATGAAAACACGAAAACAGGACACCCTGTACTTTCATAAACGTATGGTCCAATAATGAATCGTCTCATCACAGATCTATAAATCTATTAAAGAAACCACACATTTATGCCCCAGACATTTTAAAACAGAGTTTCCCGAACCAAATGTAGACCAGTAGTAATTATTGTTAATGAAGATCCATGGTTCCATTATTGTGGAATGGGTGATCACTCAGGTTAGTAGGTACAGCTTTGTAAATAAGGTATCTTAAATAATGAAGCATATTTTAAATTTCAATACCCACCATCAACCCTGTGAAAGGTTAAAATAAAAACTCTCCGAAAAATCGTTTTTTATAACAATTTAATGGGCAACATTTGAAGCTCTTATCAATACAGCTCAGAAACCACGTCGTATTCTCATCGAAATAAAGCAGGGGCGTACTTAACGGGATTTTAGACAAAGGTACAACACATCGGCGACGAGTTAAAAACGTATTTTAATATCTCAAAATTGTCACAGTATAAACTACAAAATAGGCGTAACTTTAAACATATTTATTTACCCATCACCTGCTTTATCTGTCATACTTATTTTTAAACAAAACATAATACAGGCTTTGTCACGTTTGTAAGTTATCGTATTCCGCATCTTTAGCACCGCGTAGAGGTATCGAAACTTCTCTAGTTCTGTCACGACATATAAATAAAAAAATAATAACATTGCAAAAAACCATGTTACCTACTCTACTCTCGTTGTCGATTATTTTAATAAGTGCAAACACACGTTCCCTATCCATTATTCAGAATAAAGTAGTTTGCGGATCAAAAGCAATTATGTCACCAAAAAACTACACTACCAAAAAATTAAAGCATAACTCAAAAAATCTAAAAGCAACTCAGAATAAGACAATAAATGGGCGCCGTCGCAAATTGAGTTATATTTGAAGCAGCGCATCCTCATATTATAGTGTAGTAAAATTAGCGGATTTTAGGTGGAAAGGTAAAACAAATTAGATACTAGTGTTTATGATGGAAATTTAAAGGGAGGGATGTCCAAAATTATATATTTAAAGCCCCCATTCAATCTGGCAGCAATGAAAAGTTTCAAAAAAATTACCGTCATTTTGTACAGGGTGTCCATTTTTCGAAGCAAATGCAGCGTATCTCGGTATCTAGTAAAGATAGAGACTTGCAGTTTTTGCATTACTTCGCTACTTTTTCGTGAAACAAAAGATGCCGCAAACAGAATTGTCATAGCTTTGTCAGTTTTTAAGCTACAGGGTTTTTTCGAAAACGTTTGCTTTATGACCACCCCCTGTATTTCGGTTACCCTTTAACTTATCAAAAAATTGAAAGCTGTTTCTAAGAGAATTTTTTAAGTAGAATTCAGTGGCGCGCTTATTTTTGCTGGGACTCTTACTTCAAGATTGCAAGCAAACCTATGATTTTTTTAAATGGGACACCCTGTATAAGTTTCTCTTATTTGATTGGGCTATTTTTAAGCCTTTCAGAAATATATAATAGTTGATAGGTATTATTAACAATAAACGCACAAATCGAAAAATTTAGAAAATTAGGGTATGAAACCATTGAAACAAACAAAACAATGTCATTACTGCTAAAAATAAGTCCTCGCACCGTTCCCAGTACGTAAAGGGTGCACAATCTTTACTTCATAAGGTTTCAAATGATATTTATTTAATAATTTTTTAGACAAGATTTTATTACTCCGAGATCTTTTCCTATGACTTGGCACGAACTTCTAGTGCCTCTACAAAAGCCATAACGTTCATTTCGTCCCTTTCGCGATTCTTTTTATTATATATGATTTAGGTTTTGGCTTTATAAATGATCGATTCTTAATTAAATTGTTTTTTAAACTTGAAAATGTTATTTGGTTGGGATTTTCATACTACTACATTTTCGTCATTTTTTTAAACTTTAGTAAAATGATGACATGTATTTTAACAAAACGTTATCTTTGCCTATATATTTTGACAAATATACATGTCAGATAGATATTCTTTTGTTTGCTTCAATGGTTTCATGACCTATACTATCCTAATTTTCTCGTATTGTACGTTTATTGTTAAGAGTAACTATCAACTATTATATATTTTTAAAAGCTTAAAAATAGCCCAATCAAATAAAATAAAAATATACAGGGTGTCCCATTTAAAAAAATCATATGTTCGCTTTAAATCTCGATAAGTAAGACTCCCAGAAAAAAAGTAAGCGTGCCACTGAGTTCTGCTTAAAAACTCTGTGAGAAACAGTTTTCAATTTTTTAATAAGTTAAAGGATAACCGAAATAAAGGGGGCGGTCAAACAGCAAACATTTTCGAAAACATCCTGTAGCTTAAAAACTAAGAAAGCTATGACAACTCTGTTTGCGGTAATGTAAAAACCGCAAGTCTCTATATTTACTACTTACCGAGATACCCTGCAATTACATCGAAAAATGGACACCCTCTGCAATCCCTTTAAATGCCAGAAGTGTCGGTCGGGCATGCAATTATTTAACAGAATTTATTCTAACAACACCCCTCAAGAGATAAGGGATAATTTTTTTGCAAAAGCAGTTTTATTGTAATTTCTTATTTTCTTTAAAAAAGGTCCCTTGAAAATTTCTCAAAAAATGTATAGTTTTCAAGTTATGTACAAAAACATCGAGAAAATCCTAAAAAAACAAAATGGTGGCCATTTTCTTCCCACTTGCCAATGTCATATTTTCCGGGACTTTCAGTATGTTATCTAGGGCCTTAGTACCTATACATTATTGTTGAAAAATACTTGTATCTAATTTGTTTTACCTCACTTGTCAATTTGATCCCACTATTAGGAACAAATATTTTTTGATATTTTTTTATAGTGTGTCCGAAGTCGTACGCGACATTATGGGCAACTTTTGTTTTGTTCAGTTCCCAAACACAATTCTTGATAAAGTTCGGTGCCTGTTACTAAACAAAAAATGTATCAAATTACATGTGGCGTTATCAGTAAGAGTGCTAACGTATTGTTTGTTAATCGCCTTAACATTATTTTTAAAATAATTTTAAAAAAATATATCATTCAAAATTTTGTAATTATGCCTTTTTCATTTGTTTTATGGCTCTGGTTGAAAACCAAACGCCCATTACATGATGCCACTATCTGTATCGTTTGGTAACGAGCACTAACTTTTCTCCAAAATAAAACATAAAGAATACTTTCCACCACACTTTTTCTTAAAAAATCTACAAGGAAATGTGATAAAAAAAACAATACTAAACGTCAACAATAATTACTATTTACACATGAGATTGTGCAATTTATTATACGTCGGTCGTAGCATTATTCCAAGCATAACAAGGATTACAATAACTTAAACAAACGAGAACCCGAAGCAAAACTAAACTACTCATATTTTGATTTTCAACAGACTAAATGTTACCACTACTTTTTACACACAAGTTCAGTTCTGTCTCGGGGTAGAACCAAAAATTCAAAATATGGCAGCGGATCAAGCACCAGAAGCGGGGACAAAAACACGACTTTAATTAACTTCTCTTACACTAACAATATCGTGACATTTTAAAACCCTAAAAGTAAGTAAAAATAAAACAACAAGGCAGTATTCCTTCACAAAATTCACTCCCAACATGTCTAACATATAAAAATAGTCATCCTCAAAGGATACACAGATCGAGCAGAACCGAAGTTAGTCACGATTGATTGTTAGTATAATTTTTGAAGTTGACAAAACGATTCTAAGTAGCGATAGATCTATCTCTATGCTATTCATAACTTTGCCCTCTAATAGTAAAACCAAATAAGCCTGAAGCCTATAATTGAAGATGACAATTCTAAAACTTTAGGAGTTTGAAAGCCTAACAGGAAAAACAACACCTTCAAGGCTGCAAGCTAAGAAAATGATACTTATTATCATAGATTATTTAGAAATTGGAAATTCACCCGTCAATATCCAGGTAACAGCACTGAGAATCAGTTCAAGGACTGTGCAGAAAGTTGTCTACGAAAAAAAGCATAATATACTAATATTTAAGAAATAAAAAAAAACGTATACAAAGAAAGCCCAAGACTAAAGATTTGCTCAAAAGTGTGAAAATGGAAATACGAAATGTGACTTTTTATTTACAAAGATTAAAAACAAACCTGGCCCTTCCAGTTTTAAAGTATATTCTGTAAGAAATCGAGGTAAGCTTGGGTTCTTGGCCTAAGATAGATTATAACAAAAAGGAATTTATGTAAGCCAACGTCTAAATATACAGAAAACTATAGGCCGAAATTTAGAGACGTGGTATTTTTAGATGAAACGTTGATATTTTTAAATGAAAGCGACTCAAAACCTTGGCAAGATGAATCTCTATGCATGCCAGTTCTTCAACAGGATTTGTTCCAGGTACAAGTTTAATGTTTCCGTCAGAATAAAAAAAGTCTGAATAAGTCCCCTGTCATCCTGATCACTGTGACACAAATTATAAAACTTCCCAATTTTTTTTAAATTGAACACCCAGCATATTATTATTTTGAAAAAAGCGCCTTTGAATCAGCATTCATTTGATATTACACTTAATATGTCTAAAATCAGCCGTTTTTAGGGAATATCAACCTAAACTTGCTTAATACTTAAGTTTAAATTGATATTCCAGAAAAAGCGCTTATTTTAGTGATATCAAATGAAAGTGATTGAAAGGTGGTTTTTAAAATATTAATATACGGAGTTTTACACTTGGGAAAACTTATAATTCCTGTGTGGTACATAATTGAAATATTACATACATATATAAACATTTTGGCGAAGTTTTTTAGTTTTCGTATAGTCTTCCTCCCGATTTTGGTTTGACCCACTGTATGTATGTACCCCTGAAGTTGGATGTTCTTATATCCGAAACATGTTGGGAGTAAACCGTTTATTAATAATACATATTGTGAAGGAATACCGCCTAGTTTTATTTTATTATATTGACTTTACTTCAAGGATTTCAAACCTTTAATCAGCATAAAATTGACTCCAAAACCCACGAGAAATAAATAAAAATTTAGGGCCCCTGTTACAATGTGTAGTTAACTAACACCCAGGGTTTAGTCCAATATAATATATGCATTCTACAACCTCTTAGCCATCTCCAAACTGCCTTAATTTAGCAGTAACCCTAACCTATGGATACAGTGATAGTTACCATAATCCAAGGTTTAATTGTCAATTAGATGGGTAGTATCTACATTGAAATATATGTAGTAAAATGATTTTCTAACTTATAGAAACGACGCATGTATAACAAAACTTAACTCAGGTTAAACCACAAAGTAATCTAACGCAAGTTAACTACACAGTGTAAAACTCAGCTCTATCTATGTTTGTTAAATATTAAAAATGTTCATCATGGGTTTCTAAAACAAGCCTTATAACATGACAATAATTCGTAACGTCCAGGCTGCCAAAGCTCCATCCACTGCCACAAGAAACACAAGACTAGAAAATTCAAAAAACATTCTTTCTTCCAAACATTTTAATAGTAGTAATTTTATACACAAACTCAAGACGTACAACTTTATACATCATTAAGTCATATCACTGCCTAAACTTGCTAAAAAAACAAAAAAAAACGTATTCCTAAAAAGATTAAAAAATTAAATAAAAACCCCTTAGTCAACAGGAAAAGGTGCTGAACGATTAAAAAAAATTGTTAAGACCCCTCTGCGAATAATACAATTTTAACGGGAGATAAAACACTTATATCACTTGCAAGTGGGCAAAATTATTCTTGATAAAGTTGGTGCTTGAGGCAAAAATAATTTCTATTATAACATACACGGAGCTCTAAAAATACCAAATATCAGAATATTCAACTGATACGGCAACATCATAGAGCACGAATAAAAGTAGAAAATATTGTTCTTGCGATTTTCATACAATGAACAACGATAGTTATAGTTAAATAAAAAAAAGTTATTTTCAATATATTATCATTTTGTTAAACCAAAACTTGCAGTATATTTTTCTGCTCCTAATGTTGCCATTTTACCGTGCTGTATGCTAATTAATTCCTGCCATTGCCAAAATTATGTTTGTTGATGCACCAACTTTAATGACAAGGCAATAATAAAACAGGTTCCCTGATGTTGTTTAGCCTTTTGTACACAAAAGTTTTATAGAAGGCATTGCACAAATCAAGTGATATTAAGGGTCCCATCGTCCCAGCAATACAATTAAACTTTGCACACAAAAAAACATAGTTGCAGATTTGAACTAAGGTAGTAAAGATAAATGTACAGTATACGCTTAAAAAAATTAACACACCCTAAGGAGTAAGAACATAGGAGACTGGTAAAAACATATAAGCTAGAGTAAAGCACTGATTTTTTTGCGCATGTTTCTAAAATCTAAAATTTACAATCGTTTCAGGAAAAAAAAATAATTTGGGCGCTGAATTTCCAATTTTAAACTGTCTTGATTTTTTCAACGGTTCCTTGGGCGCCAGCGCCTTCTGAGAAAAATAAAAAGCTTTTTGTCACAAGTACTGATAAAAACCCTGTTTGTCCCGGTTTTTTTCTAGAAAATGTGTGCATTGCTTAGAAAACTAAGAGATTTTGCTGTATAATAATACCGCTTTGTTCATGTTCTTTAGGAGAGTAGTGGCACTGGGTTAGTGTCGAAGAAAAACTAGTTTCCTTTTGTCAGCGTTTATTAAACCATCTTTAGGGCTCTAAACACAAAGTGAATTCAAATAAACGGGGCCTGGTACCTTTTTGATAATATGTATAATATGCAGGCCGACCGCCGAGGTATGCGAGATACTTCGTATATATATGAATTCTGTGACTAATTTTAAGCAAAAATGATTCTATTCACTTTTCCCAAATTCCTAACGGTTCTTGAAACATTTTTGCTGACAATTAGTCATATAATTCATATACGAAGTCTCTCGCATACCTCGGCGGTCACCCTATATATAAAAATACAAAACGCACACGTTAAACAGTTATGCAAGTTAAGTTAGTTAACCATTTTAAATAAAAAAGCATATTATAAAACGCAGATGTACGAAAATATCGTAAGTGTCGAAAACCAAACCTAATGATGTGAAATACACTTACCCAGATGTTTCATTACCCGTGTACATAAGAAATTACGTCAATTGAACACGATTTGACAATGCAAATCTATCGCCTGGGTAACATTAAGTTTCATTTTCGAAACTTATGATATTTTGATCTATCTGCGATTTATATGTTTTTATTTAAGATGGTTAACTACATTAACTTGGGATAACTGTTTAATGTGTGCGTTTCGTATTTTTATATGATTATACACACTACCAAAAAAATACTTACCAGGCGCCGTTTATTTGAATTTAGCGCCCTGAGGATGGATTGATAAAAACCGAAACATTACCAAAAGACACTAACCCACTCCCACTATTCTCCTAAACCACAAAAAATAACATTGTTCAAACACCCCGAGTGTGCTTGCATCTCACACCCTCCAGTGCGATTAATAAAAGATAAAAATACATACATTGGACACTGATTCTTCTGCTCTACTTTTGGCTTGTACAGTTGTACAGTCTTTGTTTATATTAATGGGCAAGATATAGTCAGATTGGTACTTGTCAATCGTTGAAACTTAAATTAAACACAAAACCAACGTAAATTTGGAACCAGATCTTCCGGAAATGTCAACGAAAACTGAATATATTTAGAAACATGCCTTTTTTTAATAAGTATACATTTTATTGGTCTCGTCTGTTTTAAGAAGGGTGCGCATGTGCCAAAGCACGTCCCCCAAAGGTTCGACAAAAAGTAACAATTCCTAAAAATATTCATAATATGATCAGCTAACAGTCTTAAAATAAGTTATGGTGCGCGATCGATGGACATACAATTCAAAATTACACATAAAAAAGAAATTCGCATTAAAATTAGAAACAAAAATAATCTGATCTAGAGTAAAACAGTTAAAAATCCTCGACACGTGTCACAAAGGAACTTTTAAATGCATTCGACTGCAAAGGGTGCATAACATTCTAACATTATCAGGATGTATAAAAAAAATTCTGTAGGCACGGGTATAAAATTTTATCAGTGGGTTCCCTGTGTGTCACTATGCGCTTTAACAAAAGGTATTACACAATTTCATACTATTTTAAGCGTTAGAATGTAAGACACCCCTACTTTTCACAAACTTATGCAAGAACTTACACAGGCGGTTGTTGGCTGGCTCACAATAAAATATCCATAAAATGAAAAGTTTAACTTTAACTTAACTTTTTTTAAACGGGTTATTAGATTTTGTTCAAATTTAAACTGATACCATGATAAATATAAGGGTCGAATGTCAAATTACATTTATAGCCATTTAGTATCAGTGTTCAACCTAAACATTATTTTGTGTACAGGCATGAAACTGTATTTATCAATGGTTAAGGTAGATCAGTTCATATATCTGGAAACAATAGACCTACGTTGCTTCTCCAAACAGGTTTTGTTACTGTTGTTTTGGCGTTGTAATGCCGTTGCATTTGTGTTTTTTTTTAAACGCATATGGTTCTAAGCAGAGTCTGTTTTTCAAACAGGTTTAAAACAGCTTAGTGCAGGTTGGAAACGGATTCTGTTTTAAGAAACAGACATACAAATACAACGAAATTACAACGCCAAAACAACAATAACAAAACATGTTTGAAGAAAAAAACTATCTATTGTTTCCGAAGATATAACCGTAAGGAAAAGTGGAAGGCGCAGAATGCCCATAAAACAACTACTTATGCCTCTCTGCTGAAATATTCATAGTAGGCAAATAAAAGCTGTTGAATTTGCCAAAGTAGTAAACTTTTGTTAAGAGTTGTTAAAATGAATGATCGCCTACAAATATGGTTTTATTTCCTAAAGAAAAACAGATACAAATGTCAATCAAAAAGCAAAATGATCTGTAAGGGTAAGCCTAAAACCACTTTTAGCATAATTTGATTTCATGCATTCTGCATGGCGTTTAAAAGATGTATTCGATAATCCGTTTAAAGTTATTTGATTTGTAACTTCTATGGATACTTTAGGCAAGTGTAGTTTTACAATTAACAAACAATCGCGACAAGAAACGGTTTACAAATACCAACTAAAATACATTATACATTAAAATCATATAACACTTGATGGGACATCGATCGCGCCAGCTTTACATACTGATAACTGAAAAAAAAAAATGGACGCAATTCTCTGCTGCTCCGACACGTGTTACACTTTTGTTATTTATATTTATATTTATATATATATTTACAAACACAGCCTATAATCAACGATATCTCGTACCCCAGGATAAATGTGGACTTTTATTATTACTATATATTTCTAAGCAGCCGTAAAAACCTAAAAACTATCAAAAAGCTTGAAAATGAGACTGTTGGTCAGGTTAGTAGGTACCTGGAATTTTATATATAATTAACGCTCACTTATTTACAGGATGGTCCAAAAATTGTACAACAAATAACTTCTTTGTTATTGGTTTTTCAAAAAGACATATTCTTGCTGAAAATTCCCTCTGACATACAAGATTTGTATTTACTTGGGCGGGAAATACACAGAAATCAAAAATTATGCATATTTTTTGAAATATTCTTAAAAAGTACGAAAAAAAAGCCCAATATGAAATTTGGAAAGAAATGTTCTATTATTTGGTATGTTCAACCAATGACTTTTAGGCTAATATAAGAAAAAGTTTCACATTTGTTACAATTTCCTCCTACTACCATAAATTTGCATGGAACAGTTTTTAATTACTTTTGCAATGGCATGTCACACTATGAAAATAAAAATACAGGGTGAGTCAAAAGTAGATGGCTTAATATTTTGAACGGTATTGAACGTAAATTAATAAAATTTAGTATACAAGGGTTTCTAATTAAGCCCAATTCAATGGTGATATACACTATCGAACAAAAGTGAAGCAACAAGGGGCTACGATTAAGTTAAGTTTAAGAACGGGTGCTTATTTGACACAACATTCGAATTAGACAATTCAAAACTGGAAGAAAATATTATTTAGCGATGAAATACAAAATTTTTAATTTTGACGGAACGAGGCGCCCAAGCTAGTGTATTTTATTGAGTTATTTTTCGTTTTCGGCCCATGACACTTCATTGACGGGACTATGTATCGATCGAATACAGGGACATACTCCAAAACGTCAGGCTGGCCTTGTACCAAGATTGATTTCACGAGACCGAGGCCCAAGTTCTAAGTGGCCGGCACAACCACCAGATCTGAACCTCTTAGAGCACCTGGGGGGAGAGGTTAGACGTAGGATTCGTACCACAAACTTCCAAAATAAACAGTCCTCAATCGATAAAATTAACGAGGCTTAGACGAATCTGCCGATTATTATTACACAAAATTTAATTTCATCGATGCCCAAAAGTTATAGTCAACAATAGATATCCTATATTATTGTGACATATTATTTATATTATAATATGGTGAAATTTATAACCCCCCCCCCCCATATTTGTATTTGTTTATTTCATAAAATTTCAATATTTCTTTTGCTTTAAGCAAATAATTCTGCTGCATTTGAATAAGTAAAATATTAAATTTAAAATGTTTTGTTATATTTTACATAGGATATCAGAAATTAACATTTGATCAAACATTTACATGGACTTCAAACTTCGATAGTTGCTTTAATTTTGTCCGATAGTGTAGGTGATGTTGCCATGTTTATAATTTTTTCCCCGAGATATATGTTTGATATTTCAAATGAAACATCTGGTATATAATGGCATTTTACAATTTTTTGTTAATTTCTAGATATACTTTATGTAACATGTCATTGTTCGTGTCATGATTTAATAAGAATCTACAAATAATATGATGATCCAAAATAGAATACCTTAATATTCTTTCCTTTACTTATTACAATTTAGCTTACCAAGAAATTCGATAATTTTGTTGTATTGTTGCATAGGCAACTGCCCTAAACTTGATTCAATTTGGGCTTATTTTGTACTTTGTAACAATAAATTTGTAATAACATTTTCAATTTTTTTATTTCCCCCCTTATCATAAACAAATGAAGCATTTTTAAGAAGATTTATCGAAGTTAAAAACGTTTTCCGTTTTTTGCAATATTTTTTTGACCACCCGGTATAATCCACTAACCGTCATAATCTTCCACTGCGCTGACAAAACATTGTATAATTTCAATTTTACTTCAAGGTTCATATGGCCGGCGTGATACCGGGGCACATAACAAAACTGCATATTGAATTTCTTTTAACATTTTGCAAATTTCAGTGTCGACTACTCCCTTATCGATTACGAAGTTTATCCTACAATAAATAGAACGAAATAAAAATTTGGAAAAAAAAACAATTAAAAACAAAAACAAAACCGTTTATAGTTATCGAATAATTTACATCTACATCTACGCGTACCAACAAATTATAAAAAAAAAGGCTAAGAAACACGTTGGCTACGACAAGGAAAAAGCATGGTACCAACAATTGAACTCAACTATCAAAAATATCAACAATCACAAGTCATGCTAGATATAGACTTTTGGAACTCCGACTTATAGATCAGTGGAATCAAGGAGAGAGACGTGCCTTTATTCTGCTATTTACGCACCCAATTAATTGTATGATAAATCATCAACCTTTTCCTGTGTAGCCAACAGTGTCCTTAACTGCCCTCCTCACACCCATACAAAACAAAAAAAATCAGTGGACAAAACATATTTCCAACTTGCATATTATCTCACAACGTTTCGACAAACCACAATATATACTCACCTTCAGCTCGCCTGAAAATGACTAGGATTTGCTACGAGTCGAAACTTTTGGGATAACAAGCGAGTAAATAAACGGAAGTCTAAAAAATATGATTCGATCCACATAAATTATACCTACGCTCCTACACGCAAGCCGAACAAAAAATTACGCAATAACTTATATTCCTATTGAAACGTGTCATTGTCATCGATTAAAATACATATAATCTTTGCAGCCTTATCTTCATAAAATTAAATTCGTTTCTAAACATCACATTCTTATTCATCGAAAAAAAAATAATTCCCCTTTTAAATCCGTTTTCCCGCGTTTCGTCTAAAAAATGATGAAATTTTATTATCCCACAAGTTTTACGTAACTCTTCATGACATGACGCAGTCGTTTAGTGTAATTTCTCGGTTCGTGAAATGCCCAGACAGTATGTGAAGTGGTGCCGGACACCAAACTGTTCCAGAAAAAGCCACGACGCAAATGTTGTAAAAAAAAAAGTTCAAAAACATTTTTCAGAGCTATAATTTAAAAACCATATTATGACATTCAAGTAAAGCTTTAAATTTAAATTGCATTCATGTTAAAAAAATATCAAACATCAAAATTGTACATGTTTGTATAATAATATTAGTATAAAAAAAAACATAATCATAAGTTTGCGAAAGTGGCGAAACTTTTTATCGACCTTAAAACAGGCCTGCATGGGTAAAATTGTGTGAAATGTAACCACTGTTTAAAAAATAATCTTTATTTTCAACATCATGTTGGTTTGTTATTTTTAGATTATTCATAAATTAAAAAATTTGGTACGTTTTATTTGTCAGGACTATATTTCCTAACAATAACAATAAAAATTGGTACTGGGCCTGAAGCGCCTGCAGCCACTGTCGCAATCGAAGGCAGTTTTAATGAATCTAGCGCGTTTGCCGCTACTGAACATGCCTCCCGGTGAAACCGGGGAAGTAACGTCATTTGAGTTTTAGGTAAAAATTAAGATCCCACTTAAACATAGCAGTAACGCAGTATCCTTTAAAATAACGCTATGGTGGTCTGTACAATTATTTTACTTACAGCAGGTAGAATTTGAAAAAACAATTTTAAAAACCCAGCATATTAGCAACTTGCATCTGGATACATGTCCAAATCAAACTCAGTTTTGAAGTAACATGGTGTTACTGCTGCTTTTATCATAATAGCTGCCAATGCCCAAAATCAAAAAAGAAGATGGTGGCAGAGACAGTGATGAAAACTCAATGTTTGATTTACTTTTGAACGATGATTGCTCGTTCCGCAACACTGTCTTACGTCGATCCGAAAACAGTGCTCTTTCTTCCACTTCACATTAAGTTGGCGCTGATTGTGAAGGCCTTGTCGAAGCGAGGAGTGTCAAAAAACTGCCGCAGAATATCTAAGCGAACCAGGTCCATATCCATCATTCTTGCTGGTGACGAAACCATAGTAAGGTTTAGTAATATCTAAAACGATTATTCGTATAGCCTTTCGAATACAAGTAATCATTTCGACACTGATAGGGAAGAAATAACGCTCAGCAACCAGCGGAAAGTATATCTAAATGTATAATTGACAGTAATAGTAAAAGTAACTATTGTAAAGGAACGGAAAAGTATTAAAAAATAATTTGTATAAATTAGATCATTTTTAAAAAGTTAAATTTTGCAAGCTTGCAGACTCGATGTGGTTGGTTTGGTACGGGCATTACGGGATGTTAAATGACAAATACTATAAAGCAGTGGTTCTCAAATAATTTTCTATTCGCGTACCAGTTATGCGTCTCATTATCTCAGAAAAAAGCTTGAAGAATATTATTAAATAAAATAAGAGTAAAATTATGCCGCGAAATGAAGCTCAAAGCGGCATCTAATGGCGTTCGCTCTAACAGGAACTTGTATTGATTCTGAGATCAGAAAGGAAATATCTGGTCATAACTGCGGCATCATCGCAAGTCGATCGCTGTAATAAAGAACTGTACAAGTTAGTTCCTTCCTTTTAAGAGGCCATATCATGGCTCGTCAGCGAGGGTAGAGGCTAGGGTCTGACGAAAGGCAGCGGCGTTGCTTTATATGCCTTAACAACAATGTCGAAAGCTATTGGCGAAATGATGCTAAAAGCGACATCTCTTTGCGTGCTAACATATCACCCGGCCCGATCAGTTCAGAAGTCCGAAAGGAAACATGGTCGTTGCGGGTAGTGGTTTAAAAATAAACCTAGATACTTTTGCAGTTGATAAGTTGTTATAGTTTCTGGGCCACGTTTCACGTATTGCCTAGGCATCAAACGCAACGGCTTGTAACAGTAAACGGCTGCGGTATATCCATCCACGTTTTTACCTAAATCCTTCGGCGAAAGTACCACAACACCTAACAACCTGGGATCATAAACATCACTTTAGCCAAAGACTTTAAGAAAAACTTTATTGCTCCCATGAACGCCCCCACCTCCCCTCTCTACTGTGCAAAACCGCCAGTTTTAACTAATAAAAGTGACCGAGCAACAGCGAAATGCGCTTCTTCGCTATATTATTATGAAAAAAGAAAAACCCAACAACTTTTTAATAACATACACTATTATACCTATTATACTCCCATCTATACAGCTTATACAATTAAATGGTAATCATAATAGTTATTTGTCAAAAATAATCTTTAAACATATTAGTTATTATGTATCAGCCTGTACAACACACTCGCACACGCACATGCACACACACAGTTAAATGGCGTAGAGTTCGGGAAAAAAATTAGCCGCGCATTCCACGACGGACCGGAGAGAAAGCTTTGAATTACTTTTCAATATTCAGTCATTTTTAAAAACGTTAATCATTCATTTTAGCAATTAACTTTAGTCCGGAAAAAATCCATTTTATACAGAGCCACCGGCAATGTCAGGAAAATTAAAAATAAGGAAATCTAGTTTTAAAATTTTCGCAATATTTTGAAAACCATATTAACCTTGGAAGAATACGTCTTTAAAGATCTGTAAATATTTTTAAAGGTTCCTACTTCCTAAACTCCAACACATTCTACTTATCTCTGTGAAGTGGTGAACTTTTTAACATAAAATTATAAGAAACTGCTGGTCAGATAAAACAGATACTACAAATTCTTAGATACTCTTGGTGCAGCAAACCACTGACTGAAAGTTGGCCACCTATTCGACGTCTCGGCGAATCCGCCGTTCCTATATTCTGGAGTTAACAGTAGACATATCTACCAGTTTTCAAGTGAAAGAGGTCCCGCTATAATTTCTTAAAAGAACTCGGAATTGCATTGTGCACTCCAGAAATGAAGGATATACTTTTTAACACAAAGGTTTCACGCGAACTGCGTTCTCTAGCATCAGATATCATTGGAATTATTCTGAAGATTTGACCTATCCAAGGACAAGTCCAGGAAATGTCAAATAAGTTCTTGCTGTGCGGTAGGGATGGGCACATCGAAAAAAACATTGAAACTAGTCATCGATGTTGAAAAAGCATCGATGTTCGAAAACATCGATGTTTCTTTCTTAATTAAGATTTTAGTCACATTTATTTAAGAAAAACATTTTTTTTTTCATTTTTCTGTACAAATACAAAAACAGTCGCACAATATAAAATGCAGCGGCACATTCTACGTTGGTTTTTAATATTATTAACTTTATTGCTCTCTCCGAGACCATGTAGAAGATAAATCACATGAAATGGGCATTGATCAATTTGGTGCAAGAAAAAAGATACCAAGTGAACAAAGCGTCGGCTAATACGACTCTGTGTGTGAATCTGGGGACATTTTTAGATTCTATACTAGCTAAAATCAATGTAGTCTCAACTAGTATGGTGTAATCTCACTGTAAAAAAAAAACTGCTGGTAAACTTGGTCGACTTGAATATATTTTGAAAGTAAATATTAAGTAATCAATCAAACCAACTTTTGAAGCAAACTTTCAACCCTTTTTTTTCTTACAATGCAAAAATAACTGACACTGACTGAACTCGTAGCGCCATTTGTAGAATTGCCTCGAGACCTTTCGGAAGTTGAGTGGAGATTTTATTTCGATGTTTCGATGTTTGAAATAAACATCGATGTTGTTTGCCCATCTCCACTATGCAGTATGCAATAGACCAATTTGTCTACAGTACGCTTTTAAAATGGGCCCAAACTCTCAATAGTTATTTTTTTGAGTAAACTATTACTAAATATATATTCATGAAAAGTGATGTTGGTTCCGAATATTCCAAAATATCGCAAATATTCCAAAAAACTCGCTTATAAGCCGAATATTTCCCATGAGGCGAATATTCGGACGAAGGTTCAAGCGGAAACTCGCCCTAATGTTTTTAGAATATATAGTAGCCAGTAGAAAACGTAAACCACAATATTGAAAAATAAGTGTCTCGCCTGAGAATATTTCAAAGTTAAAATGACAAATAAAAAAACGGTTTAAGTGTATTTCTTGTGATACAGTAAACTCAGAAAATGCAACACGGATAAGAGAGCACTTATGCAAATGTAAAAAGTTTCCAATAGCAATTAAAAAAAAGGTTGATCACTGAGCACCTGCAACACCAGGATAGAATAAACCAAAAAGGTAACAAAAAAGATGCCATTTTTACTGAGCTTACAAAATATTGTGCAAAAATCGATCTTTGGTTGATGGAATTTATCTGGCTTTCAGCTAAATCAGTGGACTGTATTATATGGTGGCAGCTAAAACCAATTTAAAAGATCTAGCTATCGCCATATTAGGACTGCAAGCTTCCTCTGCTGCCAACGAGCGCAATTTTAGTATATATTCCTTTATCCATAGTAAAAAAACGAAATCGACTAATGTACATAGCTGATACCAAAATAATGAATTTAAGAAGTAAAGAAAGAGAAGTATTCAGCCAGTTACACAAGCACAAGTGACACAATTATAAAGGAGCCAAAAAAATGTTTAAAATATGACAGAAAGGTCGTAGTCTGATGCCGAAAGCGATGCTGATGAAGCATTTTCTGTTCATGACACAGAATCGAGTGTCGGGCTGGAAGATTTTTCAGACATGGATTATTAGTTTGGACTTATAGCTTTCTTTTCTATGTTGTTTTATTACAAAATGTACCTACAATCTTACAAAAAATGTTTGGGATGTATTTTGTTCAATTTGTTAAATATTTAGTAGGTAGTAGAGTAGCAGGTACCTGCGTACAGGATATTTGATTATATTTACGTGAACTCTAGAGCCTTTATTATTAGAGATGGAAAAAAATCTTATATACAAAAGTTCTAGGGTTTTTCTTCTATTATCTTTTGAAGTTTTTAGAAAAAACAAAGTCGCATCGGAAAATTAAAAAATATAGGCAACTTCAAGTTTTTTAAATGGAACACCCTGTATATTATGCGCTAAAATGAAAGATCTTTTTTCCGTGATTCTAAATATATATATGTTGATGACATTTGGGTGAGCCATTTTTGACATATCTTAGCTTAAAATATAAATAAATTGAAAAGAAGGTTGATAAACTTGTCAAGCAAACCATGGAAACAATTGTTAAGTTATTTATTACGCTTTATGAATTGTTTCCATGGTTTGCGTGACAAGTTTATCAACCTTCTTTTCAATTTATTTATATATTAAAAGCTAAGACATGTCAAAAATGGCTCACCCAAATGTCATCAACATATATATATTTAGAATCACTGAAAAAAGATCTTTCATTTTAGCGCATAATATACAGGGTGTTCTATTTAAAAAACTTGAAGTTGCCTATATTTTGTCATTTTCCGATGCGACTTTGTTTTTTCTGATAACTTCAAAAGATAATAGAAGAAAAACCCTAGAACTTTTGTATATAAGATTTTTTTTCATCTCTAATAATAAAGGCTCTAGAGTTCACGTAAATATAATCAAAGACCCTGTACCTGGTACTTTGGTAAGAAATATTTTTGTTATGTTCCTTTAACGTTTGTGCGTTCTAAATATATTGTTTTAATAAAAATTTGCTACTTGCAGTTTTAAGCTTGATTCAAATAAGTACTAAAAACGAGATTCTCCAAAATTTCCTACATTTTGGAAAGTTTCTAAATGTTTCCGAAATATTCGCAACATTCGAATCTTTCAGGAATTTCACATTACTCTTCATGAATGAATAGAAACATTTTATAGTAAAATTGTCTTTATTTTATTGTGCCCCATCGATACCAGATGCGTAAAAATTATTAGTCAGTAGCAGTTACGAGTTAAAGACTGTTCTTTAAGCAGCAGCAGTGTGTACATCTTTAAAAAAAAGTGTTATTTATATACAGAGAGGTAAAGAAAGAACTGAATTGCGAATATAATCAAATCCTGCATGCTGTTAAGACCAACAGCGTTTAATAATCGAAATATAGCAGCCCTGTATAATAGGGATCCGGGACGAAAACTACACACAAGAGAAAATTAAAACAAAAAAACGCCAATAACGTCGCGACAAAGCCTTCTCCCCGCGCCCGGCGCACATAAAATAGTTTCATTACAATTATTTTTAAACATTAGTATTAAAGAGCTCGACCAATCACAGACTCACGACGCGGGCTGAACAATCTGACAACACTGCCGCCGCCCGACACCCCTCTCGAACGTTTTTTTCGTTAATTATTTATTTTTTATTTTTTTTTAATTCGGCCGGCTCTAGGAACAACACTTAAATATTTGCGTTTGTCTCGCACAAGTGATGAAACAAGTGTTTTTTTTTTTGTGAGAAAAACGAGTCTTTGACGCTCTTGTTTTCAGGTTATTTTAGAGTGGAGTAAGTGCGACGCTTCGTTGCCTGCTTGACTTCGACTGATTGAGAAAGGTATAAACCCTATACATTTTTTATCAATAATTCATTTGGAAAAGCAACTATTAAAAGACAAGTTAGTCTCAAGTTTTTTTAGTTTCGCTCGTTAGAGCATCATCAGACTTGGATCTCTGAACAACACAGCCATTTAAATATCACATACTAGTTGAATTGTTGAGTTGTTCGTACAGGGTCATTTCTCACATTTTGACACCAGACTTACAGCTGTTGAGTTGTTAAACAATTTTAGGGGCGAAAGAATTATGTTTAACTTTATATGTTAAGAATTCGTTATCAGAAAAAACAATTGAACATCGAAAATGTAATATTTCTGCGTAACTATATACAGAGTATATAATGAATTCACTTGTTTAAAGAGCACATTTTTCTGATTCCCAAAATAAATAGTTTGGCCTCTGTTTGGTTAAGACATTCTTAAGATATTGAGTCCTAAAATGTTAAAAACATCGAATAAAAAAACGATAGTGGGCCTAAATCATAACTCATTGCCGCGTCGCGTCGTCTAGATTCTAAAAACTTATGAAATCATTGTTACTTGTCAATGTTTTCTTTCCTTCATATTGTCATAGCCAAAATGTACTATGCGGTTGAGAGTGTGATATTATTTTTTCAAATATAATAATGCATGCGCAGCGAGAGCAGAATATCGGCAAATATTTCCACTACCAGCGTGAAATATTTTTAGAAACATTGAAAGGGGATTCAAGGAACAGAAAGATCTAGACAGGAAAAAGCGAACTGTAAATGTTAGGGAAAGCGCCCACCAGAGCAGTGAACTGCTTGAGGTGAAGTGTCAGTGAAGCACACCTGATACGCACGTCATGTGTGCTTGAAGTACGCGCATATCAAAACAGTGTACGAATTACATTCAGTGTATAGAGGAGCAAGGGCTAATTGCCATTGTCAAAATGTCATCGTCCGATGATAAAGATGTTTTAGCATTCTACATGCTGCATGAATTCAGTATTAAATTGTTGATCATCACGCATTTTTATTAAAATTATACGCACTAAAATAATTATCGAGGGGTAAACCGCCCTGGAACTGTCAATGTCAATCAATGCGGAACACTGCAAGATATAACCTGAAAAGCAAAAATTCTGCGCGCGTTATGTGAAAATAGAACAGGTCCTATTTTTCAGCACGCATGCCGTGCGACACTGCATAGTAAGGCGACTCACTTCTTTCGCACGGCCGCCGTGCGGCTTCTGTATGCGTCATTGCATATAAAAACATGGTACGCTGCACTTCATACAAACCTCATGCACACCTCCTATCTCTTTACTTGAAGTGCGCATCTTTGGTGGGTAATAAAAAGGAAGAATTAATATAAAGCCTTATGGCCTCATGACAAACAAAATGTTTAATGTAAATTAATGGGATGAACGGAGCGATGATCCAGTATTAACCAGTCTTAGAAGTGTTGGAGGGAGATGGGGCAATGACTTAGGAGACTTTTATATAAATAAATTTTGCTAATTTAAGCTTGTTTTTTTATACAAAAAGAAGTATATAAATATTTGCAATTTCTTGCCAACTTTATCTGAATTTATTAAATAATTTCATTTATTCCAATTTTACCTACCCTTTCCAAAGTGCTCGAAAAGATTATTGAAAGCCAGATTGTTACCTATTTAAATTTAAATGATATTATACCAGAGACACAGTCAAGTTTCAGAGCTGGATATAGCTGTTCGAAAGCCCTTTCTAAAGTTAACAGATGACATTATTCAAGGTCTTGACAATAATATGATATCTATTTCAATTTTACTTGATTACAGTAAGGCCTTTGATATGCTGAATAATAAAATTTTATATTTTGAAGGTGTAGTAGGAATAGTTTGAAGCGAGAACGTACCTGGCATCAGGATGGAGCCCCACCACACAACGTTTTGCCTGTGGTGAATTATTTAAATGAAAAGTATGAAACATGGATTGGTCGTAATGGACCCATTCGATGGCCTCAAAACAGCCAAGATTTGATGCTTGTGGGGATTTTTGAAAAATAAAGTTTATGAATATTGTAGTAAAAATATTGAAGAAATGCGACAAAGGCATTACTATTATTAGTGATACAAATGAAAATCAGTTAGTTTATCGTTAATGCTATAAATAAGATAGGTGATTATAGAGAGTGCATTAATAGAAATGGGGGACATACTGAGCAGTTGTAAATAATTATAATATTTTTTCTATTTTTAGTCCCAATATCTCAAAAACGTCTTATTCAAACATAGGCAAACTATATATTTTTGGAATCGGAGAAATGTACTCTTTAAACACGTCAATCCATATACAGGGTGTTTCATTTTAAAAAGTGACAGTCATGCAGAATTATTATATTTCCGACGTTCAATTGTTTTTTCTGATAACGAACTCTTAAAATATACAGTAAAACATACATCTTTTGCCTCTAGAACTTTTCAACAACTACTCAAATAACTGCTGTAAGTGGGTTGTCAATATATGAGTAATGACCCTGTACATTCCGGCCTGATGGTGCCTTAACGAATGAAACATGCAACTGTTTTGAGACAAACATTTTGTGTTATTTATATATGTAAGTCTACTGGAGAATTGGGGACGTTTTCTTCTATGAAATAAGGCATATAAGATAACCAGAAAAACTTAAGATTGAATAATAACACTAGTAACCAAGTTTACTTTTAAGAGTGTTTCTAAGACAGGCACTTGAAATAAAATAATGCCGACTTATACTGTATAAAAATGACACAGACAACATTCAAGATAACGTCCCACCACCATCTTTTGAATTGCCACTAGTTGCTACGTAACAATGCCTTAAAATGTCTACGTTCTAAACGCTGTTGATAAAAAAATAAATAGGGGACAGACGAGCTAAAACCGGACATCTATTTAACACTCATAGAGTGGGTAAAGCCTCAGTGATAATAGGCTTCGGTAGTTTTAACCCTTGCTCGATCATTTTAAACCAATAATGATGAGGTTTCTTTTACAATCAATGAAACTGAAATAGAGTGCGTTCTAGTTGGAGATGGCAGAGCATACATTAAACAGATGTAAGGTATACACATAATAGCTCGATAACAGGAAATATAACTGTAACGCACTATAACTCAAATTTCTTCAGCCATCAAGACAAACAACGAGAACGCCTGCGCACCGAGCCACATATACAGAAAATCGTTTTGCACAACTTTTAATGTTTCTTTTACGCTAGAAATGTCTTCGCTATAGGCGGTAGCGGAACAGTCAACAATGCGCCGCGCACAAAACCGATTGCTTCCGACACTACGCGAGCGTGTTCATCATAGGCCACGCCTCGTTTGAAATATCGACGGCGCTAATGCCAGTATTGGGTGCGTGACTAAACGAGGAAGTTCCGTCGCCTATTTGGGCGATCGGGGCGTCACAAAGTCGCGCAATTGCGACTGACGAGCCTCGAGTTTCCTACGCGCGGGCCTGTCGTGGCCGCCCTGTCGATTGTTGACGCTGCGGTTTCCGGAACGGGAGCCGTCGCCCTTGTGGCCGATATCTGTAGGGAAAAATATTGAGAAATAATATAATTCTTATGGGCGCTCTCACCGCTTAGCTTAAATTTGAAACTTCGCTAGGATTGACCTTAACTTAAACTGGTGATTGTTTGGATTGCCGTATACAACGAATGTTTCGCTAATTTTTTTCTATAGCCTTATTTGAGAATTTTTTCTCTTACAGGTAGGTACGATATTTGGCATGTATTCTTAAAATATTGCCATTCTCACCAAAATATCATTTGTGGCAGTCATAATATACAGGCTGTCTATTTTTCGATGTAATTGCAGGGTATCTCGGTAACTAGTAAAGATACAGACTTGTGGTGTTTACATTACTGTGCTACTTTCTCGTGAAACAAAAATGCCGCAAACAGAATTGTCATAGCTTTTTAGTATTTAAGCTACAGGCTGTTTTCGAAAATGTTTGCTTTTTGACCACCCCCTGTATTTCAGTTATCCTTTAACTTATTAAAAAATTAAAAACTGTTTATAAGAGAGTTTTTTAAGTAGAATTCAGTGGCGTGCTTACTTTCTTTCTGGGAGTCTTACTTTCAGAGATTTAAAGCAAACATATCATTTTTTAAATGGGGCACCCTGTATATGTGATTGGGCTATTTTTTAAGTTTTTCAAAGATATATACCAGTTGATAGTTATTATAAACAATAAACGCACAAATCGAAAAATTTAGAAATTTAGGGTAGTATAGGCCATGAATAGATTGAAACAAGCAAAAGAATATCTATCTGGCATGTCTATTTGTCAAAATGTATAGGCAAAAATAACGTTTGGTTAAAATACATGTCATCATTTCACTAAAATTTAAAAAAATTACGAAAATGTAGCAAGGAATCAAGTAACATTTTTAAGTTTAAATATTAATTTAATTAAGAGTCAATCATTTATAAAACCAAGACCTAAATCATTTACGTACTGTATTACAAGATATGTGTCCCCAGTTGTAAATGTAACATTACTCTATATTTACATAATATTCTAGCAGTCATGACATATTCTTTTATTTGTTTTAATGGTTTCATAGCCTACTACCCTAATGTTCTAAATTTTTCGATTTGTGCGTTTATTGTTAATAATAACTATCAATTACTATATATTTTTGAAAAGCTTAATAATAGCCCAATTAAATAAGAGAAAAATATATAGGGTGTCCCATTTAAAAAATCATATGCTTGCTCTAAATCTCGAAAAGGAAGACTCCCAGAAAAAAAGTAATCACGCCACTGAATTCTACCTAAAAAACTCTCTTAGAGATAGTTTTCAATTTTTTATCAAGTTAAAGGATAACCGAAATACAGAGGGTGGTCAAAAAGGCAAACATTTTCGAAACTGTGACTTAAAAACTAAGAAAGCTATGACAATTATGTTTGCGGCATCTTTTGTTTCACGAAAAAGTAGCGCAGTAATGTAAAAACCGCAAGTCTCTATATTTACTGGTTACCGAGATACCCTGCAATTACATCGAAAAATGGACACCCTGTACACGAATTTGTTAAAATAAAAGAAAATTATCAAAACTTGTACGAAAACGGAAATATTTAGATTGTCCGACGATAAAGCTGACGGCAGAAGAGACGAACGTTAATGGCTGAGTCTTGCGCTGTTGCCATGTTTACCTGTAGCGACATAATTACTATTTACCCTTTTCCAAATTTAAAAAGATAATTATAAGATATAATATAATAACTTTCGGAACCTTTCCCATTTCCCATCCTGGCAGAGAAGTCCCACTTTCACGTGGTCTCTGCTGAACAGCAACATATAATATAAACGAAAAGACAAATCAGAAACCGGTTAGCGCCCTTTTAACCCATGTAAGTCTAGTGTAGAATGAATGCAGTAGCATTGCAAATATTTTTTTCACGAATGTGCGCAACTTTTGGATTTACATAATAAAAACATTAAGAAGACTAGTCACGTTTGGCAACACTGTAAGTAATATTTCCTTTTATAAACGTTTTAAGAGAATTTTCGCATTGAAATAGTTCTAAAACTTTACTTCCGAAATTTGTCTTTCAAACGATGTTCAACGATTTTTTTCTTTTAATCTATTCTATACACTCTGAACTCTCGATTAAAATTTCAAAAATTGTTAAAATCAAGCTGGCCTATACTGCACAAGACCCATATATTTTTTATTTGTATTATATTTGGTCCTCTATTCATTCTAATATGTATAGGGCTGTTTCTTGGCTAGTTCGAAATCTTTTTAAAAACGTTAAATTACCCAAATTGTTAAAATAACTAGACATTTCAGAAACTGTTATATTTACTTCATCTATATCATCATCATCAATAATCACTTCAAATAAATCCATTTTTAATTGTATAAAAAATAAAAATTTTCTTGGGGTTAACTTAACTCGACTTTAAAGACCACTTAGCCAAAGCCAAAGCTAACCGGTGCAATTCAGATCTGCACGTTAAGGTTAACCTTACATTAAATATATCCTAAGGTAGGCACCGCCTACAAACGGCCACAAATTCTTAGGTTTAACTTAACTCGAGTTTAAGGACCCCTTAGGCCCATTTTATCAATGCCCTGTTAGCGATAACAGCCATATAACTTCCATTTATTCCACTAATGTTGGAAATTATCTCGTAGATGAGGCTAACAGGGCATTGATAAAATGGGTCTTATTTTCCAAAGTTAACGGGTGCATAAATCTGTAAAATAAGGTTAACCTTAGATTAAGTATAACCTAAGATAGGCGGTGAGAACGGCCATTGAAAACTTCGAACGTTAACACTAACTAATGGTAATGAATGTATAAGAATCTCATTAACTATAACAGATAAAGAACTGGATAAGGGATGCTTAAAATAATTGCTGTTTCCAAAAATTAAAAAAATACATGAGGCACTCAATTCCAAAACTGCTTTAATCAATAATAAATAAGTTAGCGGTGGCGCTGCTCTTTTTTAAATGCCGTTTATCTATGTCTAAAATATGGTTTATCAAAACCTCTTAGATCACATTAAAAATTGCATATTAACCTGGTCTAATAGTTCCAAAACTATTTTAATCCATCACACATACTCTTCCAAAACTATCTACATACAATTATTAAATTTGTTATCAGAACTCTTTATATCCATTGATATTGTACATTATCAAAACTGCTTTTGTTCTTTCAAAATGTTACAAGCTTAAAACTTTTTTGTGATGAATGGCCTGGGCAAAGCAAAAATATTACTATAATGGGTATGTTTATGCGGTGGCTATGTTTAACCAACTTAACCCTAAGAGAGATTCATGTAACTTTCCCGATAGTTAGTTATTCATATTTACAACCTGACAGAATTTTTGGAAGAATTGAGAAGATAGTACAAAAAAAAGAAGTAATAGTTGAACCCAACGAATATAGAGCTATTTTTTCTGAATATGCAACAGTGCTAGATATGCAAAAAGACTTTTTGATAAGAAAAAAGCTGTAGAAGCAACTATCAAACTTCCTGCTCAATGTCATTTTCAGTTCTCATCTTCTTTTCTCAAATATTGAGGTTCTACTGATGCAGTTTTTTTTTCTATTAGATAGGAATCAGTGTTGATAGGTATCACGATATATACGAATTTGGAAATAAGGCGATCAGCTGCGAAACGTTTGAAACTTTTTTGTGCTTTCCTGAAAATTCCCTTATAGTGGATTAAACTAGTTTTGGAATCGGGCGCCTCACATACAGTGGTCAGTGCAAAGAAATTCGATATTTCAGTTGGCACCAGAAATACGAAAAAATGTTACATACGAAAGTTATTGGATCCGTAGACGTGCATATTTTAACAATATTTTTTAGCAAAAAAGCAGAGCGGCGAAAAAAATGCTTTTTTTAAGTGGCAGTCCCCATTTTTTATGCGCAATTGAATTCAGCATAACATTTAGAATATACTACAGTGTTCGTTGCGATGTTGCCACGCTATTTTTAATTTACAAAAAAATCCAAGACAAAGTCAATTCAAAATGTCTTCAAAAAATAAACTTAATTGAATTTAATAATAATGGGTTTTGGTTTTTGGAAACCCAAGGGATGGCAGAATAATCCTATCTCAGAAAACTGGCCGCAGAGTGTTTTTTTACAACGGTGAGAATATTGCTATTTTTAAAGGAAAAAATATGCATTCTTTCAAATAGAACACTCTCTGAATTTATAAGTCATGTTGTTAAGTATTTAATGCCCTAAAATCGACCGTTTTGCCACTGGTACAATTGTTACTCTGCCTGATGAATCCATTGATCTGATCCATCTGATTGTGTCGCTAATTTGGGTTTGTTCCAGAATATTCAAGTTCCAAATGTGTATGGGAACTTTTTAGATTTATTGTTTAGTAACCATGCTGATGTTTCTGTTTCCATATGTGATAATCTATTACTGAAGTTGGATAATCCACATCCAGCTTTTTAATCTAATTTTAACCTTATTGTTGTACATAAGGACATGACCTGTAATTATTTTTACCATAATTTTAAGTATGCAAATTTTAATGATATGAATGTGTTTTTATCTGGATTTGATTGGAGTTTCATTGACGAGTGCGCTGATGTGGATTTGGCCACTTCTCACTTTTATGAAACTCTGTATTTCTCAATTGAAGTGTTTACAACACCTACTTCTCAATACAAATCACCGAAATTTCCTAGATGAATGGATAACAAGCTAAAAAATTTGATAATCAAGAAGAGAAAAGGTCACAAAAAAATCAAATTCTCAGAATCTATTGATGCTTAGACTGCCTTCTCGGATTTAAGAACACAATGTAGAGAAATGTCACATTCATTGCATGATATTTATATAAAAAAGATAGAAAGTCAGTTAACTGATAAAAAATCATTTTGACTTTGACAATTTGTAAATTCAAAGTTCGTGTATGAATCTAGGTAAAAAAAGAAAGTACTGATCCTCTTGAGATTTCGGAGATGTTCATTGGACATTTCTCATCGGTGTAATCGGTATGGGTGGAGTCAAATAATCCTCTGGTCTATAAGTCTTACGCAATTGGTGACTTGCAACTGTCTGTGATAGATATTTTTAATAAAATTACTGATTTAAAGCAGAGTTTAGGTCCTGGGCCAGACGGTATACCTGTTATTTTGTTGAATAATTGTAAGTTTGTCCTCTCGGAGGTTTCGTGTAGGATTTTTAATCTATCTTTGCGCAGTGGAAAGTTTCCATCATACTGGAAATTGTCCTATGTATCACCAATCTTTAAGGATGGGGACAGATCAGGTATTGAGAACTATCGTGCGGTTACTAAGACATCCTTGATTCCTAGAACTTTGAGGCTATAGTTGCAGATAAAATAACACCACTATTTGGTCATTTGATAATGAATGAACAGCATGGCTTTGTGAGGGAAAGGTCAACTGTCACTCATTTTATATGTTATGAGCACCGCCTGTTGGAGGCTCTTGAGAATAGGTGGCAAGTAGATATCATTTATATGGATTTTTCTAAGGCTTTCGACAAGGTTGATCATGGCATCTTCTTAAGAAAGCTTCAGGCCATGGGGGTTTATGGATTTTTCTTAGGTTGGTTATTAAAAGTTATATATCCTCGGAAATTTCTGTGACCGGGTGTACCGCAGGGTGGACATCTTTCGGCAATTAATTGCTTTGTTAATGATGTAGGGAGTGTTTTTAGAGTTTGTCAGTTGCTCGCTTTTGCGTTAATTTATAATTCCGTAACCAGGGGAGCAAGTCAAAAAATGTTTTGATAAAATGCGGAGTTCTTTACGTAGATTTGAATTTTAGCAACAAAAGTACACCATCTCATATAAAATTCCAAACTTGCCCCAAGAATTGAAAAAGGGGTAAAATGTAAAAAATATGGTTAAATATGTCCCCCCATATCCCTATTACCTCACCAAAATTTCATGTAAATATATAAAACCGTTCTGGAGATATTGCTTTGTAACACTTTAAAAACTGACCCTGTATATGCGCACAGTAAAAGTAAAGGGTGTTTTTTTTAGGTTAGATAAAACTTTAGGTAGGAATCACTGTCAGACTGAACTGTGAATCTGCCGCTGTTTATAAAATTTATATTGCGTACAGTTTGGCAAATCACCATGCACAGACTCACGCTTGAACAACGTTACCAAATTATTCAAATTTACTTTGAAAGTCGGTCGTCGATTCGCGAAACGTATAGAAGACTTCGTGAATTTTACGGCGCACATAATCGTCCATCTGAGCTAACTATCCGTCGCACTGTGGATAGGTTTCGTACCACATACTCTCTACATGATGTAAAAACACCAGTGCGGCTAAAGAATGTGCGTAATGAAAGGAATATCGCCGCTGTACGTGAAAGTGTGGAGTAAAATCCAAATTTATTCCGTCGACTACGTGGACAATTTTGCGGAAAGATCTTAAGTTATACCCATATAAGATCCAGCTAATACAGGAATTAAAGCCGCAAGATCATCGCTTGGGTCGTTGTTTTGCTAATTGGGCTTTAGCACAGTTGGAAGGATGATTAATGAATTTTTCTTCCAAAATATGGATGATATTAATCCAGGCGAGATGTGGATGCAACAGGATGGCGTTACGTGTCACACCGCGAACGAACCTGTATCCTTATTGCAAACAAGATTTGGTGATAAGTTAATTTCGAGAAATGGACCTGTTAACTGGCCACCCAGGTCCTGTGATGTGACGCCCCTAGATTATTTCCTATGAGACTATGTCAAGTCATTGGTTTAGGCTGATAAACCAGCAACAATTGACGCCTTAGAAGCCAACATTGTTCGCGTTATTTATGACGTACGGCCAGCAGTGCTCGAAAAAGTCACCCATAGTTGGACTCAAAGAATGCGCTACCTCGTGAACAGCCGCGGTGGCCACATGCCCCAAATCATATTTAATGTTAATGCCATAGAATGATTTTTTAAATAAAATTAGTTTTTTGATCACAAAAATAGTTTCTTTATTATTTTTCCAAGTTTGAAGTTCTATCGTTCTTAAAAAAACAACCCTTTATAATCGTTTTTTAACTTTTACTTTAACCAATACTCTATTTTGTACAAGACTTCTACAAACGAGGATATTTTACTTTTTACATAGTTAACATGCTTGTTTCAGGCGAGTCCAGGATCAATCAGCAGTTAGTTGCAGCAAAGCAAACTTGCTGGCGGAACTATTCTCTTCAAATGCACCGGTTAATTTTCAAGGAAAAACCCCACCCAACATTCCCCCTGTAGAATCGAGAATGCCCGAGATTGTTTTCTGAAAGCGCCATGTTAAACGAACCTTGAGGAGTCTTCGACACCAAAAAAGCTTCTGGTTCTGACGAAATTCCAGTCATCGTAGTTAAGACATGCGCTGACGAATTGACACCGGTATTTTGTAGACTCTTTAACTTATCTTACAAAAAAGGAATATTTCCTTCTTGCTAGCAAACTGCGCGAGTCCAGGCCATATCCAAAATAGGCAAGAAGACCTTGCCAAACAACTATCGTCCAGTCGCATTGCTTTTGGTTATATTAAGTCATGGAGAAGGCTATCAACGAAAAATTATTAAAGTGCCTGGAATGCTTCAACATTATTAATGACCGCCAGTATGAATTCCGAAAGTCTAGATCAACAGGAGAACTTCTCGCTTATGTTACTCACGTTTGGAACAAAGCAATAGAACATCATGGAGAGTCCCGGGCGGTGGCACTGGACATTCCAAGGCCTTTAACCGAGTATGGCGCGAGGGGCTCTTAAGTAAAGTGAGAGCATACGGAATGCCGGTTCAATTTTGTTCATCGCTGTCAAGTTTTCTTAAAGACCGTTCTCTGCGAGTGGCGATGGACGGATTTCTTTCAGACACAAAAAAAGTTAATGTTGAAGAACTGGATATAGTCATGGCAGGACACTCGATTCCCTTGTCTTCATCAATTCATTTATTGAGCGTCAATTTGGATAGTCGTATGTCTTGGCATAGTCATGTTGCGGCCATTGCTAAGGCAGCCTGGCAGAAGCTTGGAATACTTTTCTAAACTAAGAACCTCTATACACCCCAACAACTTTTGATGCTCTATAAAGCCCAAATTCGACTATCGCTGGAGTACTGTTCGCATATTTGGGACTCTGCTCCTAAACATACCTTGAGATTGCTAGACTCCATTCAAAGACGAGCCATTCACTTGATTGGTAACCATCACCTGCCAAACAACCTGAAAAGCCTTGAACATCAAAGGTAGGTTGGCAACTTGAGTTTAGTTTATAAATATTTTCATGGCAAGTGCTCAACTGAGGTTGCCCGCTTGATTCCACACAAAGCGGTGCATGTTAAAAATACACGACGAGCCACTGCAGCCCACCCGTACGTGGGTCAGGTTGTGTCCCTCGAACGACACTGTTTAAAAATATGTTTAAAATATGCACGTCTATGGATCCAATAACTTTCGCATGTAATATTTTTTTTGTCCAACTGAGATATTGGACTTCATCGCATTAATGGGCTACCCTGTATACTGACTGGAGCAGAGTTTTTGGACAATTTAAGTTTCGATTTCCGTCAAAATATTGTTTAAAAAACAACAACAATTGCCATCACATCACATAGAAAAACACTCACCTCGATTATCCCTAACACTACTATCACGTTCGGCTTGTTGCGTCTGCGAGCTCCGGCCACCCTGAGAGGCGGCATTTAAAGTCCCACCCTTCTGAGCAGTCTGCACTCCGGTACTGACTGCTCCGCTTTCGGCGATCGACTTGTCGCATTGGGACGTCGTCGTCGATGATTGTTTGGCGGCTTTCGATTGGTTGTCCTTGTGGTGCTGCGCCACCTGAGCGTAGCTCATACGAGGCGGGTGACCCTGCGTATCCTAAATTAAAGAACGAGGAGAGATCATTTTCGGTCACACGATACGGGTAAACACGTATTACCATTAATGGTGGCGAGGGTGCCTGAACCGGGCGGGGACAACCCCCTTTTGATTCTTGCCTCGTATGGGCTGAGTGGGTGGTAACAGTGGCGGCCGTCCTGGAAGGGGCTTCAGTTTGGGTTACCACTGTGGTCATGGTGGCGGCATTTGTGGTCGTGGGACAAGGGGGCCCGAGGTCCTGCTCACACCCGTTCAAAAGAGCATCATCTGTCTTCGTTGATTTGTCGGCCATCGTACATTTGACAGGCAAGCTTGAGGTCATAGAAGGTTTACTAGAAAAAATATTGAGGATACAGACACCCGGTGACGGGAATAAATTCTTTGGTCAGAACTTACTTCAGAGGTGAACTAGGCGGAGTCAGCGTGACACTACTCAGTTCCGCTCCTTCATCTCTCCCGCCTCCGGCCACGCCATGGTCCCTGGGCGACACTGATCTCGGCGACGTGTCGCTATCTCCGCTTCCCAGGGGCCCCTCTACCTTGGATCCACCCATTTTTACTTTAGCCACGCCCTTCACCACGTCGGCTAATCGGTTCTCGCCCCAGGCGGCCGTAGGCGCGGCCTCGCTTGAGCTGACCGTCTGAGTGGAGCCCTCGACGTGCGACTGAGTTTGTTGCGATTGATGCGTGGGGTTGTGACTCATATTGCTATGACTGTGGTGATGGTGTTTGATTGAGAGGGGACCATTAACATCTAGACCTAGAGAAATAATTAACCGTTCATGATTGAGGTGTACTAAGGGCCCATATATTATAAGGAAAGTAGGTTACTGACTGTTAATTAAATGTAAGCAAGTTATGTAAATAATATAAACACGTAGTTCAACTCAGGGTTAAGGATATACAATGAGCGTATTAAGTCCCCCCCCCCCCCTTCCTGTTAACTTTTGATTTTAACAAATGTGAGAATAATGAAATTTTGGTACGTCTAATAATAACTAAAATACTACTCTTTTAGTATAAATTCTGGACTCAGTTTTCAAAGATGGCGGCAGGGCGCCATTTGAATAAAATTTTTAAATGGCATGGGGTCGAGTGATACCTCGTTGGAAAGGTATTTTCAATCTATGAATGATCCCCAAGTTTCAAAAGATTTAATCGATTCATTTCAAAATGGCGGCCACTTTTGCCAATGTGGGTTTAATTTGATTTTTAAGCAATAAAACTGTGAATGAGTTGAGATCTTGCCGCATTTTGATGATATTAGCTGCAGCTATAAAATTTACTTCTTTTCGAGGGTGGAGAAAACCAAAAAAATAGTCAAAACCTTTTTTACCCCGAAACCACCCTTTTTCGCAATTTTCTCGTGGTAATGCGTGTTTGGAGGGAATGATAGAGATTTTTATGAGAGTTTAGAGACAAGGAAAGGGCAATGATAGGGTCAGGGCTATAACAACCGTTGGGCCAAGGGCCAAGGAAACTAACCTCCCATAAAACCCTTTCCATGTCTCTAAACCCTCTTAACAATCTCAATTATACCCCTCCAAACACTCATATCCACTAGAAAGCGGGGTAAAAGGGTGTTTTTTACCCGATTGCGGGGGTTGTGGGGGGTAAAAAGAATGGTGGCTCTTTTTTTGTGTTCCACACCCTCAAAGACAGGAGAAGAAGTAGGTAGGTTACGTAGCTGCCATTTCATTACAATAGATCACATTTTTTTAAAATTTGGAATACAAAGTAGGCTTTGCTGCTTCACAAAAAACTGTTTTGTTTTGACCTATCAAATAAGTATTTGTCCGTAAGTTGTGTAGCTTATATTACTGTAGTCTTTAAAGTAAATTTTTTAATTAATTTAAAATGTTTCGTCCAAAAGAAGATAAAATAGAGGCAGTTTTAATTTTTGGGGAGGCGCGACGTAGCCGTTTTGAAAACTGTACTTGTCTATCTATAAATAGAAGCACTGATTATGCTTATGCTACATTTTAAAATGTTTGTGTCTGTGTCTTGACAGTCACTTGTGTATACCCTAAGATTTTTGTATTTTTCTTTATTGTTTCATAATGAGCATTTCAAATAAGCAATTATATTATTCCAGTAAATTTGTGATGTATGTATAAACAAAGTTTGAAAATTTAAACAAAAATGTAGGTAATCTTTAGATAATAGTAAATCCTGAATTTATTTTGATATGTGCAAACCGTTCTAATGCATTAGCATGTAATATATGATTTGATTTGATTTGATTTGATATTTCAAGGAAATATTTGCGGGAATTAATTCAAAAGTTCAAAACGACTGAAAGTGTTGGAAATGCTAAAGGAAGTGGACGGCCCTCATTAGAAGAAGAAAAACAGATTTAGATAGTGAAGTTGTTCATTCATAACTATTACACAAGGACACACAATTTAGTTTATCCAATACACCGCCTATCTTTAACAGAAAAAGAACCCTATTATATGCGTTTAAAACTATATAATAAGTTATAAACTTGTATAAAATAGCTACGTAACTCAGGAAAAGTTGAGAAAAAAATTAAAAACGTGTTAATCGAATTAGAGCAATATTTTAACTGATTACTTTAATTGTGATAGATTGCAAGAAATGTTGTAAAATTTTGTACATTGACGTTATATCGCTTTCTCTTAAGTAAGGAAGATTTGAAATAAAGGATATTATTTATTCATTTATGTATATTTTTACTGCTTTGAAAAGCTGCTGAAATTTGTTCATTTATGAATAGTAATGTTTAGTAAGTATATTAATCAGGTGCAGAACAGTATTATTAATATTAATATCGGCGACTCTAATATTGAACATGTATTCATACACATTTCTCGTGGTCATCGAAGTATGGTTTTGGGGTCAGTATACATTCCTCCTCGATCCTCCAAGGATATATATGAGGCACATGGGAATGCTGTTGTTGGATTGGCGGACAGGTATTGTGACAGTGACTTTCTTGTTTGTGGCGACTTTAATCTCTTCATGGACTAATCAGGATGATGGTGTATCAGTACAGTGCCCTCTTTCTTCTTCGGCTAATGTTATTTGTGCAAACTATAATTACCTTAATATGTGGCAAGTTAACCCTATACCTAATTCAAGTGGTAGATTTTTAGATCTGATTCTCTCAAATTGTAAGGAATCAAATGTTTCTGTTGCTATTGATAATATTTTTAGCACGTCAATGCATCATTTAGCATATGAAATAGCACTGCCCACTTCTGATGTTACAGATAAATTAAAATTTAATGTGTTTTATTATGACTTTAAAAATACTAATTTTCAAGCAGTTAATGATTTTCTGGCTGGTGTACGATGGGGGGCTGTGCTTGATGCAAATGATGTGGATGTATGTGTTGAGAGCCTGTATAATGTTCTATACGATGTCATTGCCCTTTTTGTTCCTGTTAAAAAGTTTCAATCATCAAACTTTCCGGTTTGGTTTTCAAGAGAACTGATAAGTTTGGACATACAAAAAAAGATTGCACATAAGAACTATAAAGAAAGTAAATCTAGGGCCTCTTATGATGAATTCTCCATCTTGCGTGGTAATTGTAAACAACTACAAGCTACATGTTATGAGAATTATTTAAATCATGTCCAGAACAGTTTAACTGATGACCCCAGTTGTTTTTGGAAACATGTGAACAATTCTAAAAAATCAAATAATTATCCTAATAGCATGTTTCTCGGGGATTCCACTGCAGAGAATGGCAATGACATCGTTGATCTATTTGCTAACAATTTCTCGGATATATATGCGAACGAGCGTCATGAGTTACCAAATTATTTAATAAATAACAAGGTTGATATAAATTCAATTAATATTTCTTTAACTGATATCTTTGATAGTATAACTAACCTGAAGCTTAAATTTTCTCATGGCCCAGATGGAATTCCTGCTGCACTCTTGAAAGGCTGTGTATGCTCCTTGAGCAAGCCCTCGCATTATATATTTAACCTATCTCTTAAAACAGGTATTTTTCCACAGTACTGGAAAACTAGTTTTATAACGCCAATATTCAAGTCTGGAAATCGTGAAGATGTTTCAAATTATAGAGGCATTTGTATTCAGTCAGTCATTCCTAAACTGTTTGACAAGTTGATTTCTGATGAACTTACGCGATTCTGTTCTGGCATTGTGGTGAATGAACAGCATGGGTTCTCTCGGGGAAAGTCTACCGTCACCAACCTGCTGTGTTATCAGCAGGCTATGTTGGGTGCTTTCGAGAGGGGTGTGCAGATAGATGCTGTTTACACAGACTTCTCGAAGGCATTCGACAGAGTGAGTCACAAGCTGTTAGTGCACAAACTTAAGGCCCTGGGATTTGGTTCTCGGATGGTTAGCTGGATTGATAGTTTTTTGTCTGGTCGTAGTCAGTGCGTAAGGATAAACAATTACATTTCCAAGCAGATTCAAGTATTTTCGGGTGTCCCGCAGGGATCTCATTGTGGACCCTTATTATTTAACTTGTTTATAAATGATATAGGAGATGTGATAAATCATTCAGATTATCTTTTGTTTGCTGATGACCTGAAGGTTTTTAGAGTTATTGAAAGTATGGTCGATAAACAACTTCTACAGGAAGACCTGAATAATATTCACCAGTGGTCTTGCACTAATGGTCTACAGCTGAATGTAAAAAAAATGCTTCTGTGTGTCATTTGGTCGAGTGAACAATTTACAGCGAAATAGATATTTATTAAATGACAAATTGCTCGATTCGGTTATGGAAATTCGGGATCTAGGCGTATTATTGGACAGTCAGCTTACCTTCCGAGGTCATATTACAAATATTGTGCAACTTGGTCTGAGAAATCTAGGATTTATTACGAGATATAGTAAACGCTTTTCACCATGTACGTTTAAGTTGCTGTACTGTTCCTTAGTACGCTCGGGGTTGGAATACGCGTCTGTCAACTGGGCTCCCCATTATAATAATCATGTTCTCGAAGTCGAGAGAGTGCAGCGGAAATTCTTGCGTACGCTTGCTTTTAAGTCAAATATCAATATTCATAATGATCAGGATTACCACTTAGACTATAATCTAGTGTTACGTATTTTTGATATGAGGACATTGGAATGGCGCAGGAGTGTTGCCGATGCCCTCTTTCTGTATAAACTTATGAATGGTATTATATACTGTCCGCTGCTCTTACAGAGCATTAGTCTAAATACTGTACATAGGACTCGCTCCAGTGTGTTGTTTAATATTCCTTTCCATCATGCTAACTATGGCTACTACAGCCCACTTGTTAGAATGTTTCGCTTGTTTAACGGGCATAACTTGGGCCCATTTAGATTTAGTCTGAATAAGTTTAAAACGCAAATAATGAGACTTAATGCTTTGTGATAATTACCTACAGTTAAATTTTTAAATTACTTTATTTTTCCTTTGTTAAACCTATCTACTTGTTATCTCGTCCCGCCTTTGGGAACTAATTAATATTAGAAGGAAGGAGAGTCGTTTTTTGTATTAAGTGTATAATCTTGAAATATTTTTAAAATTGCAGAGCGCTTTCGGCCTTAGGCCATCTTCAGTGCTTCCTAAAAGCGAGAAAAATCCAATTTGTAAAAAATTTTTGTTATAAAATTTAAGATGTTGTTAGAAAATTTATGTGAATTCGAGTTATTTACCTATTTTATATGTTAAAAATTTTGTTCTGAAAAGTATTAAGAAGTGTATTTTTTGGTTTTTACTCACTTTGTCAGGAAACAGGAAACTTCATTGACAAAATTATTAAATAAGTGGGCCCTCATCAGCACAATGTAAAAAACTAATTAGTAAAAACAAATAACATGTAAAAATTGTAAAAAGACGAACTACTGGGACGAACCACTTTTTAAATTTAGTTAATTAACCATCGTTTTTTATTTTCTTTTTCATAATTAAATTTTAATAGACGTGGAACGTGTTCTTGAGTCGAAATTTGATGGTTATCTAAATTGTAAAGGCTGAGACACAATCGAAAACTTAAGGAATAAAGAATAGGATTTAAGATTTAGGTGTTAAGGAATAGGAGTACAAGACAGAATTAAAATTTTAGTACCTAAATTTAACCAATCCGGTTCCTTACAAACGGCGCGATTTTTAAAGTCTAAACTATTGTCCTAACCCCACTTTTTTGTTTACAAATACAAACTATTTTTACAACTTCGACAAGCTCACCTATACTTTTAAAAAATATGAAAGGCTTGCCAAAAAAGTCCTTAACTCTTTTCAATAGTGTTTGCAATGTCGGCAGTTTTATTATTACGTTAAGAAACGAAAATACAATTTTGAGGTTATTAAATTGTCAAAATTCAAACCTAACAAACATGCTGACTTCTGATTGGCTGATTTCCTATTCCTTATTTCTTAAAACCAACAAGTCGGTTTTTTAAAGCTTAAATCTTATTCCTTAATTCTAAAAATTTCATTGTGCGTTGTTTACATAGTACAACATATGTTCGTTCTTAAATCTTAATTCTTATATCATAAATCCTATTTCTTATTCCTTAAGTTTTTGATTGTGTCTCAGCCTTAAGACTAAATTTGTCTTGTCATTGAAATGACATTGTTGACGTTGTTGAGAGTAAAAAGCGGGTAATTTGAAATTGTCAAGGATAGAGAATATTGAAATTTATTTTATTTTATTTTAATTAAGAAGGCGTCTATGTAAAGCAATGTAACTTCTGTTTAGATTGACTTGAGTATTTAAACAATATTATCGATTAATTAATATTAGTTTAGTTAAAATCTTTGTAAAAATGGTTATAACCGTTGAAATAAATAAATAAATAAATATTATGCAGGATTGCAAAGAATTTTGGAAGTATGTTAATTTAAAAAAAGAAAATCGAGACTTGCCATCTTCTATGAGCTTTAAGAACTGTTATACAGAAAGTCCATATGAAATAGCTACATTCTTCTCTGAACATTTTGGATCTGTTTATAAGGAAACTAACTGTGATATTCTTCCACCTTCCAGTGATAGTAAAGTGGATTTGAATGATTGTGATATAAAATGTAATGGATATTTTTAACTGTATATCAAACCTAAAATTTAATTTGGGACCTGGTCCAGATGATTTACCGGTGTCGTTTTTTAAAAATTGTTTGTGTATTTTATCTGAAATTTTATTAAAAATTTTTTAGCTGTCTTTAAGCACAGGTTTATACAGACTTCTCGAAGGCATTCGACAGGGTTCATCATGGATTACTTGTCAGTAAACTCGAATCTATTGGCATTTATGGTTCACTGTTGCAGTGGTTTGGGGATTATTTGACAAATAGGAGGCAGATGGTTAAAATAAAGAATTTTTATTGCAATGAAATTTGCATTATATCAGGGTGCTCATTTAGCTCCATTATTATTTAATATTTTTGTGAATGATATAATTGATCAAATTAAATATTGTGACTGCCTGCTTTATGCTGATGATTTAAAGATATTTAAAGTAATTGAACATCCTGGTGACTGCTTAAAATTGCAAACTGATTTAGACTCATTGTCCGCCTGGAGTGAAATTAATTGTATGGAGTTGAATGTAAACAGATGTAAAATTTTAACAGTATCAAGGAAAAAATATAACTTAATATTTGATTATGTGATTAATGATGTAATGTAACCTTGGATAGAGTAGATCAAATTAAGGATCTAGGTATTTATATTGATAAGGAACTTCGATTTGATTACCATATAAACTATATAAAGAATAGAGCTTTTAAGCTGTTGGGATTTGTGACTCGTACGTTGAGGGATTTAAGTGATATTAATTGTTTCAAGTCCCTCCACTGTTCTTTTGTAAGATCTGTACTAGAATATGCTAGTCCTGTATGGTCTCCTTATTATAATGTTTATATTGAATTGTTAGATAAAGTTCAGCGTAGGTTTATTCGATTAATTGCTTTTAAGTTGGGTTTGTCTGTTGAATATACTAATTATAAAGACATTGAAAACTTATTAAATTTACAACCCCTACAAACCAGGCGAACTCAGTTTGATATTCTAACATTATTTAAGATTGTCAACAGAATCATAAGTTGTCCCGAGTTATTAAGTCAGATCATGATTGATTGATTGATTGATTGATAGTCCTCTGACGAGACTTTGCAGACATGCGAATGATTACTGTGATAGTAAGGACTTCTTCAATGTTACATTGAGCTCCTTTAAGTTATCCCTTAAGAGGATGGAATAGTGATTTTCTAATAAAAAAGGATTTTGTTATATATTAAAATTATTTTCTGATATATTAAATTTGCAATTTTTTTTGTAACTTATTTTCCGTATATTTATATATATTTGCTTTAAATTTTATCAATTGTAATTTGAATATGGGAAACCGTTAATAAACATTTATTTATTTATTTATTTACCATGCATACCTACCTAACTAGTAAATTTCTGACTTATTTAAATAAATAAATGCCTTTATGTACGATCGCTTAGTAACGGACAGGTTATTATAGAGTTAAGCGGACATAAAGGGGTACTTTATTGTACTAGTACAATACATACACATACAATAAAGAGCTTTATTTTACTATAATTTCTGATATTGAAATTAGAGTAATAAAAACAATTTTTAATTCAAGCGAGTCCTTGGCAAGTGAGGCTATATTTTGAACTTCTTCCATTTTCACCGACACTCTTTTTCGACAACCTTATTTAAAGACAAAGCGCTAATAATTTGTAACCCTTACGAAACATAGCAAACCTTTCAAATATGTGTGACAGCTGTAGCTGTGACAGTCTTGACAAAGTCAAGTCAGGGTTTTAGAAATTAAATAAATGAAAAATAAAATTAGTGTTAGTTGCCATTTAGGAGCAATCGAAAATAAAATCTTGTATGATATACGTGCATAAACGAAGCATTATGTACTTATGACATAAATAGCTATTATATTATTACAGACACAGAGGTTTTACAATTATTGTGCAACACATAAGGCTTGTCCCAACCCGACCAAAAACCGTACTAATACAGTCCCTGAACGGTCGCTCAAATAATTTACCACTGCAACAATCGATTACTAAATTCAAAATTTAATTGACAGACTGGAAACGATCGTTCGGGGGCGGTAATTTGATTATGTTGGAACAAACCTATTGATAACAGCCTGGCGCAGTCTAGCCTTAAATAGCTACTCCACCGAACCACATTTTTTGGTAAGGATTAGGAAAGATATGATTCAATTGTTAAACAAGCTCCATGTCAAGAAAGCCATAAAATTTTAATTTTGATACTAGTAGTTGATGAGTAATGTCACAGCATAAAGAGACCAGCAAGCACTTTCAACGTAACAATATAAGTGTGCCGACAGCATCCTAAGCAGGCGATTCAGGATGCAGACCGCCAGTCTCACTGAACGAAAAACGGATTATTGCGCGCTTACGCACTTTCCCTCAGAAATATAATGGAAGTGGAGGAAACCTTAGTCATCAATTTCAAAGGATTTCTTATCGAGAGCGCCTGCTGGTCTCTTTATGCCTGTAGTTAGAAGTCAGTAGTATCAGGGCACTGTCTAGTTTTTTATTGCTATCACGTACTACGTCATCAATTACATGAATTAGAGCTTGGAAGTACTTATAAGCCTCTTTATAAAGTTCATTAAAAAAGTTATTCACATATGGTTTTTAGTCAGTATGCCGTGCAGTGTCGTGTGTGTCATTGATATTATCGAAATTGGCCTCCGAGATCACCTGATCTTAATACATTAGATTTTTACCTGTGCGGTAAGTTTAAAGAAAGAAATTTACAAATCACAATTGAATAACCGAGCATTTCAAGATCCAAATGAAATTACATCTGCCATGACAGTTGCAGTCAACAAGCGCATCTTGAACTGTATCGAAGTAGATAGCCAATGTCTTGAATAGTACATTATCTTTATTATTTTATATTTATTTTAGCAGTGTTTAATAATATTGTTTCTTGGCGCGCTTAAAGTTGAAAAAAACGAAAAAAAATGCGTTTTCTTGATTGCACTCGTGGCAGATTTAATTTCATTTGGATCTAGATCTTGAAATGTTCGGTTGACCCAATGTAGCAACTGGTGGTTGAACGATAATAACCGTGACTTGAAACATGACGCTGCATCGCACACTGACAAAAATCAGCATTTATTGCAACTGATTCTCAAAAAAAATGAGAAATTTATTAATATCTCGAAAACGGTAAGACAGCTATAGGAATATAACTAAGGCAGGTTGTTAAGAAACTACTAGATATTATAAAAAAAGGTTATTATACAGGGTGTTTCGTTTAAAACATCAAAGTTGCTACTACTCTCTAGTAGAAGCGGCAACATCGCATTGTCGTAATTTTAGCTGAGTAGAGCATGTATCCTTTTATGCAAATTTACTAGGGTCAAGGTTCGCTGATGTTTCATTAAACCATCCCGAACCTAGACACAATACACAGGCATGTAGAAGAATTCGGAAAACAATTTTAGGCAAAAAGTCCCAATAAAAAAAGCAGCTTGACTTACCTGGCAAGGGCGGAAATGCCTCGTCCACCAAATCGAACTGCGACTTGACGCCCTGGCCTTGAGTCTGCGTCTGCGCCGAGTTCTGTCCGTTTGTGTGTGTGGCGGTTCCTCCATTACCGTTGCCGTCCTCGTCGCGCTTTTTCCGCCTATGGCGCGGCGGGACGACCTCTTTGAGTACGAAGGGGGCGGGGGGCGCGAACCGATACATGTCGACCACGGCGCCGTCGGGGTGTAGCACGGGTAGTCCGCCTGGATACAACACAATAAATGAAAACTAGTGTCTTGGCAAATAATTGTAAGAAACTTTTCTATGGTTAATTTCTCAAAAAATTTTAATATTTTTTAGTTCCTGACCCGAATGGAGTAATAGTTTTTTATTTGATTCCTCGTTACATATCATATTCTATACCTAAACCTTTTTTTACAAACCAATAATATCCGGCAATAATTGGTAATTTTACCATAGAACAAAGAACAACCTTGCTAACGAGGGTACAAATGAACTACTGTATAAAAGGCGATTTATTTTGAGTGGATTACTTTACATTTTAGAATAAACCAGACATATCTTACTCTTCATATTTAGGTCTTAGTGTTTATACATACAGGGTTTCAATTTGAAAACTTTCAATGCAAATATCAATATACAATGAAATAAGGTGTAGAATTTCGGATCAACAACATGGTTTTCTGCCCCAACGTTCAACTGTTACAAATTTAATAAACTTTACGCAGTATATTCAGGAATCCCTAAAAGAGGGTTATCAGGTTGATGTAATTTTTAACGACATGGAGAAAGCGTTTGACAGGGTGGACTTTGGTGAAATCATAGAAGCTCTTCAAAATTTGTCTATAGATCACAATATTATATCTTTGTTGTCATCATATTTACATGAAAGAAGTTTGTTTGTTGAGCTTAAAGGTTATAAGTCTCACAAATTTACACCTGAATCAGGGGTGCCCCAGGGCTCTAACCTTAGCCCACTTCTGTTTTTATTGGTGATTAATAATATTGGCGAAAATCTCAATTTCTCCAAAGGTCTGATCTTTGCTGACGATGACGACTATAAAATTTTCCATGCGATTAGAAGTGAAACAGATGCAATGGCTCTGCAGGAAGATTTGGATGCGGTTGTTCGTTGGTGTAGAGAGCACAATTTGAATATAAACACAAATAAATGCGCAGTAATGTCCTTTACATGTAAAACACACAAAATTCTATTTAATTATTCCATAAACAATATATGCCCTTGAAAAGAACGGATTTACACAGGGACCTTGGAGTTTATTTTGATCCCAAATTAAATTTCAATGGGCACATCGAAACATGTAACTGCTAGTGCTGTGAAAATTCTTGGATTCATCATAAGGACTTGTAAATATTTTAAAAATATCAATACAATAATGGCATTGTATAAATCATTGGTGGTTGCAAAGCTTCAATATGCATGTTTCATCTGGGATCCTCAATATGCCAATAAAATATACAGGTTGGGAGGTTGTGCAGAGAAGGTTCTTGAAATTCTTGCATTACACGGCTTTCTCAGTGTACCCACAAAGAGGAACTGATCAGAAACTCTTATGTACTTTGTTTAATTTTCCTAGCTTGCAGCAAATGCGTATTGAGGCAGGTATGCTCTTTCTGTGGGATAATTATGAATAATATTGATAATAAGGAGTTTTTGCAACAACTTTCATTTAGAATAGGTCGTATTAACAGCAGAGCTGAGGTTTATTTTATATTCATGCACCCAGGACTAACCTTTATAAAAATTCTCCACTTGTAAGGCTCTGTGTGCATTTTAATAATTATGGTGGTGCTATTGATTTTTTAAATGTAACTGGTCGGCAGTTAAAAAGGCAGATAAAAAGTGAACTGCATAGACAATTACAGTAATTGATTAGGAGGATTTAAACTGTGTACTCAGTATATTGATGTATATATATTTATAGGATTTAGACTAAGTTATAACTGTATCTTTTATAATTTTTATATAAAGTTGTTGATACATTGAACAAATAAATAAATAAATAAATAAATATCTCGAAAACTACAAAAGTAAGAACAACGCGATTTGGTATAAATGTTGTTTGGGTAGGGGAACTAGAACCACTATACTTTAGTCAAGGGGTCAGTCATCCCCTAGGCGCCCCACACCACCACTTTAAAATTTCAAATGGCACCACCCCCTTTGTTATACTTCAAATAAAAGATTTCACTGAGTAGTATTTAGCTGCATAAAAAAATCGATAAAAAAGAAAATTTGTAATTTGAATAAAACGAAACTTTGTAATTTATAAAAATATTGAAATATTGAATCTTGTGAACATGTAGCAAATTCTCATCTAAGTTCCTATTTCCGGCAATATCCAGCTGATTTTGATTTGAAAATAGGTTGTACTATTGTTTACAACAAAATAAAATGGATTTTGAGCATTTAATCAAATAAAATAATAATTAATTTTTTTCGCTACTCAAATTACAAATTTTCTTTTTTAACGATTTTTTTTTGCAGTTAAATACTACTCAGTGAGGCCTTTCATTTGAGGTATAACAAACGGGTGGTGCCATTCAAAATTATGTATTCTTTGCTCCGTTGTTAACATTGTAAACTAACAAAATCCTTAAATTTACGGACACTTTAATAATTTATTTCCGAGGCACCTAATAAAAGGTGATACTTAAACGCATATAAAATTAAAGGTAGACCTACCAAACTTTTCAGTGAAATGCAAATTTAAAGCAAAAATATTATTTCTGTCCAAACTTACAGGGTGGCCGTTTAGTGTGGCAAAGTAGAATAGCTCCGTTTGTATTTATAATACACAAAAAATATTATTATAAAAGTTGAAGGACAGTAAGTAAGTTATAACGTAAAATTATTTTTGACTCTATAGGGTGGCTCAACAAAAAGGAACAACAATTTTTTTAGTAGTTGTTTGGTTGGATTTAGGTCAAATGAAAAACAAACGTAGGAATGAATTGATTGTATCTGCCAAAAAAAAATTACACTGGAGTGATTATTTGGATTGCCCTGAGGATGGCCTAATTTTAGGCCGAAACGTTGGCAAATACAATCAATTCATTCCTACGTTTGTTTTTCATTTTTGACCTAAATCCAACCAAACAACTACTAAAATTACTGCGGTCACTAAACTCAATACTAAGAATTTTTTTTTATAAAGAACACCCTGTATATTTTTGCACTTTTAAATTCCCCTCGATATTCCGCATAGTTTTTAATTATTTTGCAATGTTGCCAAGTTATGTAAAAATATTCTTTTTTGGAAGAAAAAACTTGGCACCTTAAAATTTGAAATATAATTGAATTAACTCAAGACATTGGAAACATTCTCGAGGGTATCAAAGGTAAAGACTAATTCAAGACTTAAGACCCTCAGAACATTCCATATTTTGTACAGGGTGTGCTTTACAAACGTGTCAACTTTTCATATTCTAAAATTAATGTATTCTTTTTTTTTTCAAATGGAACACCCTACCCTGTATTTTAATATTTTATCTTCTAGAGTTTTTTGCCCTCTACAACTTTTGTAAAAAGGTTCATTAGTAAAAGACCAAGAAGAATAAAAGAAGCAGAAGATATTGGCGAAACACTGAAAGCAACGGACGACAAAAAACTGGGAAGAACTAGAACTTGCAAAATTATAAATGAAAATGCAAAATACCAAAGAATTTGTCAAAAATATAGCAGAATAAGCACATTAAATAAATAAATCACTTACTTATAGGCGACACCCCTGCGGCCACATAATGACCCCCTCCGGTCTGGAGCTCGGGAGGCTCAGGCGCGATCCTGGCCGCGCCCTCATTGCCCGCCATCTTCGAAGTCGTCTTCACGTTGTTATTGTTGTTGTGATTGTGGCTACCGTTGTTGCTGTGGTTGCCGCTCGGGTAGTGCTGATTATGGTGGTTGTGATGACTCCCCGCCGCCGTGTGGCTGCCTTGCTGCTGATGCTGATTGTGGGACATCACCGGAGACGAGGCGCGATGGTTGGGAGCCGAGTGCGTTGTGGAAGGCACGCGAGAGGTCTGTGTGTGAGAAGGACCCTGTTGTTCATTATTACTGGACTGTTGTTGCTGCTGTATACTCCTCGGTTTGTTCCTCGGCCTCGGCTGCGCCGATCTATACGTCTGGTGTTTAAATGGTTGCGGTGCAAGGCCGTTCACTTGAAAGACACTGCTGATATCGAAGAAACCGGTGGCCGAAGGGGGCCACGCGGCCACGTAGGCGTTGGCGAATTGTTGTTGCTGGTACGGACTCGGCTAAAAGCAAAGAATATTATAGCTACGACGCAGAATGTTCCATCCTGTGACAATTTTTAGCCTCTCGATGGAAGCCAAGTGGGAATGGAATAATGCAAAAAAGTAATACTCACATAGACCAGCTGGTTGTAAGGCGGGGCCGCGGCAGCCACGGGCTGCCCCGGCGCACCATTCGCGTACACGAATCTCTGCTGCCCGGGCGGAAAGGCGGCGGGGTCAAACACCGCCTGGGGAGGAGGAGTGGCACGGAACCCGTTCTTGGGCGGAGGTGGAGCCACCACCGGAACCATGGGAGGCCGACACATAGGCTTGGCCTTTATCCTGGCCATTATTGGCCGGCCCTGAAAGAGGAAGATACAAAATATAAATTAACCAATGAAACCATTTAAGTGAAAAAATAAGAAGATATTTTAGATGTTTCTGTTTTCCTTAAACCTTAAAAGTTAAAGTAGACTTACTTACAACCTTTCAACCCCCCCCCCCCCCCCCCCCCCCCACTCTTCCCGACTCCATGTGAACAGCGGAGTATTGCTGTTACTGGTGAGACCCGGCGGAGAGGACCGCAGGGGGGCGAGGCAGGCAAGCCTAGGGCGAGTAAGCGGAGATCAGAGCTCGAGATAGCTCTGGCCACCGTTAACTCCTTTAAGGTGGGCTCACCACACCGCCGGTAAGTAGACTTACGTTATGTTTATTTTAAACATCGCAACATCGAAATAAAATCTCAACTCAACCTCCGAACGGTGTAGTATCAAGTCTCAAGGCAATTCTAAAGATGGCGCTACCTCTCAACTCAACCTCCGAACGATGTAGTATCAACTAATATAAAATATACATACCAATTAAAAAATAGTCCCATAATATACAGGGGTGTCCTTATATTCGCGAAAACTGCAAAGTGGGCGACATCTGTTAGTCTATATTAGAACTTCAATAGCGGTGAACAACAAAGCCAGATTACGTGCACCGATATAGGAATATTGATTTATTATGTTGTTTTTACATACATAGAGAGTTTTATTTAAAGTTTCAGTTTAAATAGCAAAATAGTGTATGTATTTAAAGTACTTTTGTGAGGTATTAACAAATTATTATCCATCAGGTGCAACGTGGTAAAAGTGGTTAGGTTAGGTACTTTTAGTGCACTAGTTAAAAGTGGCTTGTAAAACTTTTGTTTGTTTATATCTACATATATACTGGTAGTTTCGTTTAGATATTGAAGGGTTATTTTGTGCCCAGATTGGCCCAGGCAGCATAAAGAAGTCGATAGAAATCACAACCAAATACCTACCTAGTTAAGGTTAGTTCAGCTATTTTTTAAAACAAATTTAAGATACTAATGAGTTACCTATCTTTTGTAGGTTTAGGTAAAGATGCAAGCTATTCATAAGTCAATAGAAACAAAATCTAGGAAAATATGTTCTGTACCACAGTGCTCTTCATATTGTACGAAAGATATATCGTTGCGTGCCTTTCCAACAGATCCTAAGTTAAGTCGGACTTGGAAAACTGCATTGAAAATTGGAAAATCTGTGACAAAACATATGTTAGTTTGCAGTCAGCATTTTACAAAAGATGATTTTACTATAGGTAGGTGCCTAAATAAGAAGTAAAATTTTGAGAAACTACTATAGCTAAATATTATATTTTTAGCGGCAAATAAAAGACGAAGATTAAAGAAACATGTGATTCCAAGTAAAAAAAATTCCACAGTTAAGTGGTTTTAGAGGAAATCAAGTAAAATAAATAAAAAATTATCTAAATAGTAGGAAATAAATGACAAAATAAGATATTTCAAAATCAAAATACAGATTTCCAACTCAAGCAATTTTGGAAAAACTGCTGAATCAATAAGACCTCCACTTTTTTTTTGTTATAATTATCTTTTCTTTTAAATAGATTAGGAATAGTTACCTATGTATATTATGTTATATTATTGTTTTTTTTTGCAAACAAGTTGTTTTGTAGTACGCTGAACTAAATTATTATAAGTTGTATAATTATATTCATTAGTATCATATTTTATTCTGGTTAGTTTTGTATTCTGTACTCATATTTACATTTATTGTACTGACTATATAGATACTAGGTGCGACTTAATCTAATTTTTAGAATGTAGTCAATATAACTCCTGATTTATATACAAATATTATTTATTTATTTATCAACGAGCAATAGCCCAATTAAAATACAGAGTAGAAGTAAAAAAGAAATCAATACTAACCTAATCTGGATAATATACAAAACAAAAATAAATATAAACAATTTTAGAGAACAATAAACAATAAAATAGCACATAACAAAGCAATATAGTATATAATAATACTGCAGATAACACAGATAAGGTAAGGCAACCTTCAAGGACATCAAAACATCACTTACACGATTTAAGCTGGGACCTAAAGACTCCTTGATTATTGAAACAATCCAACTGGTCCGAATACTGGTTAGCAAGTCTAATAGACCTTGATAGGAAAGAATTATAACCACAGTTAGTACGATGATGGCCAATATGGAAGGGTTGATTGAGCCTTGTTTGCCTCGAAGGGACATGAATATCTATTTTCCTCAACAGCTCAGGACCAAAGCTACATGAGTGCAGTATATTATAGAAAAGGGTAAGGTCCCTATGCATGCGTCTGATCTGAAGAGTGGTTATATTTAGGGAATTCTCGACATTAGAGTAAACGATGTTTTCAACTCCAATATGTTCCTTAAATGCAATAAATCTTAAGAACTTGTGTTGAACTCTCTCAATAGCCTGGATATGTACATTGTAGTGTGGTGACCAGACACATGAACAATATTCCAAATGGGGCCTCACAAGTGAACAGAACAATATTTTAATGGAAGCCATACTGAGAAAATCCTCGGAGCATCGCTTCATAAAGCCCAGTAATTGCAGCGATTTCGAGACCACCATCGATATGTGAGGTCTGTATGATAAGGTGGGATCGAGGATAACACCTAGATCTTTAATCAGGGACACCGTTTCCAATGGGCAACCATTTATACTATATATGTGATTTATGGGATTTCTGCCGCGAGTAAATACCATTAGATGACATTTTTTAACATTTAGCTCCATTCCATTGATTTCACACCAGTGGCTCAGGCGGTCCAGATCGGACTGCAGTCCTATGCTGTCCGTACTATTGTTGATTCTCATATATAATTTTAAGTCATCAGCAAACATTAGGAAGAACGCAGAGGCAAAACAAGATGCAATGTCATTCACATATAGGTTAAAAAGAAGAGGGCCCAGATGAGAACCCTGTGGCACACCCGATGGGACCTCATATCCGGCAGACTGGAAGTCTTGAATGCGCACCATCTGCATTCTTTCTGTAAGGTAAGAAGATATCCATTTCAGAAGTTCCCCCTGAATTCCCAGACCTTGGAGTTTGTCTATCAAAACTCGATGATTAACCCGATCAAATGCCTTTGCAAAATCTGTGTACATAGCATGAACCTGGGAACCCCCTCCATGGATTCCAAGAGATACTCGGTAAATGTTAGCAGGTTGAGCTCAGCGGAGCGATGAGAAATGAATTGAATGATATTGTTACATTGTTAAAGTTTGAAAAATAAATGAGTATATTATATCAGTGTAATGTAATAAATAATTGTGTGTATTATGAATATGAATAAAGTGTATTATTATGAGTATGAGTATTGACTTTAAGATATTCTGCACCCTATGAGTAAATTTTAGAGGAACTAATAAAGATTGATTTTTTTTTATCACCAGAAAACTTTATTTTTGAAATATCTGTTTAATTAATTCAATTAAATAAATTCTTATGAATTCTGACTTGACTTTTATTTTTTATGCGGTAAATAAAATATAGGTAGGTAGTAGTATCAAATTAGAATGTTTTCATTTAATTATAATGTTCTTGATTGATAAAAATCCTATTAGGGGAGTGTAAGGCAACATGGCAATGTTTTGATCCCGATAAAGAGTTTTGGAAGTATTTTTCTAGAACTTGACATACCTTAACTATCTTGGACTTTGTTTATAAAAGTTTATAAGTAAAAATTCACATTTACACTTAAATGTGAGCATAGAAACATAGGCCTCAATGTGTCATTTTGCCCAACAGGGTGTAGCCAAAATGACATACACTCTAAAATATTGCAAGTAATGGCAAATATAAAAACACAAAATATTTGTTAGAAATATATAATAATAAAACATTTAAAGTAAACCTTTAAAAAACATAAAAAATCCCTTAAGACAACAAACGACATAGTATGTTATGTTGCCTTACGCAGACATAATATGTCATTTTCTTTTCCCCACTTTTGAGTTAAATCAGTGCAGCTTACCACTTCCAAATTCTCATTTCTAAAACAATACAACTTTTATTAAAAGGCTATCGAAACCGCAATAATATAGGTACCTACGGCCTATAAATCTTTATATCTGCCATTAGGTAAAAGTTTACTGACCTGTTTATATAAATAAAGGTTGCAATAATATGCTTGCAGAAGCCGGACATTCCAGCCTTACATGAACAAATGCATTTCCAAGCTTCAACATCATTATGCAAATTAATAGATATTTCATGAGGCTGGGAAGTTAGACCTGATGTTTGTAAACACAAACTTTAATGTTTTTTGGATCTGCTCCTTCTACCCCACATAATATTATATGGCCTGCTTTAAAAACCGGTTCGCCCTCTTTTAGTGGTCTGCTTCTGACTCCAATGTACTCCAAGATACTACACAGAGTTACTTCAATTTTCGGCATTTTTCATCACGTTATTCTCACACAACAACACAAAACTTTGCTCGAATAGCACAAAAATGTTTAAGTAATTATACTTAAAAAGGAAAGTCAGCAAAGATCAATAAAAATCTTCGAAAAACACAAAAGAATAACTAAACAGCATTAAACACCCTTAAGATTCTAATGTTGTTCACCGCTATAGCAGCCATATTGAAAATTACAGCGCCATCTAGTGACACGTGATTTTCGCGAATAGTGACTGGCATAAAATTGGACACATATGGGAAAAAAAATTATTGATGGAATATTGAAAAACCTTTTTATGCCGATTTATTTTGACACTTGTCACGTGACTACTCGCTTGGCGGGAAAATTGAAAAAAATATTTTTTTTCACGAGAAGTGGTATTATATTATTATGAGGAGGTATCCAAAAAAAAAATTTGAAAAGTGTTTAGATTTTAATTTTATGCCCGTTCGCAAAGTTTGTAGTAAGACTTCAAAAAATATATTTTTAAGTTTTTTGAAAAAAATATATTCAATATTACATACTTTCATATTTTCATATATTTTTAATTAAAGTGTATTAAGTGATCGAAAGCCAATGTATTAATCTCTTGAATGTACAGGGTTATCCAACCAAGACTGGACAAGGCGATTTTTTGACTTTTCCTGTACTTTTATAAAAAAACTGAAATAGCCATCTTAAGTCATTTTCTCCCGCGAATTCGAATATCTTCAGCAAAAAACAATTGAACATCAAACAAAAGTACTAGGGGTCACTTTGATATTTTTTTAAATGGGATGCCGTATTTTTAATGAGCTTATCCGATTTCTCATATAAATTTTGATCGAAAATGTTGGATTTTTAATTTATTTATTTATTTTTTTTTAATTTTTAACATTTTCCGAATTTAAAACTGAAGAAAAAAGGCGTTTTTGAATTAAAAATCCAACATTTTAGATCAAAATTTATATGAGAAATCGGATAAGCTCATTAAAAATACGGCATCCCATTTAAAAAAATATCAAAGTGACCCCTAGTACTTTTGTTTGATGTTCAATTGTTTTTTGCTGAAGATATTCGAATTCGCGGGAGAAAATGACTTAAGATGGCTATTTCAGTTTTTTTATAAAAGTACAGGAAAAGTCAAAAAATCGCCTTGTCTAGTCTTGGTTGGATAACCCTGTACATAATTAGTTGTCAGAGGGGCTGAACACACTCAAGTACATGCATGGTAAAAAGCTAAATTTTAAGATTAAACAAATTAAAACTTTATGAAACAATAAAAATATTTAACTAATAGATTTGTACCTTGTTTTTCGATCATTTAACACATTTTCATTATATTCATGGCAATGTGAAAATAATATTGGATATGTTTTCAAAAAATGTAAAACAAAATATTTTTTGAAGTTTTGTGAGCAGGCATACAATTAAAATCTAAACACATTTCTCAAATAACTTTTTTTGATATCTCGTCATCTAAAACCAGTTCTCATGAAAAACATTTTTTTTTCAATTTCCCCACCAAACGAGTAGTCACGCGACAAATGTCAAAATTAATTTTTAGGTTATCCATTATGCAGAGATAATCGGCATAAAAAGTTTTTTCAATATTCCATCAATACTTTTTTTTCCGTGTGTCCCAACTTTATGCCAGTCACTATATAAGGACAACCCTGTATATTTGTGACTATTTTCTTATTTGAAAAGGAAAATTAAAATAAAATGTTTTTTTTTTAATAAATGTGACTAAAATATTAATTAAGAAAAAACATCGATGTTCTCGAACATCGATGTGTTTTCAACATCGATGACTAGTTTCGATATTAGCATCGATGTTCAACATCGATGTTTTTTTTTCGATATGCCCATCTCTAGGCCACCACGTCATCTGCTCACGCCACGGATTTATCATGACATTTTAAAGTCAAAGTGAAATAGAGCACTTTCTACGACTTCAAGTGGGTGACGCGATGGCCTCTTCTTAGTTGACTTTAACTCTAATAGATTTTTATTTAATTCCCATCAAAAGTAACAGTTAGGAAATGTCAGCAGTAACTAGATAGAATAAAAAATTTAAGATGCAATGCAAAGAAATAAGCAAATTTGAAAAACAAAGTAGTGCTCCAACTTTTATTTAACCATGTTTTTAGTAAATGTCGGTAATTACTTACTAAAACTGTGGGTAATTACTAAAAAAAAACCAATTAAAAGATGCAACGCGATGAAATAAGCAAATATTTGAAAAAAAAGATGTGTGCCAACTTTAATTTAATTGTGGCTTTAGTAACTGTCCGTAACTACTAAAAATAAATAAAATTTAAGAAGCTATGCGATGAAATAAGCAATGCAATTTCAAAAATAAAGCTGTTTGCCAACTTTGATTTAACTATTTTTCAGTTCATGTCGGTAATCACTAAAAATACAAAATTAAAGCTGCAATGCGATGAAATAGAAAAATATTTGGAAAATAAAGCTGTGTGCCAACTTTCACTTAACTATGTTTTTAGTAAATGTTGGCAAATGCTAAAAATAAAAAATTTAAGAGATAGTTACATACACGAAGAATGATGACCATGCTAGTCCCACGCCAGATTTCATGGAAACCAAGATGCTGCTGACTTCTCACTTTTAAACTTGCATTATATATTTTATAATAAAACATTCTCATTCTCTATCTTGTCGTTGTTAAAGTCGCAAGGCTATTCTTGAATTGAAATAAAATCTTTTTTAAAAGAAGTAGTTCGTTTATCCGAACATAACTAGATGCAATGCAATGTTGTTAGTAGAGGTCAGTAGTTGCGTCTTTAATGCCATTCAACGCTCGCACAGCGCCATAAAAATTGTCCTGCGTCGGTTACGCTCGTTAATAAAAAAAAAAGTAATTTTCTGTTACAGGTTAATTATCCAACAATACCTGGAATTCTCTGACTTCTTCCCTAAGAAATCGGTAGGCCCTTTGGGCGTCTTCGTCAGATTCGAAGGTCACGTACCAGGAGCTGTTGTGAGCAAACTCACAGGAGATGAAGCGGGGACAGTTTTCGCCCGAGAACAAATTCTGGAAGAAATAAGGGCCATAAATTAGGTAAATCTGAATATAGATAAATAGAAAAATCAAAGAGCCTATAACAAAAGCCAATCCCTACCTTAACTTCTTCCAGGGGAGTATTATCGGGAATTTCCCTCAGTATTACTATGCACCGTTTGTGATTGGGCCTGACTTTTACCCCCTCCTCGTCGACCTGTACATTGGGGGATTCCCGCAACACTTCGGTAATGAGCTTAATATCTTTCGTAAGTTTTTTCACTTGGTTGAAGTTGGCCACCGTCCATATGGGCACATACTGATCATTGTCCATTTGGGACAGGAGGTATGTGTCATTCGCCAAATTTTCGCTGGAACAAAATAACATTTAAATTTATTGTAAAAACATACTTTATACTCAATATATTTCATCTCAATACAGTATAGTTTACACGTGTCATAATATATAGGGGCATAAACTTCTTTCTTAAAAATAAATCCATCAGCATAACATAACTTATCAAATGGTACAACCACTAGACTTTGTGGCAAGTAAAATAAACACCTCATATTTTACCATAAGGAATTTTAAACAACTTCTAAACACCTATTATGCCCTGGCATATATTCATTTGAGCTACAGCATAATTTACTAAGGACAGTCAACAGAATTTTCTTTCTACAAAAAAGATTAATTAGAATTGTATCACTCGATTCATGTAGCCATAATATAATCAACTCAAAATATTATCACTTGCATCCTGCTCGCATTTGACTCAACATTTCGTTAAAAAAAATTCAATCTCTTCTCTCAACCATCATTGTTCCAGAGTCATGCCACCAGATATAGAAGCAACATTTACATCCCTCCCCATTACACAACTTCTTTCCACGAAAGTCCTTACTGCTTTTGCGGCATGGAAATTCAAATAAATTCAAAAAAGAATTAGAGCTACCTTGTTGATAGGGTGTTTTATGATGTAAAAGATTTTTTATAATTCTGCAATAATTATTGTAATTATGTATTGCATTTTAACATTTTTTTTATCCATATTTTGACGTTGCGATATACTTTTCTAGATCTATAATAATGGAAAATAAATATTAAAATATATCCAATATTGGATCATTATTTCTTTTCAAGGACAGAACAATCCTTTAGTAGATGAAAATGATGACCCGATGAAAGAGGTTTCCTTTGTTCAAGGACATTGTTGAAATACAATATAGCTGTCAACAATTCTACCATATGAATAGAAACAATAAAAGAAACTGCATATTATGCCGACAATCATAATGCTCAGGAGTCCCCAAAGAACTGTAATATCTATGTTATCCTCTGTACAAATATTGAATCGTTCCTTGCGGATCTGGAAGGCTATTTCTCGAATAGCCCTAGTTTTAACACTAATATTTTTCTTGGGAGATATAAACATAAATATTCTGGAACAAAAATATAACTCTAACAAAGATCGTTCAATTCGAAAAAATTGTCGATCGTTCTCAAAGAGACCTGAATAAAGCAGTAAGAGGAGCAAACACTAAATCACCGTCTCAATTCGCATGTAAAATATTTTTAAAAGATGTGTCTAGACACCCAAATAAAATTACATATAAACATTTGGGAGAATATTTCGTAAAGTCTTTCATCAGGGCTTCGTTTGACCACCCTGTATAGTGATACCTTACATAATCTGTAATTGGGTTCTTGCCACCTGCTGATTTTTAAATAAATAGTCTAACCATGAGATTGATCAGTAAGATGCATTTTGATTTGTTTTTTTCGCCACTGCCACTAGAGGTCATTCCTTACAGTAAACTGACAATTACTGTATTGTGCGTATTTGTATGTCATAACTGTTTCATTAGGAGTGGATAAAACTCCATACACTCCAACGTTGTGAATACAAAACTAGGTAATATTTTATCCAATGATCAACTACTATTACCATAGATGGCACAACTCATTCAAAAATGCTATAAAAATGTGCTGAAGAAATCGTTTGTAGGCGAGACAACGTAAGGAATTAGGTGGGGCCGGGAGTGGGGATTATGCTGCATTCACCTTAGAATGTGACAATGATACACCTAACCTATAACCCAACCTTCTGTTTACTCCCTATGAGAAGTAAATACAGGATTACTATACTCCGATTTGTCGCATGCTTGACACTTGCTACTCATTTTAGTTAGTGTCCAAATAAAAATGTCACAAAACACTAAAAACACAGCAATAATTTTACAAAACCGGTAAACACTCAAAAGTATTTTCCACATCATGTTATTCATGTTAATACGTATACCAGCGTAAGTTTGGCAAAGTATGTAGAGGGGCGCAACTTGCATATTGATTTACTTTACACTAGAATAGGTTGATGTATGTATGCTTTTATTTATTTATTCAAACAAAAATCAATTGGCATAGAACAGTGTAAGATAATTAGAGACAATTTATGGTACCTAAAATAAAAAGTACCTGTAAAAAATTAAATAACTGACATACTTAATCTGATATTAAATTATTTAAAAGAGAAAAAGAAATAGAAGAAAGAAAGAAATGAATTTTGAAACATCCATACAACCTCAACATATAATCAGTATATAAACAAATAAACAAACATCCTATCCTAATAAATATAATAGCTTTGACTTGGTAAGACAAGACTTTATTTTATCTGTAATTAACACATATTACATGTACAATTGAGGAGTTTACTTTCATACGCGAAATAGTCCAAAATTTTTGAAATTGACATTTTTTGGTCGTTGGAAAGTTTATCTTAAATGCTGTCCAAAGTTGATATAAAAACTGTTCATATACGAACTAATCCAATGGTTTTAGCCTTCCAAATATTGAGGTTTCGATCAAAGACGAACCTGTCCACTGCTTCATTTCAAACAAAGAGGAATTTGTCCAAACAGCATCTAGTATTCTAAGGGTCACGCGACTTCTTTGTTTACATATTAATTTTATGTTCGTCAGCTCATACGTTTTAGTGATTTTAGTGTTATTCTTAATAATTTTATTAATAAATATTAATAAATTAAGTTAATTCATAAATCTAGTAAATTACCGTGAGAATTAAATAAATAACATAACAAAATACAAACAATTGGCTTTATGTGTCAGAAATGTATTTGTAATGCATGAAGCCTTGTGTTTGTACTTTAAAAATCATTGTGTGTTTTCCAGGTCTGAATAAAAAATATTTGTGAAGTATAAAAAAACATTGAAAAACTTTTAGATTAAAAACTTGACTTTTACAAAGTGAAAATTTACACTTCCAAATTCCACATTGATGTGTCAGTAATGGTAAGAGATGGAAACATAGGTAGTAGAAAACAGCAAGCAAAGGAAAGCAGCAGTTCCTTAAGAAAGAAGAAACTCTACTCTAAACCTAGGAATTCAAATACTTTTATTCCTTGCGCTCATAACTCCAAATCATTTCAATGTGGTAAATTCACTCCGCCTGATGCTATGGAAATAATAAATAGAATTTACAGTGTACCAGACAAAATTCGTCAAGATAGGTTGGTGTCAAATTTATTGACACTTAAAAATGTGGTTCGTCGTAGGCAACGCCCTAATCGGAAGAATGCACCAAAACCTAGATAATTTAATGTGAAATACAAAGTACCACATAGAGATGGCAAAAGTATTCATGTGTGCAAGAAATTTTTTCTTCACATTGTCCAGATGAAACCCACACATTTGAACAGCATTTGCAAGAAAATGTACAAAGTTGTTGATATCAAAAGAAAATAGAGGTGGTGATAGGAAAAGTCACTTATCCGAGGATAAGAAAAATTCTGTAAGAAAATACATTGGTTCCCTGCCTGCTTATGAGAGCCACTACTCTAGAAACAAATCTAAGAGATTGTATCTTAGAAGTGATCTAAACGTCAAGAAACTTCATAAAGCATACACTAATTCTATGACTGATAATAATTTGCGTGTATCTCTTGCAATGTTTCGACGTGTCTTCAATAAAGATTTTAATCTTGTATTCAAAACTCCAGCAACTGATGTGTGTAGTTATTGTGAAAGAACTAAAAATCTCATAAGAAATGCAACAGGTGAAGCTAAAGTCAACTTGTTAATACAACTCAGAATCCATTAAAAAAGAGCTCAGGCTTTTTCGAACTTATGAAAGAAGAACATGATGACAATATTGTATTCTGTTTTGACATGCAGCAAGTGCAGCAGTTACCCAAAACAGCTATTCAAGAAGCATATTATGCACGGCAGCTTTCATTTTACAATCTATGTATAACAGATGTGACAAATGCTAACCCAATCTTCTACACTTGGACTGAAGAGCAAGCTGGAAGAGGGTCAACTGAAGTTTCTTCTGCCCTCCTGAATTTCTTGGGAACATGTGATTTTAATGGAAAGAAAGTACTAAAGCTCTTCTGTGATGGATGTGGAGGGCAGAATAAAAACAACTTTGTTATCCACACGTTAATGCACTTCCTCTCAGTTCACCAAGGTCCTATCGAGGAGATCATTATTACATTCCCTATTCGCGGTCATAGTTTCCTCCCTGCCGACCCTGTTTTTGGAAGGTTAGAAAAACTTCTTCGCAGGAAAACTACAATGGTAACTAAAGAAGAGTATTATGAAATGTATCAAGAAGTTGGAACAGTAACGAAGCTTGGTACAGACTGGACACTGAAGGACATCAAAAGTATTTCTACACATCTTAAGAACATAGAGAATATCAGCAGTAAGAAACGGATATTCATAAAAAGAATCCCAGCAACTTCTGGAAAAGCTAATATTTAAAGTCAAAGCAAATGAGGATTTCAGATTCGAGCATGAACATGAAAAATACATTTCACTTCTGAAGAGGGGTCAGCAGTGGGGATCCGATTCGTTTGTATTGGAAGACAAACAGTTGGGTCACATTATTTCAGATTTGAAGAAAAAGGATATCAATGATTTACTGGCAGCTATGTTTGGTGGTGAATGGCGAGAAAGAGAAAATCTAAACTTCTACAAAACTATTATTGACGGTGAAAATTTGGTTCTTATTAATAATAATGATGATGTTGTTGTTGAATGTGACTGCTTAGAAGATGATTGTTGTGCTATTCATACCTAATCTTGTTCTTTTTTACCTAGGTAGTTGTTTTATTTGTACCTAGTTGGAAGACTTAATAATAATTATTTACAACTTATTCACAATACAGTTCTTAAGTACTACAATAAAATTATGAGAAAAATACTGGTTTCATTGCTTCCAATCAAAAATGAACTTGTCCGTGGGCGTTCCATTTAAACGCGAACTAGTCCAAATAGTTCAGTCAAACGCGAACTTGTCCAAAATAAAAAGTTAATTTAAATAAAAAATAAAGTAAAAGGATTTCAATGGTTTTTAAAAATAATATCTAAGATACCTAAATGAATGAAACAAAGCAGTGTTCGCCTTCATTTCCTTTTATTTATCTCAGAAAAGGTTTTTTGTGTTTTGTGACAAATCGTTTTACTGTGACTAGTTCGTGTTTGAAAGTTAACTCCTCAATTACACTTATTGGATGATATTCAGTAATATCCTAAAAATATTTTTTTTATAAAAATTATACCTTATTACCTGCTACATAGTAGATCTGCTTTATTCCTAGTCAAATAATTGTGCTTGTTGATTGCATTCTCAAACAAGTCCCTATTACCATGCACAAAAAGAAAACAAGCTAATATATACATACTCACTAGTGTTAATAATTTCTTACTAATAGAAATTGGCTTTCAAAACTTTCAAACTGGTTCAAACCGAAAATAGATTAATACATTTTTTTTCTGCACTCTCAAAATTATCTTTACTTGTGTGGAATTACCCCAAAATATAAGATCATATCGTATTCTAGAGTGAATGCAGGCATCAGTGCCAACATTCTCAGTTATTATTCTCAATGCGTAACATTCTCCACAGGCACTCCCCAATCCAATCTCCTATCAATTTCAACACCGAGAAATGATACATGTTCTGCCGATTGAATTTCATTATTCTTGTATGAAAAAGTAAAGGCGTTATCTGCTTTATAGGCAAAGACGAGACACTGCTCTTGAAACATGGGCTGAAAAGTACCTGTCAAGAACATGCCATGTTTCACGCACACTCATTTGCATTACCTCAGAGTCCTCTTCACTGAAAATCAAGGTAGTATCATCAGCATATAAAATTATATACTGACCTGTTATACTAGAGTTCATTGCTATATAAAATATACAGTAAAGAGACCAATATGGAAACCTGGGGTACTCCTTTAGTAACTTTTACCTTATTTGAGGTTATCGGTCTATCATAAATGTCACTTTTAATCACTTGTTGTGTACGATTGCTTAGGTATGATTTAATTAACTGAAGAGCATTGCCTCCGATACCAAAATTCTCAATCTTAGAGCACCGTGTTTTGTGATTTACACTATCAAAAGCTTTAGATAGGTCTATGTACAAAGCCTTGGTTAGTCTCTTATTATTAAGTGAATCCAGTACATCCGATATTGCTTGATAAATGGCTCTTATTGTAGATTTTTCCCTTCTAAAGCCATTCTGATTCTTAGCAATCATTGAGTGTCCCTCCAAAAAGTCAGTCAAGCGGTTATAAATCATTTTTTCAAATACTTTATCAATGTTAGAGAGAAGCGATATGGGTCAGTATTTTTATTCATCATAAATTTTGCCTTTTTTATGTATACCTTTAACAAGTGCGTTTTTCAGGAACTCTGGACCAGTTTTAAAACAAATTTTTATCAATGCCTGACCTTCATAAAATCTCAACAGACTTCATTCCCTACAGTGAATAGCAGGCACGAGTACAAGACCAGGCATGGTGACAATCTATTGCAACTCCAGCATCGGCTTACCTAAACGCAAAAGAGCTACATTAATATTTCTATTAAGCTGTTTAACTCCCTGCCAGCAGATGTGAGGGTCTTGCCTCTTGCAAGGTTCAAGGGGTGTGTAAAGAATATACTTTTGGAGATCTGTCCATACTCAATCGATGAGTTTTTTAATAATTTTAACTAATATATATCCTTTTAAATTGTTTGTATAGTCCGTGAAATTTTATATATTATAACCTTCTGCATCGTTCTAACTTATTTGTTATTATAGTAATTTATTTCAAAGTGTGTTGACGATGCTAAACATTTTCCTTTTTATGTATATAAGCAAATAAAGCATTTTATTTTATTATTTTATTATTTTTAAAGGTTAATTATAAAAGATAATGGTTTGGATATAATCAGCAATCTGCTTAAGAATTTTCACTGGAATGTTATCATCACCAATTGATTTATTTTTTAGATTTAAGATTTCCTTATAAATTTCTTGTTTACAAGTGGGTCTAAGGTAAACCGATTGCACTGAACTGAAGGATGGAAAAGAATCATTGTTTGAAGAACTTACTTTGGAACAATAATTCACAGTAATTGTTCAAAGTGTTCACGACTTTAAAGAAATCATTATATATATGTGAAAAATTTTCCAGAACTGTTTTGCTGTTATTTTTACAAGTTGCCAGGTTGCCTTAACCTAATTTTCAGACTTATTTAGAAAATTCTTATTTGACATTCTTCCTGCTTCCTTGATTACCTTTTTCAGAACTGTACAATACGTCTTAAAAAAATTATCCAATATCAATCTCTTTATCGTTATAAAATAAAGGATCCGTTTATGTCTACAAAAAGCCTTTATACCCATTGTGATCCAATGATTGTTATTTGAGTATGTCCTATTAAAGTAGTTGTGAATTAAATTTAAAAACAAAGAATATGCATCATTCACTGAAGCTGCATCACACACTCGATATAAATCTATGCTACCCACCCCTGTTTGAAAGACAATATTTTACTAGTAACTCTCCTATACACATACCCAATCTTTCCATTATCACCATATATACCTTTATTTATTATTGTTGTATCTATAGTTAGTAGATCATTGATTTTACAATTCGGGTGGGGTTATACAGTGGGGTTATTCAGATTCCCATTACTTTTTAAAAAAATACACTAAAAGCAGAAAAACACCCGTTTTGACTGAAATTTGCTATTTCCAACGTTGGAGTGTATGGATTTAGCCGCTCCTGTTTTATTGATGTAGACGTAGGCGTTAATAGTTTATTTATTTTTTTATTATGATATAGATTTTAATGGGGAATTGTGTAGCAAATAAATCGAAATATACAAAATCCTATAAGAGTAACAACTCAAGGCAAAAACTCGAACTTATAATAAAAACCTGCAAATATTGTCGGACCATCGTCAAAAAACTGACTAAAATATTAAATATATAGGGTGCGCCAGTAAAATGCTGGTCCTCGATAGCACCCAAATTCTAAGAGATACAATAAAATGTCGGGCTTACCAAAAGGTATCCGTAAAAATATTTGACAGCATAATGAGTGACCCAAAAAAAGATACATAAAAATATGTTTTTTAAATCAAACAACCTGTATACATTTACTTATCTGATTAATTATAGAAAGGCCTATATATTCTAGTCTTTTGTTTTTTTTTTTTTAATTTGCTTGCGACGTTGACAGTAATTAAATTTTTTCGAATATTTAAAGAATTCGTTAAAAAAATAATAGCTAACAAAGTATGCATTCAACTCAGGTAAACAAAATTTATACCATAAGTATCTTAAAATGCGCGGTATACACCCATACTACTGGTTTTGAGATTTATGATACAGGGTGTTCGTGGCGACTTGACAAATTCGACGAATTTAAATATGTGTTATTTCAATTCTTTCAAATGGAGCACCCTACATTTTTTTTAACTGATGAGATTTAACACCTTTATTTTTTACGAAACATGTCATTATCTCAACGTTATAGTCGCTGAAATAACTTTTATCCAGGCTAGGCGAAGTACGTCATTAATTATATTATTTTATATGAAGAATGCACTTCTGTAAAGCAGTGGCGTGCAGTGACGTTGGAAACAGGGTAGGCAAAAACGATAAAGTAAAATTTATTACTTAAGAAATGTCTTTTTAGGTTTCGAATTAAACAGAATCGTTTTTATAAATCAGTTCAATATAACGGTTTTCTTTAAAAATGCATTTAACACGTCATCATAAAAAATACAAGTAAGTAGGTACTATGTAAAATATACAGGGCAATTAATTGTAAATTAATTTAACTGTATTGATAAATAAGATAAAAATATTATAAACAACAAACCCGTAAAGCCCTGTAACCTGCGACACGAGACCTAACACAATGACGAATTACGCTAAGACATCTTCCAATCGTTCGAACTCTTTTTAACACACGACGCTACATCCGTGCCTTTAAATTCGTACTTTAATCAGAATTGTAGGTGCTGCCTTTAAAAGAAGCTAAAGCGTCCATGCAAGGATTTAAAACACCTTCGCTGTGGTCATATGGGCCACCTACATGGGAAATATTAATGCTGACTTCAGTAGTTTTGATCGCTTAAAATGTCTTTGGTGTGTTGGATGATTGATGTTTTGTTTTGTTATATTTATTGGAACATTCTTTGATATGAGTATATATACAATATATTGTTTAAAGAATAAGCAGATAAGAAAAACGCATAATAATATTATGGATTTCTGTAAAAATTAAATTGAGACATTTTTAAATTATTTCTTTGCGACTTTTTCGCCAGGGTAGGCAATGCCTTTTTGCCTACATTGACTACACGCCACTGCTGTAAAGGTGGCGCCAATTTTTTTAAATCTCAAATTTTTCATTAGTTCCCGGTAGAAATGGAATGGTTCTAGAGTTCTAGTAGAAAAAAATTAATAGTTCCGGCGATTTAGGCTTAAAGGCGAAAAATCGATTTGAAGGCGTTAACTTCACGCAGTCAGGAGTTCTGAGGATTTTTTTCGGTAGGGGTAGAGGAGTTCTAGAGTTCCTGAATGTTTTCAAAAAAAAGTTCTAAAGTTGTTTAAAATAAAAAAAAAAAGTTGTTTTGCAAAAACTTGCACAACAAATTCAACGGACGTTCTGAGCGAAGTTCTGGACAGCGCTCGATGAATTCTGCCTAGATACGCAAAAAGAATTGTAGACAAATAATCCTTCCATTGTTATTCACAATACTTATCAGTCGAACCCCCGGTGCTGCGGGTTCTTCAGTTCTCTAATTTGCAAAATGCGTTTCGCGATGAGTTCTGCGAGAAAACGTAATCAGAACAGTTAAAAAAAAATCTATGCCATTGTTACGAACAATATTTATCGGTAAAAACGTCAGCGCAATGGTTTTTTCGCGTTTTTAATTTGCAAAATGCATTTTGCCAGTTTTTATTGCAGTTCTGTGTAGCGCTCGACCAGTTCTACGTGGATGTGAATTCTCAGCGCTTCGCCGATTTCGCGCTGTGAACATTGCATAATACATTTTAAAAGAGTTCTGTTTGGAATTCTACCGGTATCGGCAATCAGAACTCCTGAATAAAAATTAATTTTATTTTTTTTGAACTGGAATCAAAACTGTACCGAAAGAGTTCTGATTTCCGACTCTGGCAGAACTCGCCGAGCGCCACTCAAAACTGAACTCTTTTAAAATGCATTATGCAATTACCTCAGCGCAAAACTGTGGCAAAATGCATTTTGCAAATTAAAAACGCGAAAAATCTTAATTAGAAACATTTTTTTCTTAATTTTAAAAAGATCCCGCGCCATGCTTTTATATGGAACGCTTTAATGAATAACCGCTCGCCCTGAAAACACACAACTAGGTATATAACTTTCAACTCGTTATAAGTCTAGAATCCTTTGGCTAATCAAAAAAATGCTTTCTATAAACGTCGTAGATCAAACATTAGGTATTACCATGCTTTTTTAAGATTATCAGTCCGATGAACGCAAGCGCGATCGACCGTGGAGATGCGATGAAGGTTCACATTACCACACTTGGCCAGCCAATAAACGACTCTAAGTTCCACCACGCGCGTAATTTCGTTTTTCCTTCGCTGTCGGTGTTATTTTATGAGTTTCCAATGTTAACAAAGAATACATTTAATCCCATGTTATGATAACGGAGATTTTTCACACAGATACGTTATTGAAAAATTTCATAAAAGGTTCCCCAACCCAAATGTACCCGTAACCAAATGGGCGGTCTGTAAGCTGGTCGAGGAATTTCGTGAGACAGGATCCGTATTAGACTTTAAAAAAATACTACAATGAAGATGATGCAGCGACTCACACTGTCATTGAGAAAACAAGCTACGCACCTACAGCGGGTCCAAAAAACTACTATTCAAGAAATTTTAAACCAAAGATACGTACCTACAAACAACCCCATTATAACCCCATATTAGAATAAGGCGATAATGGAAAAAGGTTGGATTTTTGTTTGTAGGTGGGGATTAAGATTTTGGGTGGTAATAGAGGATTCCGTAAACTTATAATGCTCTCGGATGAGTCCACGTTTTCGACGAACGAAACTGTGGCATCGCAACATGTTCGCTATTGAAGGGATGTTATCCTATGTTCAGTATCCCAACTCGACATCAATATTTAAAAAAAAAGTGAATGTTTAATGCGCTATTTCCTACTATTGTATAATAGGACAGTATTTCTTTGAGAATACTTATAATAGAAATTCTTATTTAAATATGTTAAATACTTTTTTTCTGATCATTTGGAACAACTGGTATTAGACCTAAGTAACATATACTTTCAGCATGATGGATGCCCGGCCCATTTTGCTAGAGAAGTAAAGGAATTGCTTGATTTGGAATTTGGAGAAACATGGATCGGGTGAAATGATCCAGTTTTATGGCACCAAGAAGTCCCGATCTTAGGTTGGCTGATATGTATTTGTGGGGACGCCTAAAACAGTTAACTTATGCCAATCCACTGCCAAATGATGAGAACATTTTAAAACAAAGAGTATATACAAGCTGTATAACTCTTTGTTTAACTTTGAATACAAAGCAATATCCTTAGAAGTGCGAAGGAGTTATGCTTCAAGTCCAACTGGAGAAATGCATCCTTCATAGTGGAGCGGTGTTAAACAGTTATTGTTAACTGTGGAGGAAGACTGCATTGTTTTATATATTACATTGACTCCACTGAAAGTATGGACTACTTTTTCAATTATTGTTATGCTATCTGATTTTGGTCTATTTTGGTCTATATCCTCGAGGTGGAAAATTTTTTCGAAATCCTTTCGTCACTGGATACAATGCTCCAAAAAAATATAATCCTCGTTGGAGATTTCAATGTTCCTTCATTCTCAGGGCCGACCCCTCTTGGCCTCAGAAACAAATGCTTACTTAATCTTAGCGAGTTTCTTTGCCTTACACAGTACAACACCATCCCGAATTCCAATAACCGGCTTCTCGATCTCGTCTTTGCCAACTTTAAAATCAATCTGGCGCACAATGATTCGCCTTTGGTCGCCGAGGATCCACATCACCCTGCTCTAACTTTTGATTTTCAAGCAGCACTTCCTCCCGTTGTCAACTTTCCCGTAAACAAATCTGAACCACTCCACTTCAACTTTCGCAAATCTGACTATCCTAAATTGTATGAGCTGATGTCGCACACCGACTGGTCCCCCGTTATTGCTTCTTCTGATGTAGCTAATGCTTGTCAATCTTTTTACGAGATTTTGAATAACAACTTTGCCGCCTGTACACCTCTAAAATCCCCTAGGCGAAGACGATTTCCCCCCTGGTTTACTAAAGATTTAATTAACAATATTTTTAAAAAAGAAAGAGTACGTCGTCGCCTGCAAGTTCACAAATCCAATGCTGACCTCGTGAAGTTCAAAGCCTTGCGCAGCCTGATTAAGTTACAGTCTCAGCAGGCCTACAGGGGTTATATTAGGAACGCTGAGTCAAACATAAAAAACAACCCTTCCAATTTTTGGTCCTTTGTCCAAAGTAAAAAGGCTCAATCTCGAATCCCAGCCACCATGAACTATGCAAATCAACAAGTCCACGGGCCCCATAACATCGTCTCTGCTTTCGCGAATTATTTTAAAAATGTCTATAAAACCTCTGGGCAACCTTGGCAATCTGAGCCTTTTAATCCAGCAGACCAATATGAGATAATCGGTATACCCAGTGTTACATCCGAGGACGTTATTTCGGCCTGCAAAACGCTAAAAAATAAAGCTACGTCTGGCCCCGATGGTATTCCCAGCTTTCTGGTGAAAGACTGTTCCTTTGTCATGAGCGCTCCTCTTTGTCATATCTTTAACCTGTCATTGAACAATGGCGTATTTCCAGAAATATGGAAGGTTGCCAAAGTTTGTCCCATCTTTAAAAAGGACGATCCATCTCATATTGAAAACTATCGAGGTATCTCAATCCTATGTAACTTCTCCAAGGTATTTGAGATCATCTTGCAAAAGTCCCTGTTTTTCAAAATTCGAAACCGACTCTCTATATATCAACACGGTTTTTTTTCCGAAAGATCGTGTATGACTAATCTTTGTTCGTTTTCCGTTTACGTCTGTGACGCCATTAACAAGAGGAGCCAAGTCGATGTCATTAACACGGACTTTAGTAAAGCCTTTGACCAAATTGACCACCACATTCTACTCCATAAGGCGTCTGACCAGTTCGGTTTTTCTAACAGGCTTGTCTCACTATTACAATCCTACCTTCTGGATCGTACTCAGTTTGTTGAGTTTGAGGGGTTTAGGTCGGACTTGTTTGTACCTACGTCGGGTGTCCCCCAGGGTTCTAACCTGGGGCCACTTCTTTTCAACATATTTATAAACGATCTTGTCTCGACGCTTGACTGCAACAGACTCGCCTATGCAGATGACCTCAAAATATTTAACCGCATCGACGCTGTCGCGGATTGTGTATCCCTCCGCGACAGCCTCGATGTTCTTAACCAGTGGTGCCTGGATAACAGACTGAATCTCAACATCTCTAAATGTAACGTCGTTTCTTACACTCGGACAAAAACTCCATTTCAATTCAATTATTCTATAAACGGATCCACACTGAACAGACTCACCACCATAAGGGATCTCGGAGTCGTTTTCGATGAGAGGTTCTCCTTTATTCCACATATTGATCAAATGGTTTCTAGCGCCTCTAGAACCTTGGGCTTTGTCTTGCGAAACTGCAAGCATTTTTCTGATGTATCTACATTTAAACTCTTGTATTACTCCTATGTGAGGTCAAAGTTGGATTATTGCTCAATCATATGGTCCCCCATTTACAATTGCCATAATCAATCTGTGGAGTCCGTCCAAAGGCGATTCCTAAAGTATCTTATGTTTAGAGAGGATGGTATCTACCCGCAACGGGGTTTCGAGCATGGCCACATCCTCGCTAGGTTTGGTGAGTTGCCCTTAACAGTACGTCGCGACTCACAGTCACTATCGATACTCCATAAACTTCTTAACTCTAAAATCGATTGCCCATTTCTACTGGAGCAACTATCGCTTCATGTTCCCCGCACAGGTGCCCGACATCGGCCTACATTTTTCCTTGCATTCGCGAGATCCAATATTTTGCCTCAAGGTCCCATTCACAAAATGTGCCACAACTTCAATCGTATCTCAGCCCTCTCCGACATATTTCATGACAGCCTCCCAACCATATTAAAACACTTGCGCAATATGTCCGGCTATCCTCATTAGTAGTCATTGGTTCCTGCTAACTTAGCTTTAGTTTCTTACTTTTTGTTATTAGATTTTAAGTATAGCAAGGTCATTACTTTTGTAAGATTTTTGTTTATAATTCGATTAATTTGTTTGAGTTTCCTGTAAGTGGGCTCCGGCCTGTCGGAAATAAATGGCTATTTATTTATTTATTTATTTATTTATTTTATGAATTATGCCTTAAATTATAATCATGCATTGGTTGTATGTTTATCGTGTTTTGTTAAATGTTTTATTTTATATTTTGAAGTAAATTGAAATAAATAATTATGTATTCTTTGCTCCACTGTTAACATTGTAAACTAACAAAATCTTTAAAAGTTACTGACAATGACATTTTGCTTGATACTGTAATAATTTATTTCTGAGATACCTAATCAAAGGTGATACTTAAAAGTATACAAAATAAAGAGTATACTTCAGTGAAATGCAAACCATAGATCCGACACGCCATTCATAAATGCTATAAAATTGTGGTGACAAAATCGGGCTGGGTGGGGCCGAAAGTGGGGACTACGCTGCCTTTACATATGCATGTGAAAAAACTTGACGAAAACCCACAGAAAAACGCTGTCACAAATGAATGGAGCATCCGTCATGCCGAATATTGCCGAGTCGATGCGGAGGGCTACGAAAATGATGGGATCTGGGCGGATACCTTATTGCCGCGTTGCCATACTGCAGATTTTTTACAAGGTTTTAGGCAATTTATTTATTTATTCAAGTATCAACAGCAAAGGCCAATTACAGATACGTTACATTAGCTACTATAACTAGATTGATACTATAAATACCATATTACAAGACAAATCATATTATCCACTAACCAATCTTAAATCTATCAATTTTTTAAAACCATTAACACTTATGGTATCTACATCAATATTGGAAGCATAATCATTAAAAAGGTTACACATTTGATAAATTGGTGACATCTTATACAGGTTTGTCCTTGGGAAATCCAAGTAAAACACTTTTTTTGATCTGGTATTGACGCGATTTACAGAGAAAGGAAGTTGACTCAAAACATCAGGATTGTCTATATTTCCTTTTAACACCTTAAATAGTGTAAGTAAACAAGTTTTTATACGTCTCCGCTCCAGGGACATTCTACCAAAAATACCAAGCAGGTACATGTGATCAATTCCTCTATCTGGATAATATCCAAATTTCTTAAAAAACATATACTTCAGGAACTTTCTCTGTACACCCTCAATAAAGTCAATCCAGACATTGTAATACGGAGACCATATGATACTTCCATATTCTAACTTTGGTAAAACCAATACATCAAAAAGTTTTAGACAGACATTAATGTCAAAATTTTTTGTGTTTCTGACAATAAATCCCATTATTCTTTGTGCTTCTCGAACTTTAGTCACTATATGTTTATTAAAAGAAAGACTACTATCAAAGAGAATACCCAAATCACTCTGACTCTCAACCCTCACCATACTCTGACCTTCTATCTTGTAGGTATTATCAATAATATTATGGTTTAAAGAGAAAGACATACATGAACATTTATTAACATTTAGAGTAAAGCCATTCACATTACACCACTCAATCACACTAGCTAGATCACTCTGTAACATGTCACAGTCTCCTTAGTAACAACCTCCATATATAACTTAAAATCATCAGCAAATAATAAAGCCTTTGAGTGCTTTACGACATCAACAATACTATTTATTGCTATCAAAGAAAATGAAAGGGCCTAAATTGGATCCCTGAGGCACTCCAGAGGTACTCCTATATTTTGCGGATTTAGAACCTTTTAGCTCCACATATTGTTCCCTTCCATTTAAGTATGACTGAACTAACATAGTTATATTATTTGTTACATTCATACTTTTCATAGCACTTATTAGGACACAGTGCTTTACTTTATCGAAAGCCTTCTCCATGTCAGTATATACAACATCAACTTGGTGTTTATTTTTTAAAGCTTCATGAATATACTGACAAAAGATAGATAAGTTAGTAAACGTTGACCTCTTTGGCAGGAAGCCATGCTGAAAAACAGATATATTAGCGGCAACTTCATTGTATATTCTTTCAAACAATATGAGCTCATATATTTTGGAAACAGCCGAAACTATTGTTATAGGGCGATAATTCTTAATTTCATGCCGAGCACCCTTCTTAAATACAGGGATAACTTTACTGGACTTCCATAGCACTGGATAAGTCGTCGTTTTTAAACTAAGATTGAATATAAATCTCAAGGGCTCCACAAAAAAGTCTCCACAGCCCTTATAAATGTATCCAGGTACCCCATCAGGTCCTATAGCCTTATTAGCCTTTAAACCTGCAATTGCCTGTTCAATTTCCTTAGATGTAATCTCCCTTTCACAAAAATGAGACTTAATCTCAGAGCCCCCACAATCAGACACACTGTCATCACTAAAAACGGACCCAAAAAAACGGGCAAATGCTTCAGTCACACATCTCGTCCCCATAAATATCTCATCCTCTAGCAACATCTCACCAGGAATATCAGGACATTCTCTTTGACATTTAACATATGACCAAAAGAATTTAGGATTGTCATACAAACTATTTTGAACTTTAGCTAGGTAGTTGTTATATGCTATTTCTATTTTTAATTTAATCTTTTGCCTGATAGATCTAAACTTATTTTTCCAAAATATCGGTCGGTGCGTTCTGAACCTTTTGAGATACCTTTCCTTAAGTCTAATTAATTTTATAATTTCACCATTAAACCAGACTGGATACTTTCTACCAATTTGAGTTGAAAATGGGGCACATGCATCAATAATTCGAAAAATAATCATATAAAAATAATCAACAGCCATATTTACATCACTAAAACCTTTTAAAATATTCCAGTTTTGGTCACGAAGTAAGTTATACATAGTAAAATAATTTGCCTTTTTAAAATTATACTTGGTATTCATGACCTGCTCACAAGATTTGATAAAGCCAATATTGTTGACTGTAATCATCAAACAAGGATGATACTGATCAAGAGGCACCAATGGTTCATCATCAGTACCAACAGTCACTCCATCAAGGGAAGTTATAACAAAATCCAAAATACATCCCGATACATTTTTAACATTGTTTACCTGACTCATGTTGCTGAATGCCAAAAAACTCTTAAAATTGACCAAAATTGAACTAGTTGAACATTCATCAACATATTCAGGAATATTAAAGTCCCCCATAATTAAACATTTTTTGTCAGTCATATAAGATTCAACAGTGTCATAAAAACGCAAGTAAATATATGTTGCTGAATGCCAAAAAACTCTTAAAATTGACCAAAATTGAACTAGTTGAACATTCATCAACATATTCAGGAATATTAAAGTCCCCCATAATTAAACATTTTTTGTCAGTCATATAAGATTCAACAGTGTCATAAAAACGCAAGTAAATATCAAGATCAGATTTAGGAGGAATATATACTACAACTACATATAAGTAAACGCCTGGACTGAGAAGAATCTTGACGCACAGCGCCTCCAAATCGTCATAAAATATATTAACATCACATGCCACATATTCATTTTGAATGGCGAGCAAAACACCCCCTCCCTGTGCTTTGCCAGTAATTGCCACACTTCTGTCTTTTCTGAATACCTGTCTATTACTACAAAACTCCGAACTATATACTGACTGATTTAACCAAGTTTCAGTCAAGGCAATCACATCACTATCATTATTTAAAATATTACACCTAAGAGTATCCAACTTTGTCTTAACACCTCTGCAATTCTGATAAGTAATCAATAAATCATTTAACTTGGAGCCAATAGCCTCCCCACTATGTAAAAATTTTGGTCTGCTTGGTCTACCGAACCAATTGATGAGGGAACAGCAGATGTGTCCAGACAATTCTGCAACTGATCAAAACAGTCAGGTCCCCCCAATCTTTCCACGGTATTGAGATCATTCATAAACTTTATATAAGTAAGATTTTTATTTAACTTAAAATTAATCTCATTAGTTATCAGTGTGGAAATCCTGGAACAACCCATCCTGCGCCCCGATCTATCACAGACTTTTAAATAAGTCATCTTATAAGGCGAAAATTTTTCAATAGAACCAAGAAGGTGACTTAACCTATAATTAAAATCAAATACCCTATGATTATTTACGACCAAATCTACATTATACATGCTAATCGTTGATAGAAAAAGCAAATTAGTGTGCATACACAATCTGCACTTGTCTCTTATACATTTTATGTTAGGAGAACTACCATTAAAAAAGTCATTTATACCAGTCATAACAATGATATAGTCGCCTCCACCGAAATCACCAGCAAGCACCTCCAAATCTTCAATTACAGATGCACCAGACCCTTACCCGTTTGATCGCACAAGATTAAAACTTTTTTGTAGTTCTTACTAGTAATCTTACCGGATGCAACATCACATTCAGTCTTATCACGGACCACAGGCTGCTCCTGAGGTTGAGCTCCTGGAATAATTTTCCGATTTACAGTCGAAAGCATTTTCCCATCACAATAATTAACATCATCTAGGACACATAGTTTTGACTTCAATTCTTTGACTTCATTAATATATACTCTATTATCTTCAGATATTGTTTCTATAGAGGTCCTCATGTTAGCTATTATACCCAGCAACTCATTCTTCTCGATTTCACAATCATTTAACACCCTTATATTATCAGTCAACTTTTGTTCCAGGTCATTACCCTTATCTCTGTATTTTATAAGGTTTTCTTTGAGCTCATCTCTGTTATCAGGGGAGTCAACACAGATACCACCCTCTTCTGTCTGAACTTCAGCATTGCGATCATTGGAAATCGTCTGTACAAAAATATCTTTCATAACAAAACCTCCGGTCTGCGTCGATACACTAGCTGCAGATCCTGTCCTTATTAGTTTCTCATTATTTATTGTTCCAATTTTAGCCTTTAGTTCATTACACAATATACTAAGTCTATCAATCTCTTTCATATTTTCTTCATCAACAATAGCAGCCTCATGAGCAACTGAGACAGAGGATCTCTTAAGTCTACTTATATACGCTGACATTTCACCAACTTGAGTTCTCAACTCTTTAATTATGCCTTTTAGATCATTAACATCAACTAGGTCATCTTCAGCAGCTACATTAGCACACTCTTTAGAACACCAAATAAGGTTGTCCCGAATCTCCACATGACCTTTATTTTTCCTAGTCCAGCAACTTTTATGAAATACATTTTTACATATAATGCAGTACCAGTTTGGCTGCTCCTTAGTTCTACAACATTTAAACACAGTTGCCATAATTCATTTATATACCTCAACAAAATGAAAAATAATAAAGTCCAGCCCTGAAGCAGTAATTCAAAATAAAAGTACCGGCGGAGAACAGTTTTATCTCCCACACAAACAACAGAGTAGTCCGTGGCACAAAAAAAAAAAAAAAATAAATAAAAAAAAAATAAAAAAAATAAAAATAATAAAAAAAAAATGTTATAAATTTCCCACATCATGTTAATCAAGTTAATCATAGAAGTTAATACTACTTTTAACAGCGTAAGCCCAGAAAACTATGTTTTCTGTGGCGTTAGTCTGGCAAACCAAGTGGAGGGGAGCAGTTTGCATGTTGATTTACTTTAGACTGGAATACATTGATGACAACACGTTTATTTGTTATTGTTGGGTCTAATAGTTACGATGTCAATGATCCAAACTTATTGAAAACCAATATCTTAGAAGATGTGATGATTTAAAACAATTCTCTTAAATAACATTTTGCTAAAAACTTTAGAATAAGGTATTTTAATCTTGTATAAAAATTTGAATTTTTAACTTTTTGGACACTCTGAATACAATTTTTTTTTCATCGACAATCGTAAATTTTCAGCAAAATTTTTTATAAACAATAACTTTTCCTCGAAAAATGAAATTTTTGGTCCGTTTGCCCTCTTATCTTATCTACCACATCGCCGGACATACTGTATATGCAGAACAATATCCGCAAAGAAGACATCCTCATTCAACCGTGTTCAAGAGGTTAAAAGAGAGATTTGAAACAACGGAACATATTGAGTAGGAGAAACATAAACGAGTCAAACCAGCAAGTAATAATGAGAATAAATTGATACAATGCAATACAATACAATACAAAATATTTATTACTTAAAAAAAAACTTCCATTTAAGGATAGAACATGTCAAAAGAAAAAATAAAAATTTTTGAGAGATAAAAGCAAAATACTGAAAAACCAATGAACACAAACATATAAAAGTGTATGTATACGTAAACATCACAATATCACATCATTTTTATTCACAATTCAACAATCGCACCATTTAAGAACTCTTAAGTTGTATAATATGCACCAGCAAGAAGTAGTCGTTTTAGCCGTTCTTTGAGTTTTATAGTGGACAGAGCACGCCAGTCTGCCGGAAGCTTATTCGAAACCCTATAGTGATTGAAAATACAACATTTCTCTGAATGTAGGAGTAATTTGATCTCTCAGTTGTTAAGTTTTGTTTATTTCTTGTGGAATATTCATGTGTGAATGAACAATTTTGAAAAAGATCTGTTTTTTTTTTAATAAACATAACTGACTCCAAGATATACAAACCACTAATTGTTAGTATTTTATTTACCAAGAAAATGTGTCTACAAGTATATCGAGGCCTGATACCAAATATGCCCCTTAGACATCTTTTTTGGAGGACAAACACCCTATCAGAATCCACTGAGTTACCCCAAAAGATAATCCCATATGCAATTCTGGACTGCATATAGGCACGATAAGCCGTCAAGGCAGTGTCACGTCTACACTCAAGGATAACACTCTCAAGGCACAAGCATATCCAGCCAGGCTCTTAGTCAAACCATAGACCAAGTCAAACTGTGAATATGTTCCTTCCAGTCCAATCTGCTGTCCACCTGAACTCCCAAAAACGACACCTTCCGAGTCGATGATAGCTCCCCGGACTTGTAGTTCATTCTAAGGGTTTCTGGTTGGTGGCCAAATAATATAATATAATTTGTGTTTTGTCAACAGCCAATGTAAGATTATTCTTAATAAGCTAGTCTTCAAGCACGTTTAATGAACCACATATGTCATCCTTGCATTCACTCTGTGAAACCCCACTGCACACCCTAGAAGTGTCATCTGCATATAAAACCAAATCACCGCCGGTTCGGAAGCTCATTCACATACAAGACATACAGCAGCGTCCCAACAATCGATCACTGTGGCACCCCTCCTAAAACCAACCCCAATTCAGACCTCCTTAGCGAGCCCTTCTCATCATACTCCACAGTACGCTGCTGCCTATTCTGCAGGTAGGATCTTAACAAACAAAGGCTAATCCCATCAAAGCCATACATTCTCAATTCTTTGCACAATATTTCGTGATCGACAGAATCACATAATAATAATAATAATAATAATCTTTATTTCTAATTATGTACAAGAATACATACATAAACTCACACACAAAAAGCAAATGGCGTCAATAAAAATATACTTACTTGGCTAATCTTACAAAAGTCTACATTCTACAACCTATACCTATAACTTTTATTACCTCAAATAATCTTGTATAGAATAAGGTTCCATTTCAACTAACATTCTTTTCACAGTGATTTTAAAAGATTTTAATGTGTTTATACATTTTATATGTCCTGGTAAGTTATTAAAGAATTTTAAACACATATATCGTGGATTTTTCTCGGTTAGGGTTAGTCTGTGAATAGGGTAGTTTACATTTAAAGTCCTTGTGTTATATATATGAAATGTTCCTAGCTGAAAGAGATTTCTGTTTTTGAAGAAGAAGATCAAACATTCGTAAATATAAACACCATACACAGTTAAGAGTCCACATGATTTAAAAACAGTTCTGCAGGTTTCGTTATAACCCATTCTTTTTACAATTCTTACTGCTCGTTTTTGAATCACAAATACTTTTTCTATTTGGCTATTGCTACCACAGAAAATTATGCCGTACTTCATTATTGATTCGAAATTCGCATAATATATTGTTTTTAGACTCTTTTCATTCAGATACCACCCAACAACCCTAACGCCATAGCAAATTGAATTTAACTTTTTTATTAATATGTTTATATGATATGACCAGTTTAAGAATTCATCCAAGTAAATCCCAAGAAACTTAGTTTGTTCGACAATCTCTACCTCGGATTCCCCAAATGATATTATATTTGGCTTATCTACTGGTGACATTTTTGTTCTAAAAAGTAACACATTTGTTTTGTTACTGTTTAGTATTAATTTATTTTCTGAAAACCAGATGTTAGCTTTGTTAAATAAAGATTTTCCCATAACCATTAATTCTCCCATATTTTTCGCCTCAGTGATAAGATTTGTATCGTCTGCATAACATGTTATGTTTTCATTAAAATCTGCTATGGAGTGCAAGTCGTTAAGAAATATCACAATCAACATTGGCCCTGCAATACTGCCCTGAGCAATTCCTAGTTTATTTTCCATCAAATCGGATGAAAAACTTTGTCCATTCTTTGCTATCTTCACCCTTTGATATCTCCCTGAAAGATAAGACTCAAATAATTTAAGGGCCCTGCCTCTTACACCATATAATTCTAATTTCTGTAATAGTCATTTTGGATCAATACAGTCATATGCTTTGGATAAGTCCAGGCATATTCCCATAGCCAACTCTCCATTTTCTATGAGATCTATTATGTGTTTTGTGAATTGAAAAATGGCAGTTTGTGTTGATTTGTCGGGCAGATATCCATGTTGTATACTATTAAGTAGGTTGCATTTATTTAAAAAGTCTAAAAGGCGATGACACATTGAAAGTTCAAAAATCTTCGAAAATGATGGCAGAATGCTTAATAGGTCTATAATTATCCATGATTTCTGGATCTCCTTTTTTAAATATGGGTTTTATTAAAGATATCTTGAGTTGGTTCGGAAAAATACCTTGTTTGAATAAATTGTTTATGAGATAGCAAAGAATTTCCTTAATTATAGGAATCGCCAGTTTTACAATGCTAGTGGGTATTTCATCTATACCAGAACTGTGTTTATTTTTAATTTTATTAGACAAGTCGCAAAGTTCAGTGGTAGATATTGGTCTCATAAGCAATGACTGATTGTTTTCCTTAATTTTACAATTTATCGGTTGCACTGGTAAATTTTTAACTAGTTCAGCAACTATTGACACCATGTGCTTATTATACCGATCGGATATCTCTTCAGGTGTGCCTTTAATTCCAATATCATTATTTTTCACGCTACTTCCAGTTATTTCGGTAAATATGTTCCACATACATTTCGTCTTATTATCTGCCAATCTTAATCGCTTTTCGTACTTCTCTGATCTTAATCGCTTTTCGTACTTCTCTGATCTTACTGCTCTCAATAGATTATCGTATTCCCTTTTGGTCTTTTTGTATTGTTCCTTAAAATTATTATTGAATCTAGATAATGTCAAAAGAACATCTAATTTATTCTTGCACTCTTTAATTTTTGGATCATCAACTGATTTCTTTTTTTGGTTTATATTAATTAATTTTAAGGGAAAATGCTGATAAAAAATGTTTGAAAAGTAATTTAGAAACATATTGCATTGAGTATTTACATTATCATTTTTAGCTTCATATACTTGAAGCCAGTTTTGTTCTTTTAAACACTTGATAAATAACACCTTGTTTTCATCTGAGAAAGTCCTTCTGTACTGTAATTTATTTTCAAATGACTTTTCCAAATGAAAGGTTACTTTTTGAGCAGTATGGTCAGAGATGAACGTGTCTAGAACCCTACTATCTATATAGTCATAGTTTAGGAAAATATTATCTATATAAGAGGCTGAGTTATGTGTTATTCTAGTATTTATGAATATTGACTGATACAAGTTAAAAGATTGTAACAACGACAGAAAGTTGACTTTATGACTGCTTTCTCTAAGCATTTCTATATTAAAGTCGCCTGCAATTATAATTTTTTTATGTTCGATGATAATACTTGTCAACAACGATTCAAAACTGTTTAAAAAACTGTTTATATCTCCAGATGGTGGTCTATATACACATATTATTATGATTTCAAACCCATTTAAATCGCATTCTACAGCCGCATACTCAAATTAATTTTTAACTGAGAGCCTGTTAATTTTAGTTCTTGTATGATATTTAATTTTTTTGTGCATATATACTGCACTACCTCCATGTTGCCCAGATTCACGACAGTAACATGCTCCCAATTTAAAATTTTTATTGATAGGTATTTAAGTTCCTCTGCCGACTTCCAGTGCTCTGTAATGCATAAGAAATTGCAGTCACTGTTCCCCTTTAAAAGTTCATTAATTCCATCAACTGCGTTACCGAGTGACTGGACGTTTTGGTGAATGATACTTGTAATTTCTCTGTTTGCTGCGTTTGTATGCTTATTTCCTGCTTTTGGTTTTGTTGCTGTTGTTTATCTATAAAAAATCTTCGCTGTAATTTATGTTAGTTCTGAATCTTGCAAGTCTTCGTTTGTATACTGGGCAATTTGCATCTCTTGCTGAGTGTTGAATATCTGTGTACTTCATTTTTTGACAATTAAGGATTGTCGCAGTGCACTCCTGCTTTTGATAGATCTATACAAATAGCTTGAGTGATGCCCTTGAGTGCTTGATATGTAGCACGAATTGTGCTTTTACCCTTTCTGAAGCCATTCTGTCGATCTGAAAGCAGCTATTGTCTTTCCAAAAAATTCAGCCATTCTCTCATACATAAGATATTCAAAAATTTTATTTACAATCGATAGGAGAGACACTGGTCTATAGTTTTTATGTTGCTCTTTTCCTCTTGTTTTTAAATCGGTCTTACGTGCGCCACTTTTAGTTTTTTTGGATACACCCCAGTGCAGAAGCAAAGATTAAAGATATGTGCGAGAGGTGCAGCAACAATGATCGCTGCTTTCTTGAGAAATACGACAGGAATCTCATCCTCACCCACCGATTTAAGATTTTTCAAAATCTGAAAATATCGTTACTTTTCTTAATGAGTGTATAGTCTATCTCCCACCATCTTACATCCTGGCACGCATTAATATAGTAGCTTGTTTGATTTAAAATTTGTTCGACAGGGAAACATCTTTCTTTTTTAAATTTGAAATTATAGAGTTATTATTGTTTCAGTTATTTTTTTGTCCTGTTTTTAATAATTGACCAAGTAGCCTTAGTCTTATTTTCTGCTTCCAGTGCTTGATAGCAGCTTTAAGTGTAGTTGAAGACCCTCACAAAAGTACTAGGCAAGTTGGTAATGAACTCCCGCTTAGTGCATCATCGGTGACGAGATTGCTGCAGAGTGAACATTTTAGTCCTTATCATATTAAGTTACTACGGGAATTAGATCTGCAGGATTAGAAAAGAAGAGTATTTTGTGGTCAGTGGGCTTCAGCAGGAACCTTAGTTCTTCAAGAATGTTATGTTTAGTGATGACTCTACATTTCACAGAAATGGATCTGTTATCAGACATAACTTTCATTATTATGATACTTGTATCCCCCTTTTTCACGCGAGACGTTAACTATCAACACAGATGGTCGCTTAATGTATGGGCCGACATAATAGGAAATCATATTATAGGGTCACATTTTTATTACTGATGATGTTTATCTTCATTTCGTACAGAACCACTTTGAAGTGATTTTTAACAGATTACCGGAATATACTCGCGAAAGAAGCAGGATGGGGCGCCGGCTCATTACAGACTAGCAGTAAGACGTTACCCACGCCAACGTTTCAATGGTCATTGGACAGGCAAAGGAGGCCCAGTGTCTTGGCCAGGAAGATCTCCTGACCTAACCAACCTAGAATTTTTTTGGCGGATATGTGGAGGAAATAGTGTACAAAACGGCTCCTACTAAAAGAGAGAACATGCAAGATCGAATTAGAGAGGTATTTCGAACAATCACTCCGAATATATTAAGAAATGTGACTCCTTTGGAAAAAGAATTCGTGCTTGTAATTTAAATTTAGGTCACATTGAACCTTATTTAAGAAAAAATTTAATGTTGAATCTATTGTGATAATTGTTAACGATGTTATTGCTAATTTCTTTTAGTTTTGTTCATGGCACTCTTGATATAACTGACCTGAAACTATACACAAGAGTTAGTAAGTACAATGACTGCCAACAAATCCAGCAAAACTTAGACAAAATATATCTATGGTCAACTAAAAACAAATTACAATTTAATATTGACAAATGTTTTGTACGAGAACGCAATTTGATTTTCACTACAAAATGAATGAGAGGGCACTGGCTAGGGTTGTGAAAATGCGGGATCTTGGAGTGACCTTTGACACTCAACTGACATTCAGAAGTCATATATATGATATTATAACTAGTAGGTCATCTAGAATGCATCGATTTATTGTTAGAAATCGTAAAGAGCCTAATGTTGTATGTGTCGAGACTTTGTATGTTTCATATGTGAGGAGATATTGAAATATTGTTATAATATAGAGTCCGGGCTATGAGAATCATAAATAAAGTATAGAAAAAATTCAAAATAAATTTTTAAGATATACAGGGTGTGTCAGAAGTACGGTACGTAACTTAAGGGGGCGATTCCTTATGATATTCTAAGAGAAAAAGTTCATATGAACATGCATCCGGAGTTGACCCGTTTTTGATGTACAGGGTGTGTTTTTTTTTAATAGTTTTTTTTATAATTTAATATCTATTTTATCTTTTTATTTTATTTTTGATTTCCCTTTTACAGTACGTACATGTATTTTATTTTATTATTCTTAGATATATTTTTGTATAAGGCATGCCTATTTGAATAAAGACTATTATTAATAATAGCCCTTGGACTTTGGGTGCTATGGAAGACGAACACCTTACTGACACGCCATGTAGAAACACCTCAAAATTAAAAAAATCGCTTTATCACTTAAACAAACATGAAACTCACCGTGAAAAATAATATTCCAACTGTTGTGAGAGCATTTGCTTTAGCTGCGGCAAGGGGTAGGCGGGTGGCTGAAGAGACTGTTGACCTTGCAACTGTGGAGGGAGTGATGGTGGACCAGAAGTCTCTGCAGGCATTATGGGACCATCGGCAACCTCAGCCATCCCGTTCACGACAGGGAGAGACTGTACCGGTACCTATTTGATAAAAAAATATGTATACTATCTACCATTTACATTATTGTAAGCATTTCCAATTGGAACAGTTTTATTCTTAATCAGGGAAATTTTCTATACTTAACACAATACTAACCGTTGATGGCCCAGGGGTGGAGGCTATATATTCGTGAGGATGGTGGTGATGGGCTTGATGAGGCGCCGGCGCCGCGCCGGGGGGCCCCGCCATCGGGGCTCCCGAGGGCTCAGGGACGGCGCCCGCGAACGCCGCCCCCGAGTTAAGTTTGCCAATGTCCCCATTCATGTACACGTAGCCTGAAAATGAAATTATATTTTATCACCTACAGATAGCAGACAGCATAACAGATAAAACCACAAGAAAAATGCTGTGAATTACGTTTAGTTCGCCTGTTGTGTTTTGCGAAAATCATTCTATGGGGTGTGATTTTAAAGTTAGGTAATATTCTATAACTTTTACGATTTTCTTGACCTGGAATCTAGCTGAAGTAAATAAAGGAAGTCGGCAATATTTTAATTTGTATCAATACACCGTCTTCATTCTTTCTAAACCTTTTGCACGCCTTGTGTACCTTGCTACCATCGATATTTTTTTCTCAAGTCAGACTCAAGAAACTAAATATTAAATAAAAATTGATTTCAAGACGCAAAACAGATGTACTTAATCATTCATGGGAATACTAAAGCCGTTTTTTATTTTAATTCTAGATAAGTATTTAATACTTTTTATTTTTAGGTATAAAACCCCTAGTAAGTACTAGGTACCAGCTAATCCAAATTGAAGGGAAATATCAGAGTTCCTTCCCTTATCAGGGCACTTAACATTACCATTATCTGAAAGCTTGACCCTCCACTATTTATTGCATCCTTCGAATCAGGGTTGAAAGGATTAAATCAATTGATTTAAATCTTTATAATATCAGAATATTTTGAAATGTGATAATTAAGGATACCCAATAAAATTTTAGTTTTAAATTATAAATAATGGTTTATTTTTAATGTGGGTAACAGTAAAATCTTTAATGCTAATATCGTTTAATATCTACTAGTAAACTAAACTCAATAAATATACCGGGTCACATAGATTTGATTCATCAGGCCAACAAATACAAAAACCAGCCAAAAATACTCCAGGGAGGAAAGAGAGTTTTGACAATAGTATGTTTGAATTTTTTTATCTTCTAATGTTGTCAATTTCGTTTTTATCCTCTTAGGCAATTTTTAAAGGTATGGCCTAAAGTTTTACTTAACTAAGCTCTAAGGGCGAGGCGAATTTTCATGTTCTGTCAATGTTTTGAAGGGTTTTGACAGGAATTAAAATAGAAAGACTGCTGGGAAAATAATTAAAATTATGTTGAACTCATTTCTTGCTATTTATAGAAAAAAAAACGATCCCCGCATTAACCTTTGCTTATTGCTATTTTTACTTCAATATTTCTTTTCTTTTATCAACACTTAAAATATATTTTAAATGGTTACATTAAGGGAAAAATTGGTGTTTGAGATCTAAGTTAAAAAACATGACTTATCAAAGTCATTATTCTAACAATTATTAAATTACTACAAAGAAAAACAAGGCCCAACCTGTAATAGCTATTTCCGTGGCAAGTTCCAAAAATGCTATATTACTGGAAGAGAAGGGTAATTGAAGGAAGAACCTTCGTGTTACTTACGCTAGTTTTTCTACAACCCTCGTTTACTAACGTATCGAAATTAGCTATATTCGGGATGGATGTAGAAAATATATTTTTTAACTATTCCTCAGTATATACCTAACTAAATCATATATTTTTTTAACTATTCCTCAGTATGTACCGAACTAAATCTTGTAATGCAATTGAAATAAAATCCAAGTACCTAAATTGTCTACAGAAGCATGAATGTGACAATATTACCAGGCAATTGGACAACCTAAATTAAAATTAAATAGATGTAGGAATTGAACTTTGGATACATTTTTGGATAAGGCACTCAAATAGACTTTTTATTTTTTGCACAATTATTTCACAATCAGTCGAGTGTTTAATTCCGGAGAATCAATGAAAAGAATTTATACGGACAAATATTGAGAAGACATAAAAACAGGGTATACTTAATTAGATCAATTTATTTCTTTAATTTCTAAAGAAATCGTTTTTTAAAATCTTAACTTGGACCCCGAAAAAATAACTGCTGTGGAACAAATAAACTTGTGATAGGGCAGTTTTGAAAAAATATGCGGTAGTATTAGTTAGTCATAATTTACCGATTTGTTGAATAAAAAGAGCAACAATAGACAGCAGCAGCTGTTAGGCAGAATACAGTTAATGTGACAACTTTTAAAAATATTGATCATTTTAAAATATGTTTATGATAAAAAGGTTGTGACCATTTAAATCTGACATTTTAAGACAGATATTTTTAAAGAATTTCACTTTTTACATTAGTTATACAGTGAGAACGTAAAAGTTCGAACAAACTCATTCAAAAAGCATGTGCTTTTTTTTTCGAAAAAAAACGCTCAGACCCGCCAATTTTTTATTTGGTTGTGCATTTTTTGAAGCTTATTTCATGTATACAGGTTGTCCCCAAAAACAAGTTACGACGGTTTCCTTTATATCTTTAAATGGATACTTCTATTTTATAATATTTTTTTGGATTCTGCATAAAATTCTAAACATATTTCATAAAATATGTCATATAGGTACTTGAATTCAGCCGTTTGCGAGAAAACTGCGTTTTAACTTAAAAGAACAACACATTATTTATTAGCGAAAAGAAAAGAAAATTCGAAAGAAACTAAAAGTCACTTTATCAAATGTTGAAAATGACCTCTACCAACAGTCTGGCAGTACCCGAGACGATCTTCAAATTCTCGCAGAACGTTATTAACGACGTAAGGTTCTATCAAACCTTTTTCGCCTCTAATTGTTCTTTAAATCTTAAGACTTATAATAACCTCACAAAAAAAAAATCTAAAAGGGTTAAATCTGGAGACCTGACGGGCCATTCAATTGGACCTCGTTGGCCAATCCATCGTTCGGGAAAAAAACTGTATTAAGGTACTCACGCACACGGCGGTTGCAATGGGCCGGAGCTCCGTTTTGCTTATACCAGAAAAAATGTTTCGCAACATATTGACTATATTTGTAAAAAGATAGGGAAAAAAATTGGTTTCTTTAGAAGAGTCTCTCATTATCTCAGTCATTGGTCTCGACTTCTTATCTTCAATACTATAGTGTACCCTCATTTTAACTTTTGCAACTCGCTGCTAATATCGTGCAGAAATATTGATGTACAAAGATTACAAGTGTTACAAAACAAAGCTATGAGATGTATTCTGTCTTGTACTCGATACACCCCGGTTAGACTAATGCTTAAGTCACTTGGATGGCTGTCGGTTTCGGAGAGCATTGAAGCGTCAAATCTTTTATTTATCTTCAAGATACAGCATGAATTATTGCCCTCATATTTAAAAGAGTACTTAATTCCTAGGTACCATCGACACTCGCATGACATCAGATCTAAAGACAATTTTGATATTCGGTTTGCTAGAACAACACACATGCAAAAAAGCCTCTTCAGTGATGGCTTAAGACTTTTCAATGCTCTGCCGGCGGACATCAAAAACTCGCCCAATGTGAGAACGTTTATGCGTGGTGTAAAGAACCATTTCATGTTAGCAACCCGTAAAACTTTCCTTCTTTTTAAAAATTCTTCTTTTGAATCTTTTTAAATATTCTTCTTTTAATTTTTAAATTTAGTTTTAGACTAAGAGCATTATATTAAAATGTCATAAATTATATTATATTTTTCTACATTCTATACGATTATTGTATTAATAAAAAATTGTATTTGTTTATAATAGCATTTATGCTAAAATAAAAACATTTTCATTTCATTTCATTTCATCAGGGCCTTCTGGATTAGGGTATAATGTGGCAAGGCACGGTTCTAGATAATTTTCTAAAAATTCTAAATATGTTTCACCTGTCAATAAATTCCAAAATTCTATTTTCAACAATGCCGGATATTGGGTGTGACATTCCATAATCCAGCGTAGATTTTCTGTAGCCCAATACCGACAGTTTTGTTTGTTTACACTTCCATTCAAACAAAACGTTGCCTCATCCGAAAATACAATTCGTTTCGAAAACTGTGAATGATTATTGCACATAGCATCATTATCTCGCCAAATTGGGCTCTTCTGCCTGGATCACCTTCATTGAGTTCCTAAACCAATTGGACTTTGTAAGGATGGAATTCATTTTTGTCTAAATACTTTAGGACGGATGTTTTGCAGATATGATTTTCCAAAGCAATATGTAGTACCTAGTACTCGCCTTATGATGGTCTTCTTGAACCGACAATAACAGTTTTAATTGTGTATCTTCTAATACCGCAGGTCGACCTTTCGTAAAATTGTCCCTAACGTGACCTAAATCTCTATATTTTTCTTCCATTTTACGGACAGTAGATCGAGATATCGGTTCTCTGCGAGGATACTTGTTATTGAAGAGATCGCAAACTTCCATTTGTGTGCGCATTCTCCATAACCAATCATTATTAATATTTCTATTCGTTCTATTTCACTTAAGTGTACCATTTTTTTTAAAACTACAAGATTATCAAAATAAATTTTGCCAGACACTTTGACTTGAGGGAAAACTACTTTAACCAGAGGACAACCTAACAAACAAAGGCTTTATATACAACCATGATTTAGGTAATAATAAAAAATCATCTGTAAAAATCCTAATATCGATTTTCTCGCAAACGGCTTAATATGATATATTTCATGTAATAATCATGAAATATGTTTAGAATTTTATGCAGAATCCAAAAAAGTATTTGTAGTACCTATATTGTCAGGTTGAAGTTTTTTTTTTCTTTTAAGGTAAGGCACAGCACTGCAGGATCCAGCGCTGGATTAAGGGGGGGGGGGGCTATAGCCCCGGGCCCCGTCATTCAAAGGGCTCCAGAAACCAACCGAAAAGCCTTTACCGTTATTTAAAGGCCCCTGAGTTCGAATGGCCTTCAAGATTGAAATAATCTATTGGTTAACGTTCAAATTAGACAATTGTATAGTAGCGTAGCGGCACCGTAGACGAACAACGTGTACGGTGATAGCGGACACCTATAATTTATTTGTAAAGGGTTACCGCCAAACAACAAAAAATTGGGTTATTCTACACGAAATTAATTTTTTTCGTATTAATAAAATCACGATGTTGTTACATCCACCTCAAAAGTGATATACATCCCTTGTCATCAATTATGATGGAATTTTTAATGCCTTGAAACAATTAGCCGAAGACACGTCAGAAAAAAAAGATACTAGAAACGATGCATTTTTTTTAAAGAAGCAATTGGTGAAACTTGAAACTGCTTTTATGGCTACTTTTTGGAAACAATTATTAGAGCGGTTTATTGCCACCAATACTTTTTTACAAAAACCCGGTCTCGATGTCATAACGGGACATAAAATGTTAGCTTTATTGTTAGAATTTGTTTGTAATCTACGAGGTCAATTCGAATCCTTAAAATAAATGGCCAAAGATATATCTTCGGTTTTAAACACTTCATACAAAGAGGCATATCAACGTAGAAGCGTAAAAAAATTAGCTGACGGCTCAAGATCAATTTCGCATAGAATCGTTCCAGCGAATGATAGATAAAATAAGATCTGAGCTTAAAAAGCGAAATGAAGCTTACAAAGAAATAAGTGATCTTTTTGGATTATTTAGCCAGTAAACTATTCTTTCTTCAGAAGAAATATCTACCAATGCCAAAACTTTAATTTCTCAATACCCCAACGACTGAGACAACTTGGCTTACGAACTTATTCAGTTTTCTTTATATTTAATAGCTCTAAATATTGAAAGTGTTACTAGTGTTCCCTTCCTTCTAAGTCATTTAATTGAGAAGTATTTGTTAGAAATATTTCCAAAGACATATATAGCTTTAAGAATTTATTTATGCATCCCAATTACTTAACATCCCAAAACTGCGAAAGCGAAAGATCATTTGTCTTCAATAGATTTTGGCGATATTACTGATACATTTTCAACTTTAGAAACACGCAAAAAAAGATTTTAAAGATGATTGTTTGTTACGGTAAAAGTTTACATTACTTTTGTTTGTTCTTTGTTATGTCTTTGTCTTTGTTTGCATTCTTATACAAAATATAATACTATAAATATTTTATTTGTCTTTATTAAGGGCCCCTCCAGGTTTTTTAGCCCCGGGCCCACATCTTCCCTAATCCGGCGCTGGCAGGATCAATCTTTTTATGGTGCGTGTGCGCAGGAAACGATTCACATTGGTCTTGAATCTTTGGAGATTATACTTATTGGGGAACACTACCTCAGGGAGGTCGTTTCAGAATGATGACGTTCTCCAGATAAAAGAATTATTCAACAGTGTTGTTCGAGGGACACTAAGCTGAATCACGTACGGGTGGGCTGCAGTGGCTCGTCGTGTATTTAAACTATGCACCGCTCTGGGTGGAATCAAGCGGGCAACCTCAGTTGAGCACTTGCCATGAAAATATTTGTAAAATAGAATCAAGTCGTCAACCTGCCTGAAGCATGCGGAACGCCTCGATAACTATATTATCATCAATTCAATTTATCAAAATTGTAAACTCAAATATTTCAAAAACGGTTGAACTAAATGTTGACATGTTATACATTTATGAAATGAGGGGAAAAAGATCTTTCATTCTGGCGGGAAACATATACGACGTTGTTCCGTTTAAAAAAAGAAAACTTGCAATTGTTTTTCAACTTTGCGATGCGCGAATGTTTTTTTTTTGATAAGCTTAAAAGATAACACGGAAGAAATTATGCAACTTTTGTACTAAAAGTTTTTTTTGTCACTTATATAAACCCCTGTAGTGGATACGCAAATATAAAAAAAAAACCCTGTATACTTCTTGCAAAACAATTTCCGACGTACGTCGGTCAGTCAGCTGATAATTTTAAATCCGTAAGGAGAAAATTAAATTTGGGCAAAAATTTTTAAAATTTCATGCGATATTGAATGTAGTACAAACTTAAAATATTGTTCTTTGATACGAATCCACTAATAGCAAATATTTTGTTTATTAAAGCTTGTAAAAATTAATATAATTTGAATTTTATTGGCAGACAGTTGGCAACGGAACTGTCAACGGTGCGGTGCGCCAGCTCGTAGGTTGGCCTATTTTGACGTTTTGTTTGCGTTTCGTGAAAACCTAACCTTTATTGTTCTGTGGTTTGGTGTTGTTGTGCATCTATTTTTTAACAAAAACTCCAGATCTTTTCATAAATAGCATTAAAAACTGTTCTTTTAAGAACAACAAAAGTGCACATACATATCTCTGTCGATTAAGTGGTTTACTATTTCTGAAAAATGCCGAAGCAATTACATAGCCGCTGCAAAGAGCTAATAGCGCCTCTAATAAGCTATTTTCAGGAGGAACTAAACAACAACGGCCATTGTCAACCTTGACAGCAGTTAGAGAAGTAACTTTAACGAGCATGTTAAGGTCTATATATTTTTCTTCTACTTTACTTATTTTTAGCGTGTAGCAGCTGCACTAAGTTTGAATATATCCACTGTAAGCGCAGTTTTAACAACAGTTAAGGAAAATAAATTATTAGAATCACCTAAGAAGAAACGTTCTTATTCAAAGAGAGTTGTAAATTTGACAAGATTAGATATAAGTTCTATTGGTGACACTATTTATGGAATGTACGAAACGAGTAAGTTGTATTATTCAAAAACTATAATATTTTACATTGGTTCTGCTTAAGCTGTAAATTTTTTTAGAACATCATGTAACTTTGACCACTTCTAAGTAAGAAATAAAAGACAGACAACTGTTTGACGGTTGTCTTAACTCTTTCAGAAACCTCTTAAAGGAAATAGGCTTCGGATGGAAAAAAGATGAACCAAGGCGAGGGCTTATGGAACTTTCCCATGTCGCTTTCAAACGACTGCTTTTTTTGAAAGAATATATATGAAAGAAAAAGAAGCATCCTTGTATTAACTCGTTTTCTTGGAAGAAACATGGATTTGTCAGAATGGCACCATTGGTCGATCTAGGCAAGATGCAAATAAAAGAAGTGATCTGTGATCTACTAAAGTTGATGGTAAAAGGTATTATGCAGTAAACAAATATATAAACTATGGGAAATTTAGCTAGGTAAAACATATTTTTCTAGGTACATAATACTTCATGCTGGTAGCAAAGATGGTTTTGTTAAGGGCGTAGGGAAAATTTTCTCTTCTAAAACTAAGCCGAGTGACTACCCTGGAGAAATAAATCAGCAAAACTTTACCTATGTGTAATTTTAGGTATATTTTTGCTTCGCCTACTTTTATAAAAATACGGAATAATAAAATAGATTAATAGCCAAAGTACCTATATATAAAAAAAAGTAACAATAAAATTACATGACTATTCCAATACAATTTAGGTATATATTGTTATCCTGGAAGATTTCAAAAATAAAGTAAATAAATTCGTGTTTATTTTTGTAAATTTATCTTGCTTTTATGAAAAAAAAAACAGTGTGGTTCCCTCACTCGGTTATTTTGGTTACAAGCTGGCAACACTGCCGATAACTGACGTCACTCGAGAGGTGTGACGTGCAACGGAAATTGTTTTGCAAGGAGTATACATAACATGTTTCAAATTGGATCAAAACGCATTTTGATTTCCAAGATGCCTTCAGATCATTAAGGATATCTCAAATTTGAAACTAAATAATAAAAAGTAAGAATATTTCATTCCCATTTTAAAAAATTCTGCTAGAGCTAGAGTTCAAATTAGGAATTTTTTTCTAAATAAAAAATAGATGTCTTCAAAAACTGAAGAAAATAATTTAAATATCAGTGCTTAAAGAATATTAAAAGGTTCCTTAAATAACAAATTTTATCACTACTTTTCCCATGTCACTTGTATACGTTGTTTTACAGACGCCATATTGTTTTTTGTAAAATAGCTTTTATGCCGCTATTTTGAAAGTAAATGTCAACTTGTAGTATGTCATTTAAAAGGTAATTTTGAGAAGAATTCGATTGTCCAATAACAAAATACAGGTTGTCATCTAAAATAATTGGCTTTACTAACTAGGTAACTAACCAACGTTAATTTGGCTTATAGGTGAAAAATGAAGAATCTTTTAACATAAAGGGTACAATGATTTTGTTTACACCCGGTATCATAATTAAAGTCTGGATGGTGGATGTTTGCCGGTGCGTCATAGATCGACGATCAATAGACAACGTGATATATAACTCCCCCATCTTTGTTTATTATAACCTTAAAGTGAATAAAAACATAATAGAATGTCTTCGGGCTTGCGCAATACGTCTCGAATTCAAAGTAACGTGCTAGACAGAGACAAAAATGTTTAGCAGAGTTGTCAATTGATTTCAAAGTCATCGTTTTGATCTGTCAACTTTAATTTGTTTTTAAACGTTTTTGTGCCTTGATATTTAATTTAATCCTACAAGCTGTTCTTTTCACAGCTATTTTTATCGTACTTTCGTGTTGGCGGTTAGTATTTATATACCTATTTGTTATTACTAATTCAAGTCCGAATGATAGCCATAAAAATTTTGACGTTTATGACCTTAGTCTTTGTTGTGACTTTTTGAATCTCATAGTTTTGAATACATTCATATGGTTTTAGTCACGTGCAAGCAATGAATAACGCACCGGCAAAGATCCACCGGTGGCGACTGTCCCTATCTTAAACAATGAGATTTTTCTAGGCATATTAAATAACTACATTTCTACATCCATATTATAAAAAAATTTGAAAAATTGAAAATGCCTCTAAAACATACAGTATTAATTGTAATTGTATGCAAATTTATATTCCAGCCTAAACAAACCAGCAAAAAGTTCAAAATACATAATTAAAAAAATTCATTGATTTAAGTAAGTAGTATTTTTTAAATTATACTGGCTTTATTAATTCAGTCTATATAAAAATTAATAAGACTACTAGAAGAACTATTTGAAACATACTTAAACCGAGAGATGGTTCACAATCCAGGAAAGAGGCGTGGTTAACATTGATCCATAAGAAGGGAAGCAGAAACTAATCTCTAAAATGAGAAAAAGGTCCAAACGAATAGAAAAACTAATTTATTATTTGTTGATCTTACCATGAGAGAAGGGTTAAAGTGGGATGGGAATCAGATGACACAACCTTCAATACACTATACTCTGTGAGGCATTTTTAAATAGGTATTTGAGTAATGTACTTTGCTGTCTCAATTGATCTTTCCGACCACAACATCACCCCACGAAAGTAGAACATCTGAAGGAGCTAGCTTAAGAGTAAGAACTAAAACCAACTAATGACCAAAGGGTATTTAATTAATTGGACAGGTAAAAGTAGTTTAATTCATTTGATTGGATCATTTTATATATATTATATCTAAGTATGCAGGATAACGAAGTACCTACCATTTATTTTTATTCATAAATTCTCAGAGAAATATTTTGTTGGACTTGAAAGGATATAAAAACTGATTTGTTGGAAACAATTAAATTACTTTTTAAAAAATAACCTAAATTTAAAAATGCAAATTCATCAAAAACACAATCATAGGATCAAAGGTGTAACATAGAAGGTCACTACAAGATTAAACAGAACCAGACCTTCCTGATAAGTCCTTAGTATAAGAACAAGCAGTAACGGAAGGACTGTCAGGATCAAGATAATATGTTGGTGATGTCAAGCCAATATGACGTAACTCAACAACTAACCTGAACAACAACAAAATCAAGTATATGTGAAATTGTCCTATTTTTGAACACAATATTTTGGTTAGTGCAGTAGGTATCTCTAACCCTAATGATGATTTTCTTAGTTATGAATTTTAAAGTGTATAGTTTGTCTAAATTAGTACTATGTCTTAATTATTAGTTTTAATTTCACTTTTTAAAAGAAATAAAACTGATTGTAAATTTTTTAGGATTCCTACTGATATTACTGATCATGACTTGTGTAAAAACTAACTATACAGGGTGTTTGTTAATAGCATGCTAATATTTAAGAAGGTTATTCTTGGGTCCATTTTTAGAAAAAAAACTTCTTATGAACTTATGTCCTAAAGGTCTTAAGTGTTGAACTACAAAGTGCAGAAGTTTTAAGAAAAAAAATCTTTTTTTTTATGATAACTTTGGTATGACCCTGTATATTTTTGTGAAACATGGTACGCATCTTCTATGCATCAAAAGGCATTTTCTGCTGTACAACATGATTTTATATTTTTGCCAGTGGCGTTCATGAGGGATTTGCATCGAATCATTTTAAAAAGAAAGGTGAAACGCCACTGCTTTCTTAAAGTAAAAGTTATTTTTGAACTCCTCATTCCTTTTTGAGCAGATCTGGTATTTTTATTTTGTTTCGTTTGACGTATGGTTTTCGCATAAAAAAATAAAATTCATTTATTTGCATCTCGCTAGACCACTTACGAGAAAAAACAATTTATTGAAGTTATGTAACTTTAAAACTATAAACAATAATTTATTTAAGAGAATTATTTGTAAACGGTAAAATAATGAAATTATAGTAATTTAAATACATTTTGGAACACAAAATTACCCTGAACGCACAAAGAAATAAATTAAATCAGATATTGAAAATGTCCACCTCTTGCAAATATGCATGCCTCTGCTCTTTTCTCTTACGTACTCTTTGGAAACTGCCGGGACAGTTTCTAATAGTTTCGCAACAAACTATGATACGATTTCTCAACTGCTGTTCAGTATGAATTGGTGTGCTGTAAACTAATGTTCTAAGATGACCCCACAGGAAGTAATCCAAACTATTGAGGTCTGTGGACCTAGGTGGTCATGCCTGTGGTCCTTCGCGACCTATCCACCGATTATTGTAATTTTGGTTTAAATGTCCGCGCGCCACAGCTCTAAAGTGCACTGGGCACTGGCGCCCCGTCGTGCATAAACCACAGTCGATTTCTTACTAAAATGGGAACATCTTCCATCAAAGCTAGAAATTCTTCTTCGAGAAACTGCCGGTAATTATGCCCATTCAACCTCCCGTGAAGAAAATAGGGTTCAATTAAATAGTCACCGCATATTCCAGCCCAAAAACGGAAAACTGCGCCTGCTGACGAAATTCCAAGATTGCATGTGGGTTTTCTTTAGCCCAAAAATGATTACTGTGAAAGTTTTGGATGGCGTTTCTAGAAAAATTGGATTCATCGGTGAATAAAGTTTCAGTATTAAATAATGGATTTTCAATTACTTTTTGAAAAAACCATTGGCAAAAGTTTATCCGTAATGGAGTCGCGTGTGAGTAGAGCCTGAGCACGTTGGATATGGTAGGGATATAATAAAGTCATTGACAAGAATATGTCAGACAAGAACATGTGAGATATTTAAAATGTTTCCAATTTTTCGCGTACTTAATTCGGGATCTTCCTCGACTGAATTTAAAACCACGACCTCAATTTCTGATATTCTTACAGTACGTTGTACTCCTTTTAGATGATTGTTTGGTTCAAAACTTCCCTTTTCGTACAACCTACTATATGAATGTTTAAACGTGTTTGTGCATCCGGAATATTTCTATTTGGAAAGCGGTTTCCGTACAACCGCCTGGCTTCTAGTGCGTTACCATCAGCAAGCCCATACATGTAATAAAATTCATATCTGCAAACTCAGAATTCGTGAAATGGACCTCGAAATGGACCATGTTTTTTAATAATAGGATTAATTTTAATTACTTAAATACGTAACAACTAGACTAGGTAGACAACTGCCAAAACTGTTTATGTTTACAAAACAAAATCTGCTTCTTACCTGCTTCTACTATTTCATAACAACGTACAAATGAATGAATTTATTTTTTCATGCGAAAACCATACGTCAAACGAAACAAAATGAAAAGATCAGATTTGCTCAGAAGGGAATGATGATCTTAAAAACAATTTGTACTTTAAGAGAAAGCGCTGGCGTATCACCTTTCTCTTTAAAATGATTAGGTGCAAATCCCACACGAACGCCACTGGCAAGAATAAAAAATCATGTTGTACAACAGAAAATGCCTTTTGATGCATAGAAGATGCGTACCTACCACGTTTCTAGTGATCGACCGATATGACTTTTTTAGCCGATACCGATAATCGGCCGATACCGATAATGTCTTGGCCGATAACGATATATATCGGCATATCGGCCCTTTTTAATTGATAACATTATTAATGTCTAAAATCTGAATATTCTGTAATATAATTTATAATTCTTTAACGTTCAATTTAAAATCACAAAAATAAAAACAAAAATTGCACTTTGGCAACACAGCAATAGGCGGTAATTTATGTGGCTCAGCGCCAAGTCATTGGTGAATCCCCTTAATTTGAATTTCTCGGTGAATCCCGTTGCATTCAGTATTGCATTCTTAAAGCAGATCGTTTTAAGTTCGAATATTTCTTGGCGTAATTTAGTTAATCTTTAACAAAGACATAATATTAATAGTTAATAATAATCCTATTGGAGTTTGGTGGAGTGCAAAGTAGCGAAATGGATGGAAAAAGTATTTATTGGAAATATTTCATAAAGAATAAATTATCCCCAGCAGATAAGAAATCCACCGCAAAATGTAAATTGTGTGACATAACCATTTCATTAGGGGGAGTGGGAAAATCGGCGAATACCTCAAACATGAAATACCATTTAGAGAAAAAACATCCTCAAGAATATTATAAATTGAAAGGGACTGATTCAAGCTCAGGTTAGTACTAAATTTTTATTTTCCAGTTCACGTTATAAAAATATTTACCAACAATAGGACCTGCTCATTCAGGATTATATTATTATATAGGATTGAGGGGCAAACCACCCAGGAATTTTTTGCTAAAAATCTAGGAATTTATTTTATTAGGAATTTAGGGAATTTTAAGGGAATTTGTGTAAAAAAATTACTGAAAAAATCTGAAGAATTAAGTAATTTGTTGGGAATTTGGGGAAATTAAAGGAATTTGTGTAGGAGGGGGGACATTTTTCTTTTTCATCACTTTAAATCGTTTCATTAACAATTAACACCTACGATATGATTTTATTTAAAAACAAATTTTCCCGTTTACTTCAACGTTTTGACTTTTGATCACCCTGAGTCTATTTTTTTTAGAAACGGCTGGACCTTCTAGTAGTTCTAGTAGTACTTCTAACTCTAACTCTAAGCTATTGCAAGTCTCACTGGCTGACTCTTTCAAGCAAATGCAAAAGTGGGACATTAATTCATCCAGAGCGAAGGAGTTTCACTACCTTATAGGTGAAATGATATGTTTAGATAATCAGCTATTCAGCATTGTATCAGATGACGGCTTTACTCGGCTACTAAAGAAAGCTATTCCAAATTATGAAATTCCTTCTGACAAATACTTCAGAGAAAAAGTTGTACCAGATATTTACTCAAGATGTAAAGCACAAGTGACTCAAAAAATTTCAAATATGTTGGGAAAAGCATCTTTTACTACAGATATTTTTTGGACGTGCAAATATACAAACAGTTCTTTTTTGTCTCTCACAATCCATTTTTTTGAAAAAACATGTTTAAGTTTAAATCAGAGATCCCATTTTTCACTTGCCTGCAAGAAGTTCCCAGGATCTCATACAGGAGACGCCTAGCTGAAGCATTTAATTCTTTGTTACAAGAATGGAATATAAAAAGGGAACATATTCACTTAGTATTAGCAGACAATGCTGCCAATATGAGGAATGGTTTTGTTAAGGCAAAAGTAAATTATGAAGCATGCTTCATTCATTCTTTACAACTTGTAATACAGGATGCTATACAAAGTCAACGTTCAGTCAGTGATTTAATAGCAAGATCAAGAAAAATCGTTTCGCATTTTAATCACTCTCAAATTGCTTGCGATAAACTAAGTAAACTACAAGAACAACTAAACCTTCCCAAACACAAACTTTTCCAAGATGTACAAACACGTTGGAATTCCTCATTTTATCTACTCTCTCGCCTACTTGAACAAAAACAAGCAGTAAATTTATATATTTTGGATCATGGGACTCTTACAGACTTGACATTTTCCGAATGGGAATTAGTTGGAAGCATTTTAAATTTGTTAAAGCCATTTGAAGACATAACAAAAATTACAAGTTCTTCAGACTGCTGCATATCTGAAGTCATTCCATTTGTTTCGACTATCACTGCCTATCTTAACAAAGAAAACGCTAATTTTGCAGGAGTAGGTACAATGAAAGAAGAATTGAAAAACAGCTTGAATAAACGATTTCAGAATATATTTATAAAAAAACATTATACCATCGCGACTTTCTTGGATCCTCGCTTCAAAGACAATTTTTTTACAAAAGACCGTGATTTTATATGCGAATACATAACTACAAATCTAAAGTCCCAAATAAAAGAAAACAATACATCTGTAGAACATTCCAGTTCCCCTGACATTTCGGATTACATTCAAGACCATACAATAAATGAAACTATAGATTCTATAGAAATTGATAGTGATGACAACGAACCACTTGCTAAGTATGTTCGAACTTCTGAACCTGAGACTAGTCGAACATCTGGCCAAAATCTGTTTTGGGAAATCTACGAAGAATTTGCCGGAGAAGGGATGAGCTCCACAAAAACAAAAACCATTCCAACAACATCTTCTTGTGACACAAAATCATCTTCTAGGGCATCCATTTGTGAAGAAGTGAATGCTGAAATTACAGAATATAAGAAACATCCTCTTCTTGAAAGAAAAGCGAATCCCATTTCTTGGTGGCAAGAAAAACGAGAAGTTCTACCATTATTATATAATCAAGCTCTTATATATTTATCTGCACCAGTTGGCAGTGTTGCAAGTGAGCAAATGTTTTCAGAAGCTGGAACCGTAAATTCGGCGAAAAGGAATCGGCTGAATCCAGAAACAACCGAGAAACTAATATTTTTACATGATAATTTGCCTAAACTACATTATTCATATTAAATGCCTATTTCATGTTATATCTACCATAATTTCTTAAGATTAACTTATTTGAAATATTACTTTAAATTTAAATATAAAAAAAATGTTTTAAGCTGCTATGGTTGTTTTTATACATCGGCCGATATAGCCGATATATATTTACATCTATCGGCCGATATATCGGTATCGGTATCGGTCGATCACTACACGTTTCACAAAAATATATAGGTAGGGTCATACCATAGTTATCATAAAAAAAAGGTTTTTTTTCTTAAAACTTTAGCACCCTGTAGTTTAACAGTTAAGACTTTTAGGACATATGTTTATAGAAAGTTTTTTTCTTAAAATGGACCCAAGAATAACCTACTTAAATATTAGCATGTTATTAAGAAACACCCTGTATGTGTAATTCACACTACCGTCACTACCAACAAACTATTTCATTTGATACCATTTTCAAGTACTTAGTGCAAACTTCATTAAAAAACTTTTTTTGAAAAACTATAGGTAGCATAGGTAATTTATCTTTCCGTAATATATATCAATTTTGTTCCTGGACGTTTGTCAATACTAAACACTATTTCAAAAATATCTATCCCTAACAAGTTTCAGCCAAATTAGGAGGGTACATAATAAAACAGCAAAAAAAAGAAACATTAATTTATCAATCAATAAGAGACACACAAACTTAAGGGAACTCTGCTAATTTATTTATAATAATTGGATCAACGACCTGAAGTAGAAATAGCACTCAAGATGGCATTTTATTGAAATAATTTTAAAACAATTAGTCTTGACAATGACAGGTAATTCTTAACTTTACACCTTGATTTTATTGTATATGAAGGTAGGTATATGAAACACAAAAAAAATAAAAAAAATTAGTACCTAGGTACCCAATTACTTTATTAACTAAGTTACTTTAATGAGATAAAATTATCAAATGCACCAGAGTAGATAAATATTTTTTATTATTATGACCTATTTAGCGGAGTTAGATACTTGTTTTAACAAATAGGTGGCTAAATACAACATTTTCCTGAGTGTTAAGTTTATTATGCGAGATATTATGTAACAACGTTAGAAAAGAAAATTATAGTATATCAAGACAAGATGCAAAAAATGATAGGTAAGTATTGTTGCTGAAAAGTCAAAATCCATGAAGTGTATCAATGATTTTATTTTCTTCAAGATTACCACAGGTTATGTGGTTAGTTAAATCATGACCTCAATAGTTTTCGCCTGGCTATGGCAATGACGTACCAACATGCAGAAAATGTTAATTCTGAGAGATAAGTTCAGGAGAAGCTGGTGGAAGCGTTGTGATGTTAAATGTTTATTTGCTATTAATTGATCTATTTTGTTATTATGTGGATTTAATAAAACCATTTACTTAAAAAATCCTGGTGATCTTCAAAACCTAGCAACATTTGTTTGAAATTTAAGTGTTGAAAGCTGCGACACTTACAGAAAAATTTGCTTATTTGACATTTCAGTGGTAAAAGTTGCCACTCTTTACATAAAGTATTTATTTGATTTGCTGTGTTGAAAGCTCTTACTCTCTGCATAATTCGGTGAGAGAGTTTATTTTAAGTAATAACAGATTCTAGAAATGTGTTTCTTCAGCAAGCAAACTGTTGGTATAGAATTTTCAGCGAGTGAACCTGCAATATGGCGGGGTAGACAATTCATGTCAGTACTTACACTCCAATCGCCTATAATTAAAGACAAAAAGTTATTAGGAATTCACATCACAAATGATTCAAATTTAATTGAAAACATGAACAAAACCAACTTTTAATAGATGGATCATATATATCTGTCATATTTCTTTGTGTTAAGTTAAATACATGTTAGAGAGAGACACATATTGGTGATACACTAAAACGGAACCATCATAGGCTTACAGGGCAGGCCAGGCTTTGCTGGACATTGTTTGAATGTTTTGATGTGTCAACCTTAATTCATTTTTATACATTTTTGTGCCATGAAACTATTTAATTCTAAAACACAGTTCTTTTCAGAACTATTGTACTGCCAGTAAGTATTTTTGGACATTTGGTATATTATATTCATTATAAGTATTCTAATTATGGAAAATAACATATTTGCTTATGATTCGCTTATATCTTGCAGCGATAAGAATCTAAATGTAGCAATAAGAAAAACTCAAGAGGGAATTAGAGAGAATTGAGCAATACCTAAATATAAACAAACTAAAACTTAATGTTGATAAAACTAAAGCTATGATCCAGAATTGAAATTGTTACGAAATTTAAGTATTTGGGGTTCTATATTGATAACTTATTGACTTATAGAAATCACTTTGAATACATTAAAAAAAAAATTGGCACCAAACTATTTTTCTTTTCTAGAATTGCAGGGAATCTCTCAATGAATTCCAGACTGCTTGTATATCAAACCATAATACAGCCTCACTTTCATTACTGTTCTAGCCTTCTTTACCTTCTAGATAATATTTGTAAAGCATCGTTGCAAAAATTACAAAATCGTAACATGAGAATTATACTTCGCTGTAATCGATACACCCCAATATGTTTAATGTTACAGTGCCTTGAATGGCGTTCAGTTAAACTCTCACTAAAGTATTCCACTATGGTTTTCATTTTTAAAATTTTGCATAATCTCCTACCCTCTTATTTAAGTCAAACCATTACCCGGGTCAATGAGATTCACAATCATTATACTAGACATAGTACAAATATATATATTAGGAAAACAAGCCTTAAAAGGACTATGAATTCTCTATTCTTTAAGTGTATTAATGAATATAATGGATTACCTACTAGGCTTATTGTGATGTATGATAATCCATTGTTCTTTGTATTTTTTTATTTCTATTTTATGTAAGATAATTTATTATTATTGTATTATTAGGATGTATTAACCTATTCCGAAATATATTATTATTACATTTTTGAAGTCCGGCTCTGACCCTAACTGGCTGTCTGCCATTGTATTTGCTATCAATATTATTCCTACTAAAAATTAAATAGCTAGAATTTAACTTTTGTCACATGACATGTCATCTTGCAGTTTTACTCGCTGAAAATTCTATAGGTACCTCTTTCTTACAGATGTTAACATTCCACCTTCAGGGAGAATTAAAATTCGAGAGGGAAATGCGATTTACAGTCAAGTCTGAGTCTGTGAGCAACTAAACTAGACTCTTTATCGATACCTTTGGTTACTAAATAGATAGAATTACAGGAATTTTTAGCAGAATTATTATTAAGATTTTGTTAACAGTTGTAAATGAACCCTATTAAAAAAAAAAACAGAAAATGGATTAGATAGGTAGATACATACTACTTATGTCAGCACTTTTTTTTCTTTACCAAAATATCGTAAAAAGAGAGAAATTGGGAACTACCAGTGTGAATCTCGACCAGAAAGCTCAACAGTTCATCAACAGACAATTCCTAGAGAAAACCGGTAGATTTAACAAGTGACCTAGTTGCTCTACTGATGCTGATGATGAACATAATATTTCTGAAGTTGTATGTACGTGTATCTGGCCAGTGTAAACAAATTAAACATCAATTATGTACCTACACAAATCAGCATCATGCTCGGGATCATGATTAGTACTCCAACTTGTTTGTTTATAAGTAAAGTTTATAATTTTTACTTTTCTAGAATTACTGCACTATATTTGAGACTATTAGTAGATATTATATAAGTTTTCAAGATCCTAAGAATAATACTGACAAAAAAGTAAACTAACCTATAAATATGACCACATAGTTTTTGATGTGTTTGGAAAAAAGTTTGTAGAAGACAGCACATACTGTAAGTATGTAAAAATACTTTGCATAATAATTTTGTTTGCCAGTATGGTAAAAATAGCATATCCTGACCAAATTAAATTGTTTAACAATAAAATAGCAATAAACCAATAATTTAGATATATCCGGGTATATCAATCAACATGAAAATCTAGGAAAAGCAAGAAAATAAGCAATAAAGGTCTAAAATAATTTAAATCTGTCAAATCATTCACTGATAGATTTGTACCATACTTTTAATTTGGGTTGTACCTATCATAAAATATTATAGAAAAAAGGGCGAGTGAAAGTCACACAAGTACAACAGACAGATAAATTTAAATATTATAAAACAGTACATACCATGCATGGTATTAAGGTGGTGATAGTTGCAGCAGAAGTGGAACCTAACCTTATTTTCGAAAAGTGATGGGTGTAATATTTGACGTCAAGGTCATTTACACTCAATAAACTAGGACCGTTCTTAATAGCCGCGAAGGAATTTGCAAAAATGCATTTTGCTATTGAACTAGGCGAGGAACTAATCAGCCAGATACAAATTGCCGATTTGGGCACGGACTTGGACGTACACTTGGGCAATTTTACCAATCGGTTGGCATATTTTTGTGTTGACACATTTTCGATCAACTTTAGTTTAGGAAAGTTACGTGATATCGCAAAACTCCGACGAAAATAGTGATCCCTGCGGCCTATTTAAAAGCTAAAAGTGCAATAGGACACTAACCGGACTAACCACTGTATTGCGAGATGCAAAAAGGGCACGACGAAATTCGAAAATAAAGCGAGTTTTCTTTATAATTACCACGGCGCAGGGAAGGCACCGATTCGGCCCGAGACAAGCCACTCGAAATACCAAAATAAACCACCTAACGCGACGTAATTCCGAAAATTTTCGGGTTTTCGGCCAAAAGCATGTGCCTAATTATTCGGCTTCCATAAAATGACTTGTCCTTACGGGTGGCACAGGATATAGATTAGCCGCCGCAGATGTTTTCGTTGTCGCTTCTCGATCGTTCACACACTTGCCACACAAACTGGACACCCGTCAGAAATCACTAATTAATCTACACAATCAATAAGAAATTTTGCTTACCGCTTATAATTACTTTTGCAAAATTCGACACAATTTCACACCGAACTGGCAAAATGGCCGTCGCAGGGGCACATGCCACACAAAACTAGTAAACTGTCCAATCAAAATAATTTCGAGCGAAACGTGTGCCGCCACCTGTCCGACAATAGCCCAAACACACGACCTTTAAGCCGAAAATTTAATTAAAATATGAAAAATCACTCCAATAAAGTACGTTTGCTTCCGATTTTTCTTAAGAAAATTACTTACTTACCGTCTAAAGTGTGAGGGCACGTATATTCGGGATGTAAAGCCGACTGGCAATGATCCCAGCCGTGGGTTTCCAAATTTACATGGGAATCTAGTCCACTTGGTTCGATTTCGTTATAAAAGGCACTGGAAGTCAATGGTCCAGACAGGGGCGGAGGTGCAGAAGGTCCAGGAGGGTTTACCTAAAAAGTAAAACGAGACACCACACTAACTTTAAATTTAAAAAATATTAAAACAACTAAATTGACCATACACAAATGAATGTAAACACCGAGTACGCGAGCTTCCTGTCTAAACCAATGATTGGCGTTGCTCTGAACGTAAACAAACTTTTCATTGACTCTTGCGATTATTGGCATACTTAACTGAAATTATTATACGAACATATTTCTATCTAGCCAATCGATTTAACAAGGGAAAGTATATGATGAACTGAACTTCCTCTTTAGTTAGCTAGTTTATGTCTTATTTTTCTTGACTTTTATTTACAATATTAGATTTATAAAATTTGGTTTACATAGGTAATAGGTAGGTACCACGCCTATCTAATACACCCTACACCATTGATCATACCTATTGTCAGTGTTTATTAGTTATAATAATTCTATAGATAAAGGTAGTACAGTGGAGTAGCCAGAGTAGCTTCATATGTGGGGCGGGGGGTAGGCCTTAGTAACGAATGCATGATTAAAATAAAACTAACATTAAAAAAATCGCTTTTTGTGTATTTTATATGATTTTATTTCAATAAAATGTTTTTGTGTCAAATATATTCCATTATTATTAGATTTTCACTTTTAACACGAATAAAGAACATGAATTACCATAAAAGTCTGGAGATCATTATTTTCCTTTTGAATTTGTTGCTATAGAACTAAAAATTTGAAGCAATAAAAGGTAACAATATTAAATATATCGTATGGCGGCTGTATAGGCATCCGGACTCGCACCTGCCTCGCCTGCTCCTGCCACAGATCGCCACTGGGGGATATAAAAATATTAAAAACCAGTATAGTCTTAAGGCATGCAAAATTATTTGCGACAATTATAAATTAAAAAATAATTCATATAAAAACAAAATCTATAACAGTCTTGTCTTAGCATCAATACCTATATTATACTTACAGGGCTTCTAGGGTAGATAGAACACAAGAAAAAAAAAAAAGTTTATATGAACATGGGTCTGGGAACGCTTCGTAAGGGAGCTATAGGATACAGACCTCTTTGAAGATTGCCTTCAAAAACTAGTTTTCGTTTTGTAGCTCCGGAATTTTACTTCATCAGCTACCGCAACCAATTTTGGGACATAAATTACTGTTAGTAAGTTCATTTATTTAAACTTATTGGACAATGTTAACTTTAACCAGGGGCGTGCAAACCAGGGGAGTATTAGAGTAAATTTTGCCCCATTCCTCTAAGGTTTCAATTTCTTGCCATTTTGTTCAGAATATGATTTTTCTATGCCTTTTACATAAAAAAGGATACTCTATGTAAATGTCGCTAAATGTCACCGTTTTTCGGAAATTGGCTGAAAACTATAGTTAAGATACAAAAATGAATTATTGAAGTCTTAAAGAAATTAGGTCAATTAGGTTTTGTGATTGTGCTGGTTTGTGTTATATTTTCTTAGGTACCGAGAACGGACGGAGCTTTCTTGCTCTGGACCTAGAACAGAAATAAAAAAAATTCTGCCCCCTAATAAGTAAAGTAAACCTACTGAAAATGTTATAGCAATTCCAACTAACTTAAATTTAATTGCCATCCTGTTTTAAATATCTAGTAAGTAAGTCCTTGGTTGATTTGAGATTCAGTAAAGATTCAATACAGAGAGGAAGGTATACCAGAGTATACCTACTGAAACAGACAGTGGCGCAACCAGGGGGGAAGGGAAAATCAAGAGGTAAGAGTTGGCACTACTAATTTTTAATTTAATATTCTGAACTAGATTGGTAAAAACGTTATTTGTTTCAGGCTTATATACAGAAAATGCCGAGGCAGGATGTTTAGTGCCAATCTAGTTCTACTTTGTTAACAGGGGTATACAGGGTGTCACACCGGGAACCGCTTCGATCTAAATATGGAAAACTATATACATAGAAAATTTTTGAAACTGCTGGGGGCAACCCGGCTAAAATATTACCAATAGGGTGACACTCCCGGTTAAACTGGAAGTAGGTGTCAACTTATTGCTTATTTTAAATGCTAGATATTATTATACTTTTGAATTATACGTAAGACTCTAGGCAGATTTTATATATCATGTCCTATACCCAAGTCTAAGCGTTCTTGACATGTTTAAGGTTTTTTGTCAAGAAATTACGTTTGAAGGCCATAAAATAATTATCAATTTCTCCTATAAGGAAGTCTGTATTATTTAATTTGGGTTATATTCCTTGTTAAAAAGGAGCTGCTTTAATAGATTTTTTATAATGTTTTGATAACTACTAATACAGGGTGTTCAAACTGAAATCTGCAATAAATCTACATTTTCAAATGGAACCCCCTAAATTTTATAAATATTTCTTATTTAGCGTTAAAAATAAGGGTAAGTTTGTATAAGGTTGTCCGTTCGAAAAATTTATAGTTTTCGAAATATTGCCAATTTAATATTTTTATATGTCCATTTTGCTTCGAATATTAAGTTAGTTAAGTATTCCCAGTTGGCTATGAGTTTAATTACTCCTAGTTGAAAACAGTGAAATGTTAAGGATATGTATAATAAAGCTGTCACTTCACAAATTATTAATAATCATGCAGGGGCGCTTAAAATAAACAAACGAAGATTATTTAAACTTATTTATTATTTACGGAGAATGTGATAAAGTTGAATTTCATCACAAATAAATCATCTCGAAACATCTCGGCTTCCGGTCGGTTTTCCTCTTCTAGAAAAATGGGGATTTTATCTCTTAATTCATAAACACGTTGCAGAAATATCCCACGTGATAATCATCTTGCCTGGCAATAAAATAGTAACGCTGAATGTACTGCACCTATGTCTTTACACAGTCTTTACAAGAAAATATTTTTGATTTTAGGGGTCTCATTTTTATATAATTTACTACGGTTAATTATTTACCACCGTCGCTAGAATAATATTCAGACCAGGACTCATTTCTTTGGAAGCCAGAGCTTCTCTGTGGATCATGCAATGTGTCCAAATAGGTATAGGATAGAGTCGCAGCTTAGGTATGGGATTCCTTTTTGGGGTGCGGGTGCTCACTATCTAACTAATGCCTTATTTATTATTCAGAAAAGAGCAGTGCGTTTTATTGCGGGGATCAGTCAGAGAGAAACATGTAGACCCTGTTTCCTCTCTCAAAGCATACTGAGCCTTACCTCTTTGTTTATACTTGAGACAGCCCTCTTATCTATAAGAATCGTAGAGCATTTCTGGGCCCCACCACCCACTATGAGACTCGCCGGGTTCTTGACCTTCCTCTTCCACTGCCCATTCCATCAAGGGCTTTCACCCAGAGATCTCTAATTTACCAGGGAAGAAAAATATTTAACAACTTACCCTTGAATATTAGGACTGTTCCCTCGGTGCGGCTTTTTCGAAGGTCTCTTACAGCACTGCTGCTGGAGAGAGCATATTATTCTTTGGACGAATTTTTCGAGTGACAACTAGACAGTGCGCCTCCGGGTGTCTGGAATATAGTTTTTCGGCTACCTTTATGTGTTGCATCCTTACCTCTCGCTTATGATTAGGTACGCTTAATGATTATGCACATTATACACATTTTTGACTTCAAATTTGATTTCTAATAGTTTTCTATGTTTTGTCATTAAGTTTCTCTGTTCCCTTTTATGTTTTTTATTGTTTATTTACTTTGCTTTGTTGTTTAGTTTATTTTACCTACTTAAGATTTTAATGTTATTTGTACGTTTTTGATTCAATTGTATATATTTTTTTAATATTTTAAGTCTTATTTATTAACAATGCTTTGTCACATAAAACTTTGTTTTTCTTGACAATAAAGTAGTTGAAATTGAAATTGAAAATTGATACACTGTGAAGATTTTTGTTTCACAAGTGCTTGTAAACTTTGGAATTTTCCAGACATTGTACGGGCACCATCTGTGCAATTTTTCTACTGTCACGCAACTTCCCGAGAAGCTGATGCTCTACATCTTCAACTACTTATATCACCAATTCGACGGGCAACAGTATCATTTGATAGAGTATGGACTGCAATTGTTTTGCAAAATTATCTTCAAACATATTTTGTACAATCTCGAATTGCAGCGGGCAGAATAAGCTCTTTACCAATGATATAAAAGCAAGTAAAGCTTCTTCATTCACAAACATTAGTTTTTTTAAAAAATGATTTTTGCTTTTTGTATGATTTTAATTTTAATTCAAAGAATTTCGGGGTTTGCCAACGTAGCTACTCACTATGAAGCGTCCAAATGTCGTTTAAGTTTATAAGGTTTCATGCGGTCTGCTGAAAAAATGTTTGAGTAAATGACACACCGGGGCCTTTCTTCTTCATTTACTTCAGTGCTGGTAAACCCAACATTTAAATACTCTTGAGAATATTTTCTTGATTTTATCTTTGAAACTACTCTGCTCTGTGCACTTATTGATGCTTCATTATCGTCTAATGCTCGCTTACGCCCACTTAAATATTTATCCATGGTGCTGTATAATTTTACGAGCAACTCGAATATCGTTTATCGCAGATAACACTCAAATTACAACATACACATTCACTGCACACTAGTGCACACCAGTATCGACTCTACTGAGACTGGCTGGAACTGAACGAGATGCAGCATTTATACATGCCGCGCAGACGCCCCAGAATGTTCGAGACAAATCGGAACTTCTCGCGAAGTCGCGAGAATGTCCGATATGGTGGACGTAAGACAAAGAGGCATCGATTCTGGTTTTATCGATGCAGCGGATTGGTGTTGCTGAATATAAATAAATTTATATATTTGTGGTAATTTTTCACGTTTTTTATCAAGGTCGTAGTGTAGCTTTAGCGTCAAAATACAAGTAAATTAAATATAAATTAATATTACAATTATGTGAAAATTATTGCGTGAGGGGGGGAGAATTGTTGTGAATTGATAAAATTGGGTCGCGAATACTAAAAGGCTGGGAAACGCTGACCTACGGGTAGAGCAAACCCATTTAATAAATCATGCACCCTCTGTATATTTTGAAGGGGTAGTTCTTATATCAGCAAAAGATTTTTTTTATTTCGGCTCTGTTTGGGAGATCAATTTTTATTAAACTCTGATAGGCGTAGGTATACAATACATTATGGCGATGCAAATAAATGCTATTTATTTATTTAATCGAAAACCGTTCGTCACACAAACAAAAGTCTAGAGATCATTTTTGCTCAATGATTAGTCGCAATTATGAAAATATTATTTATTTTAAAGAAAAACAGTGGCGTATCCATTTTTTTGTTAAAATTATCAAAAAACATTCTAGCACGCTACTGCATGGTAGAAATAGATAATATCTTATGAAATGTGTTTTTATGCCGTTGCTACACTAGTAAAATTCAAAATAACATCTAAAGCGGTCTCAAGAATAATAAAGGGCCACCTTTTTTATTATTTTTAACACCCTGTATTTCAAAACTTCAGGTTTTGCGGACCTATGTTGATATCAGAACTTTTTATCCTAAAACCATCCAAGGGTTGATAAGGGTCAGCATTCATCAATTATGAAACATGCACCCTGTAATAGTATTTACACACTTTATTTTATTGAATAAGGTATACATGTAAGTGTTGTGAAATATACAGAGTGTTTCATTAATATTGCAAAAATTCAGAATGAGTTTCTCTGCTTAAGAATATGAAGAAAGTTCCTATAAACCTATGTCCGGAAATGCTTCGTTTCGGAGAATTAAGCTTTTTGAAAAAAATCGGTTTCTAATAATTTTTTTCCCGATTTTATTGAAATTCGGTACCGTTATTCATAATGATGAGGAGCTTAATTAGCCGCGACTAGATTAAATTTATTAAGTCCAGTGGCGTCCGGGGAAGCACCTCAGCGAACATTATTGACGAAAAAATGTACGTCACTGACTTTTTTCTGACCTTGATATTTTTTCTCGGATTCACCAACTAATTATACAACTTTTTTTATCCCTGAATGGTATTCGCATCATGCTTCGTTTCAAAAGAAGAAATAAAAACCATGCACTTTATTGCATGTACAAAAAAAATAAAAGGTATGTTTTGATGTCTAACTGACCTGTTTTGTTAATAACAAGTCAAAAATGAATAACGCTACTAACGCTGAAATAACTCAGATGCATTTCAATTATGGACTAGCAAATGCAAATTCTGAAAAAGCTCGGCGAATTTGTTAGAAACGTTATATCCAAACAGAGTACTGTCATGTGCCAAAACATTTAGACAGCTCCATGCAAGATTGAGTGAGACTGGGAATTTTAAACGTAGTACGGAACTTATTCCTGGCAGTAGCCACGCCTGAGTTAGAAGAGGCTATACTTCAAGAGAAGAATTTTTTACCCAACATTTTATTTAACGATAAAGCCTCTTTTTCAAGATGATAAACCATTATGAATTTTCATAACGAACATTATTGGGCGGACGATGATCCTCTTAATATTAGAAAAGATAGTTTTCAGCAACAATTTTCGGTGAATGTATGGGCAGGGATCATTAGCGACTATCTTATTGGACCATACTTTTTACCACCTCGATTGAATAGAAACTTCTATACGCAGTTTCTAGCTGAAGAACTTGACGTTCTGACAGAAGACGTACCCCTACAAATAAGAACTCTAATATATGGTTTATGCACGACGCCGCCCCAACTCATTTTAGCCCATAGAATAAAGAAACAAAGTTTGTTTCTTTTATTCTATGTTTTAGCCTAGTTGCTCGTCAATACCTCGTTTGTAAACACTTTCCTAATTACTGGATTGAACGCGCAGGTCCCCAAGGTTGGCCAGCTCACAGTCCCGATTTGAATCCTCTATAGAGACTATTATTTGTGGGGTCACCTAAAATCTCTTGTATACAAGACGCCTGTACTAGATGAAAACTTTAGAATTCGAATTAGGAGCCGTCCATAAAGGCCGTCACGGTTTTTCAGAATATTTTTGATCCTCCCCCCCCCCCCCCCCTCCCCCAATGTTACAAATGGTCACATTTTTTAGACCCCCCCCCCTATGTCACGTCACAAAATTAAAATAAAAAATAAGACATTGTCGCGGTTAATAATGTCAATAGCATATGTGGTAAATAAATAGCAGTAAAAACAAATAGGAATTCATAGCCATTAATCGAAACATTTATTTATATTACATTTAAAAAAATGATAATAAAATACAAGTTATTATTCCAGACGTCACATTTTCATTCCCCCCCCCCCCTCCCTGTCACAAATGGTCACATCTTGCTAGACCCCCTCCCCCCTCAAGCCGTGACGTCCTTTATGGATGGCCCCTTATTGAAAGTTGCATTGCGTTACGAAATAATGCAACTTCTTCAACCTGTAAGAAAATCAATGGTGAGACGATTGCAATGCAATCATGCGTTTTATCAGAGGAGAGGATAGTCTGCCTAGGGAACTCCAATGTTGCCAAAGTTATTCGATCAGCTGTTTTTAAATTTGTAGGTTATGTTAGTCTCGTTGGCTTTTATTCTACGGTTACTAGATTAACTGAAGTTTGTAAGCAATTGAGTGGTCCTGTGGATATAGCATTTGTGTATGATGCCATAGGCCCAGGATCGATTCCCGTTTCAAGGACTTTTTCTTAATGACTTTTTTTAGTTTTCTTATTACTTTTTTTTAGTTTTTATATAACTCCTTTACTTTTTTTTAAAGTAGATCGACTCAAAAAGGGCTGGTAAATAATTGGCCGGTGAACTTGAAAAAGGCGAATTGGAACCAAAGAGGTGGATAGATGCCGTGTTAGCGTCTGTTTAACCAATAAAGTCTATATTTATTAGTTACAGCATTATTTAGTTGAGTTAAGCAATATAATGTTTCAATCCGTTACGTAACATAAAACATAATATCTTGTTTGACATTTCCGACCGACATGCGCCTATTTCTGACGCCACCAATGATTGAATTGCTTTGGCAACATTGGAGTTCCCTAGGCAGGCTATCCTCTCGTTTTTATCAGAAGGTGGCCATTTTCAACGTTTGCTTTCATTAACTGTTGCATTTTTTTTTTAATCATTATTTAAAAAAATTATTTTATTTTCAATTTAAATGTTTTAATTAACTTTGAAGTAAGTACATAGGTATTTTTTTTGTACATGCATTAAAGTGGTTTTTATTTTTTATCTCGCAAACAAAGCAAGATACAAAAATAATTCAAGAGACACAAAAGTTCTATTGTCAGTTGATAAATTCGAAAGGAAACATCAAGATTAGAAAAGGTCAGTGGCGTACATTTTTTCTCAATAATATTCGTTAAGGTGCTCCCCGGGACGCCACTGGACTTAATAAATTTAATCTAGTTAGGGCTAACTAAGCCCCCTGTTATTATGAATATCGGTATCAAATTTCAATAGAATCGGAAAAAGGATATTTAAAGAAATTATAAAAAGCTGATTTTTTTTTTAAACTTTAAGACTCTGTATATTAAAAATGGGGCAACTTCGGACACATGTTCATATGAACATGTACCGTATTTCTAAAACACCCTGTGTAAACATATTATGTCCGGAAATGCTTCGTTTTAGAGATCCAGGGTGTTACAATTTTTTAACGAAACAAAAAATATTACGCCACTGCCGCTTTCTCTTTTGATAACACTGTTCTGTAGCCAGTTAAATGGCTAATGCAAAGTACCTTTTGATATTTTTTTAATCTCGGCTTTGTTTAGGGGTTAAATGCAATTTTATAAAACTATGATATATTGCAATATAATAATATGCAAATAAATATCATTTCATTTCTTATTATTATTTTTCTAGAGAACGGTTGCTCGTAGCGACTTCTACCTAGTACACCTTTTTCACGTAAAATAACAGAATTTTAAAATTCGAATTTCGCATTTTAGAAAACCCCTAAATACCAATTTTAGTTCAAATATCGACATTATTTCAAAAATTATTTAGAAAAAGCAATAAATAAATAAAAATAATAAAGCTTCACAATCCCATACTACTGTAATTCTTTACTATGTATCAAACAAAGTTATTAATAAATAAATAAATAAAAATAATTTATAAATGTAACATATAAGCTTGATCTGCTTGATTGAGAATGTCGCTACATCTCTACATGCATATGGATCGCGACAAACTTAAGAATATCGATAATTGAATACATGCCAGCCGCCCGCGCCGCCAAAACAACACTATCGATCGTCAAAATAAACCACGACGTTTACCGCCTCCACCCTTTATTTAAAACATATTCAAAATATTCGCACTAAATAAATAATCTTAATGATCTGACAAAAAAAACAATGAGAACATTTAGGTAAAAATAGCAATGAAATAAAATAGTGCCGTTACCTTCCCTTATATAGAGGAAATTATTGAATTTAAAATAATTTTACTAATAAAGCAGAAACAATTTGTATACAAGTTTTATCCCTGACACACTAGATCATAGAAACGTGAATAAAACAGAAATATGATATGCTTGTCTTGATACCGTCCAAATTACGCCACACCAACGTGACCTAGTACAAAAAGTAAACATATGGCAACTTACCTTTTGAATAATGTAACATCTCGGGTTAAACGCGGTGCAAATATAAGTACCGTCCGCGTCGAGACAAGCCGTCAAGGGGTCGCCCGGAGGCCTGCACGGGTTCCGACACGGCGGTGTGGGGCCTTTACGAAAAGGCATCTGGTTGAGCGCGGGGCACTAGATCTAAGGCATGCCGACCTGTTGAGTCGGGGCGAGTTACAGCTGATTGGGAGGCGCGCCGGCGTCGTGGGGCGTCGCGGTGCCTGGATTTAGACGCCGCCGCCTCCGCGTTTTCCGAACGTCGTCTCTTCTGACTGGAAAAGTGCGTGGGAAGTGATGGATCGGGGTTGATATGGATGGTGTGAGGAAATATTATTTATATAAATGTACATAGGTACCCCTACATCTAATATGATAGTAGTTTCTTAGTCGATTTGTTAAGTTGCAAATCATATACCTATATATTAATTATATTGGTTCATTCTCTAAATAAAGCGTTTGAGTCTGAATCAGGAGTTATGAATTATATTATTTTTCCACTACTAACCTATAACATCGCCATTATTGACCGATTATTAACGCTAGAAATCGTTTTTCTCTACCTTATAAGTTATTATTGACCATGGTCAATAATAAGGCATTGAAATCCATTATTGACCGATCTTCAAGAATCTATTTGAAGGCAGGTAACTTGAATTTTTGATTCTACAACATGAATTCATAAACATGAATGTGGTTAGGCAACCAGATAGTTATCAATACATATTAGATTGCTTGATATTGTAAAATATCGATACAATCAACATTTTTTCTGCTTCCATCCTTAATTCTGTAGATGTACACATAGTATCACTAACATTTTCTTCGCTCATTTTTTAAAAAAACGGAAAACTCGTGAAATCTGATGACATAAATGAACAAAAATTGACATTAACAAAGCCACCTGACAAAACAACAATAGTATATTATTAACCAAGGTTTAGACAGCCATCATTATTGCCCGAGCGGCGAGTTTAAATCACGAGGAGCGAAGCGACCGACGAGGGATTTAAGACGCGAGGGCTATAATAAGCTGTCTAAACCGTGGTTAATATATTATTTTTTCCACTACTACAAACTTTTATATGACATTTATCTTTATAGTATTAATAATTATTATAAAAAATTATAGGTAGGTATAAGTATATTTTTTAATCAAGTTACCTGCGCTTTGGAATTGGCAAAATATTTTGTTGTTTTGTCAGGTGGCTTTGTCAATGTCAATTTGTGTTCATTTGTGTCATCAGATTTCACGAGTTTTGCGTTTTTTTAAAAAATGATCGAAGAAAATGTTAGTGATAATATTATGTGTACCTACACCTCCCGAATTAGGGATGGAAGCAGAAAAAATGTTGATTGTATCGATATTTTACAATATCATTAAGTAATCTAATATGTATTGATAATTATCTGGTTGCCTAACCACAATGAATTGATGTTGTAGAATTAAAAAATCAAGTTACCTGCGTTCAAACAAAATTCGGTTAAGGTCAAAGATCGGTCAATAATGGATTTCAATGGCTTATTATTGACCATGGTCAATAATGACTTATAAGGTAGAGAAAAACGATTTCTAGCGTTAATAATCGGTCAATAATGGCGATGTTGTAGGTTAGTAGTGGAAAAAATATTTTCCCAACTTCAAAGCGCAGGTAACTTGATTAAAAAATATACTTATACCTACCTGTCATTTTTTATAATTTTATTATTAATACTATAAAGATAAATGTCTTATAAAAGTTTGTAGTAGTGGAAAAAATGTTATATTAACCACGGTTTAGACAGCTTATAGCCCTCGCGTCTTAAATCCCTCGTCGCTCCGCTCCTCGTGATTTAAACTTGCCGCTCGGGCAATAATGATGGCTGTCTAAACCTTGGTTAATAATATACTATTTTGACTTCTGACTCGTAATTATTATCATCATATAAAACCGAGTCGAAATTGTGCATACTATACTGGGTTAGTGGAAAGTACCGGAACGCTTAAATATCTTGAAAACCGCTAAAGCTGCGCTTAAAAAATTCGGCAGTTATATAGAGGTTTCTCGGCATGCGGAATTGAAAAATGATATCGGCACTGTTGCCAGATTTCCCAGTTTGCGCTACACATATAGTCGTTTCGTTATTTTTAATTGAATGCCCCATTTATTTTTACTGAAATGAATTGGACGTCTTAAGCTTAGCAAGATCCTATTTTTTTTTAATTTTATCTTTACTAACTGCCGAATTTTTTAAGCGCAGCTTTAGCGGTTTCGAAGATATTTAAGCGTTCTAGTACTTTTGACTGAAAAAGCGGTGTTGTCATATCTCAGCAACTAGTAGAGATAAAATTTAAAGAAATTGGGATCTTGCTAAGCTTGAGACGTCCAACGTCCAATTCATTATTGGAGTAAAAATAAATGGGGCATTCAATTTAAAATAACGAAACGACCATGTGTAGCGCAAAACTGGAAAATCTGGCAACAGCAGTGCCGATATCATTTTTCAAATCCGCATGCCGAGAACCTCTAACTGCCGAATTTTTTAAGCGCAGCTTTAGCGGTTTTGAAGATATTTAAGCGTTCCGGTACTTCCTACTAACCCGGTATAATATGGTATGGTATGATCCACCTCATTTTTTTATAAAACCGCTAAAACGGCACTCTTAATTTCAATTTTTAAATAATAGAATAGAATTTTTATTCGTAAATTACACTCTTAACAAGCATTTTTACATGTCATAAATAGGATAAAATAAAATGAAATAAAAAGTATATAAATACGTACAGACGGGTGATAGAATAACTAAATCAAAGACATAGGATAACAATATAACTGGGCTAACAATAAATTCTACAATATAACAACAATTTACCTCAGTAACTCAATACAATAAAATACATTTAGATACATAACACAGTTTAAAAATTTAGTTACTAGTTTACTAGTTACTAGTTACTATTTAGGTACTCCTCAATTGAATAGAAAGCATTCTGGATTAAATGCTTTTTTATAACTAGCTTGAACCTTTTTTCGTCTAAAGTCCTAATGCCACGTGGTAACGTATTAAAAAATTTTATGCCATAGAAGTTGGTGCCGCTTCTAGCCCTTGATAAACGGAGATGATTGAGAACTAGGTTTGAGTTGTGTCTAGTATGATAGATATGAACGTCAGTGTGCGATTTGAAGTCGTGTAAATTTTGTTTGATGTACATAAGGCACTGCAAGATATAGATGCATGGGAGCGTCATTACACCAAGGCGAATGAAACTCGGTCGGCAGTCCTCCCGGTATCCCAACCCTGAAATTATTCGGATACATCTACGTTGTAGTTTAAATATTTGACTTGAATGACTGGAATGGCCCCATTTCAGAATCGCATAGGACATGTTTGACCCAAAGTATCCATGGTAAGCCGAGGGCAGTGTCTTCAGAGACACGCATCCAGACAAGCTTCGAATAAGGTATATTGATTTCGACAATCTTTTACTAAGTTTGGCAACATGACTCTCCCACGATAACCTAGTATCCAAACACACGCCCAGAAAGTTTATTTCTTTCAGGCAGTCAGCCAACAAATGATGGTCGCCATGCTCTCGCCGCAGGCTAAAGTTAATGGTTTGAGTTTTGCCCTCATTCATACACAGTCTGTTTGCCAAAAACCAGTCCTTAATACTAGACATTGTTGCATCGATGTGCGATTCATTGATACGAGAGGGGTGATATCCCTCAAAAGTTGTTGTATCATCGGCAAAAAGGATGAGCTTGCCGTTATTTTGGAGGTTTGTTAGTTCATTTATGTATATCAAAAAAAGGACTGGTCCCAGGGCTGAACCCTGGGGTACCCCATAACGAATCTCCAGGGTCTAAGAGCTACACCGATTATAAGAAACGTACTGTGTACGGTCTGAGAGATATGAGTTGAGTAGTTTTACACTACCCAACTGAAAACCGTAAAGTGAGAGCTTTTTAAGTAAGATATCATGGGGTATGCAATCAAACGCCTTGGTTAGATCCAAGCAGGAAGCATATGTGTCATGCCCCTCCTCAAAGCCATTCAGAATATGTCCCATAAGACAATCAATGGCAAGGGTAGTCGTTCTCTTATTACGGAAGCCAAACTGGTAATGAGAAAAAATGTTATTACTTTCAAGGTGTTCAGTAATTTGCGTCTTTAGGGCAGACTCAAAGATCTTCGATAAAATGGGCAGCAAAGATATTGGACGATAATTTGAGCAATCATCAACAGAGCCCTTGCTCTTGTATATAGGTATAGTTTTAGCTTTTTTAAGTACTGCTGGAAATGTACAGGGTTATCCAACCAAGACTAGACAAGGCGATTTTTTGACTTTTCCTGTACTTTTATAAAAAAACTGAAATAGCCATCTTAAGTCATTTTCTCCCGCGAATTCGAATATCTTCAGCAAAAAACAATTGAACATCAAACAAAAGTACTAGGGGTCACTTTGATATTTTTTTAAATGGGATGCCGTATTTTTAATGAGCTTATCCGATTTCTCATATAAATTTTGATCTAAAATGTTGGATTTTTAATTCAAAAACGCCTTTTTTCTTCAGTTTTAAATTCGGAAAATGTTCGTCTACCGTAAGATTAATACCTGATAGATGGATACCCGTTTCACCTGTTCACCCTTTAACCTGCTTTAAAGCGTCCGTCAGTCAAAAAATCCCATTTAAAAAAATATCAAAGTGACCCCTAGTACTTTTGTTTGATGTTCAATTGTTTTTTGCTGAAGATATTCGAATTCGCGGGAGAAAATGACTTAAGATGGCTATTTCAGTTTTTTTATAAAAGTACAGGAAAAGTCAAAAAATCGCCTTGTCTAGTCTTGGTTGGATAACCCTGTACACAGAACAATAGCGTGGTTAATAAGCTTCGTAAGTTTGTACACTAGGTATATGATTTTTTAAGGTTTTAATGATCCTTACGTCTATGTCGTAACAATCTTTACTTTTACTATTTTTTATATTGGTAATTATTTCTCTAGTGTCGTTAAATGAGATTTCTTTGAAGGTAAAAGCGGGATTGGGTATGATGTTTTTTAAGTATTCTGAAAAGTGGTTAACAGGGGGTGGAAGATCATTTATAACCCTACTAGCCACATTCACGAAGAAATTATTAAAGTTTTCAGCGTTTAAGGTCTCTGAAGACCTTGAGACACTGGTAGGCTGGTTTCTCCTTATGACTTGCCACATGGCAATAATTAACGCGCGAAAACGCTAGCCGCCATACTTGTTTGGACGTGACGTACCACTACACCCAATTTCTGTAAACAAACCCAGGCATCAGATATATAATCGGCACAGTGGTTCTTTGCCGGTTCGTCATTACTTCCACGTGACTAAAACCATATGGCTCTGAAAAGGAAAGGTAGAATTATTATAATTTGAATTTCGAGAAACAAAAACGTTTAAAAACAAAATAAAGTTAACAAACCGCGCGAGATGATGACTTTGACTTATAACATCAATGGACAACTCTCCAAATATCCCTTGTTTCTGTCTAGCACATTACTTTGAATTCGAGACGTATTGTTATATTATTATTATAGCTTTAAAAGTAAATAAAACATAACAGATAGCGTCTCCGGGGTTGCGCAATACGTTTCGAAATCAAAGTAACGTGCTAGAGAAAGACAAAGATGTTTGGAGTCTTTGGAGAATTGTCCATTGATTTCAAAGTCATCTTTTTTACCTGTCAACTTGTTTTCAAACGTTTTTGTGCCTTGAAATTAAATTCAATCCTAAAAAGTGTTCGGTTCAGAGCTATTCTTATCGTACTTTCGTGTTGGCGATAAATATTTCTATATTTGTTATTATTTATTCAAGTCCGAATGCTAGCTACGAAAATTTTGACGTTTATGAAGTTGATCTTTCTTTTGACTTTTTGAATCTCGTAATTTTGATTAGATTTATATGGTTTTAGTCACGTCACGTGGAAGTAATGACGCACCGGCAAAAAACCACCCGACTGTATGTGAAACCTGGTAACTGTCCATGCAGTGGCTCTATTTACTAGTGAGTAGTGACGTCACATACAAAACCATTAGGGCGGCTAGCCTTTATCACTCCCTGTGACATATAGACCTGTAACTTTGTTTCTGTTTTTCTGTGACATATACTAAAAATATGTGGCTTTTTTAACATTAATTAAATTTTTATCAATAAAAACTCATATTATATGGTTAGGTTTCTGAATTAATGCACCGACCATCGTATTTTCATTATTATTTCAAATTAAATTCTCATATTGTAAATCACTGAAAAATTAATAGAGTAGGTAAAAAAACTGGTAACTCCACTGGATACAATAAATAACGCTCAACCGCGGTCATGAGAACAGGCATGTTACTGTTGTTGATCATAGAATAGGAGGGCACCCTCTTATTTCTATGGTGTTGATCACTACTACTGGTATAGTAACAATTTTCTCTGCGGTTCGGGTGGCTTAATGACATCGTTGTCACTGTCACTTTAAAGTTCGTGTCGTGCTCAAACGTCAGTAAATTTTGAAGTTTTGTGGACGTCGTTGGTTGGTTGTCCAATAATTTATTTGTATACTGTGGAGTCAGTTTAATTGATTAAATAGGATTAATCATTTAAAAAAGGACAAACCCTTTTTGCTCTCGTTAAAAAGCAATGGCATCCCCTGTGATTCTCGCAGCAACGGCTAAACATACCGCTACGGTATCTAATATATTCTTTACAATATTTAGGTTAAATATCTAATGTATAATTTTTTTAGCTTATTTTTCTTCATGGACTTGGTGATACAGGGTAAGTTAAATTCCAGAACTTAAAAGAGAACAATTAGGAATAAAACTACTATTCGCATAATCGCCATTACTTTCAATTGGTTGTTAAAAGAAATGTTAGTATAAATATAAAATCCCAAGTAAGCTTCGTATTGGACACATGTCTTTTCCCCTTTTCTATATAATCAACTCAAGTTTATGCGTTAAACTAAACTGAAATACTACAGCATATTAATATATATCTTTATGTTTATATTTGTAGAATTAAGGTTAGTTAAGTTGATTTATAAATTGATTATTGTAATAATATGTTAGCTAATTAATATTAGGCTCGGTATTAGGCTTGCCTACTGAAATATATGTTATTACTATTTATTATTATTATATAAATACCTATTAGCTTAAATGTAATTGCATTATTTCAAAGGCATATATTTATATATAAAACAAAAATGATTTAAATCAGAGAGTAGGTTCAGAAGACGGAATAGCAACAAATGTGTGGCAACTTTTTGATGTTGCATTAATTTTGTCCAGGAGTTTTATTTATTTAATAGAATTTTGAATTCATGGTAAGTCAATTTAGAGGTTTCATTTTTCCTTAGACAAGGATGGGCACAAGCTATGAATGCAGTAAGAGCTCCATTTGTCAAAGTGATATGTCCCACTGCCAGTACCATTCCAGTAACTCTCAATGCAGGTTTCCGCATGCCCTCGTGGTTTGACTTAAAGACTCTTGATGAATCAGGACCGGAAGATGATGAAGGTTTGCTTTACTAGTTTTAATAACTAAAAGTTACCCAAATACTTTAAAAAATTAAAGCCATAGTATTCAAAATAAATTGTGGCATGCGTGAGTTTGAATATTGTTAATTATTGAAGGAATAGTTGTATTTGAAAATACATACCTTGTTTTTTTCTATCTGAATACATACAATTAATACTCCTAGATGGTGTTAAGTTAAACATTTAACTCTTTATATATATAGGTATAAAAACTGCTGCCAGCCAGATCCATATATTAATCGCTAACGAGATTAAAGCAGGTATTCCAGCAGAACGCATCTTGATTGGTGGATTTTCTCAAGGTGGAGCACTCGCCCTGTATTCAGCATTGACGTTTCCACAAAGATTGGCTGGAGTGGTAGGTCTCTCCTGTTGGTTACCACTCCGAAAGACTTTTCCAGCTGCTAAAAAGTGTCCTGATGACATACCAGTAAGTATTTTGTACTGAACAAGTTGTTTTCTTGTATTTCTGCGCCTTCAAAGTAACACGGCATAACTGATGTTTTTAAATTTGTTCACAAATCAAGGGAACCTATTATGGCTCACTTTTCAAAAAAATTGCGTAAGCAAACAATAACAATATTGAAATGGCGAAAGCTGAGACAAATATACAGTGGTAAATATAAAATACTCGAATATCTCGAAAATCAATTCCAATTTACTATAATATGGATACCTACAGGGTGTCTGGTTAGTATATGGCATACTCTCAGGACTACTCAGGAGCGTATTGGGGAGGTGGATATAATCCTCATTTGTCATAGAAAGAATATTCTTAAAGTGCCCCTTAAGAGAGATATAGAGCTCCAAAGGGGTAATAATAATAATAATAATAATATCGTTTATTTCTCCAATTTAAAAGTAATACACATAGTGACAATAATTGAAAAAAACGTCAAAAAAGATTGTTACAAAATTACAGAAAATACAAAGAAATAAAACAAATTACAAGAAAAATTCATTAAGACTATAGCAGTTCTTTTGTAGTAGATTTTTCTTTAGTCTATTCCAGGGTTGGGCTGATTTAAATCACTTGATTTTTTTTTAATCATGATTTAAATCACTTTATTTAAAAAAAAAAAAAATCATGATTTAATGAAACTATTTATTTTTAATTCAGAACAATGAACAATATAACATATTAAAAAACTATTTACTTCCACTCCCTTGAACAATCAACATCAAAATACGCGAGACCTATTGGGCCACGGCAATTTATAGATCGGGAAAGAATCAAATCGCGACAGGAATTTTCTTGCAAGAAGCGCGAGTTACATTCCATAAAACTGTTGACAAGCTCCTTTTGACCACTCCTAGAATAGCGATAAGCTAAACTTATAAATAGTAGTAAAATAGATAAGTCTGACACTCCTGTTGTATCAATTGTCTGTAATTCTCCTTTTCAAAATAAATTTGTTACAATCTGGTGAAATAAAAAACTACGTTTCAAATAAACAGTGTTTTTTAAAAACGCCTTCCCTTCGACACGACTTGTAACTGGCGCAGTCTTGGTGGATTTCTGAGAACGTTCCAAAAAAAAAGACATTTTTGCAGCGTTTTTCTTTTGAATTAACTCAGAAAAACCTACAAGGGAGAAGAAAATTCCAAAGAAGTTAACTGGAAGCAGATAGACCGATCTAAGGTGACAACCAGAAGACTTCAGGAAGAAGACAGAAGCAACGACTTCAGGAGTCCGGGTCAACTAATCGAGGGCATATCGACGAGTTTTCCTGGTCTACCAACAGACAAGCATCGCTGGACGTAGACAAAACCTAGAATTAGGACCTGGGGAGGACAAAAATCGCCAAACCAGTTAGGTTAAGAAACAAAGAAGAAAGAAGGAAGCATCACGAAAACTGGGAGAAGAATGAAAATTTTCATCGTTATTCTATTGTAAGTGAATTTTTTTTGGAACATTTTATTCTTTTTCAAACAGTATATTCTAATTTTTGTACGGACAATACTTATACCTTGCATTTTCTATTTCTAGTCATATCTAATTGTCCTTGCAAAGATTACAAATTTTCTTAGTGTTAAGCATATTTTAATTTTAAGAGCGTTTACTTTTACTTTCATATTCATATTATACAGTGTATTAAAAAATTTATCAAAATTGATTCTGATATTGACCATATAACTGATATCTTAGATAATTTGATTATTGGCTCAATAAGCAACTCTAACATGCCTGAAATTAATTATCAACTTTTGAGGTATCAATCGGACAATATTCCCCATTTTGACGGAAACCCTAAATTGTTAAGTAGATTTATCAGCGCAGTTGAAAATCTTCTTAAAGGATTCCAAAATACGACAAATCGTAATGCTACTATTAATACTTGTTTATTTGACACAATATTAGGCAAGCTTACTGGACGTGCCGCAGAATTAATTGTTTCGCGTTTAGAATTAAATAGCTGGACGTTAATAAAAGATGTTTTAATAGCTAGTTTTTCCGATCAAAGATCGATCGATTGTCTAATTCAGGAATTGCCTAACTTAAAACCTCATAAAAACGAAAATTCAATAGCTTTTGGAATGAGAATACAAGATTCTAGAAGTTTGTTATTTGCCAAATTAAACGCAGGTACAGATGACTCCGCTACAAAATTAATAAAAATCAATCATTATGACGAATTCGCGTTAAAGACATTTATTAACGGTTTACCGTATAATTTACAACTCATAGTTAGACTAAAAAATCCCAAAAACTTAGAAATGGCAATGGCATCTGTAAGAGAAGAAGAAAACTTCATTTATTATAGAAATTCGCAAAATCAAAATCAAAATTATAAAAATCAAGGACCAAATAACCTAATGCAAACTCAAAGACCTTTGTACACACCGACATTAAACAACTCACCTTTTAAACCCATGTTGCCGAGTTTCTCACAAAATAATAATTTTACGAATTTTCAAAGACCTTTTATGGGCTTTCCCCAAAATAATTTTCAGAGACCCTTTCCGCAACAAAATATATTTTCTCAGTCGAGACCTAATCAAAATTTTCCAAGACCTTTCTTTAATCAAAACTTTGCGCAGCAAAGACCCCAATTTAATAATACAAACTTCGCACAGAAAAGACCCTTCCAAACCTTTGGACAAATGTCGCAAAGAACGCCCCTGAACCGAAAAATAGAACCAATGGACACTTCTTCAACAAACACGGTTATTCATCACCCAAACAAAAAATTTAAAGTACAAGAACTTTACAATCAGGAAGTCTTGCAGAGACCACCTGACCAACCAAGTGAACTTACAGACGGAAATGAAAATTATTACGAAAACGAAGATTCTTATTATCCAGAAAATTATAATTTTTATAATAATAATTATGACTATAATCAAACTCAAGAACAAATCGGTTATTCTAATTGCCCGAATCAGAGTTATTCTGCTAACCCTGAAGACATAGAGGAAGATCAAAATTTTACCTCAACCAGCCAACAAACCAATGCGACGTAATATACCTTAATAATTACAATATACAATTACCCTACATCTTAATACCCGAACTGAATGCAATATTTTTATTAGATACAGGTAGTACAAGAAGTTTCATAAACCCAGAAATTGCTTATCAAAATTTTCCTAATTTTATAGAACAAGAAATTTTCCAAGTGCAAACCGCACATGCAACATCTTTCCATAATGAAGTTGCTACAGTACCAATTTTTCCTACTTTCAATACACCTGGTATACATAAATTTTATCTTTTTAATTTTTCTGACAAATTTGACGGACTAATAGGCTTAGACCTGATAAAACAATTGAATGCGAATTTAGACTTTAAAACTTTTACATTAAAATTACCCAATATACAGATCCCAATACACTACGGAAATGATCCAATAAATGCCGTAGAAATGCATGAAAATAAGTCACAATTAAGTCAAAAAAGTATTAAAAATAATCTGACTTATATAATAGACGCAAGAACTATTCAAACAATACAAGTTCCTGTAAACATACCTAATGGATACGGTATACTACCCTACCAAAAGTTAGAATATCTCGAAATACCAGAATGTCTAGTTAAGATTGAAAATAATTTTGCTTTTACTACAATATTAAATCCAAAAGAAAATCCAGTAGAAATTCAATTTTCTGAAAATTTCGAAGTAGACCCTATCGATTTAACTGAAATAAATCTCCTTGATTACCCATCACATCTAGAAACACCATCAAAAGAGATTGATAACAAGCTGAAGGCTAACCTAAAAAATATTAATCTTGACCACTGTAATTACGAAGAAAAACAAGTAATACGTAAACTTTGTTATGAATTTCGTGATATTTTCCATAGTGACGACATACCCTTAAGCTTCACTAACGCTATAAAGCATGAAATAAAATTAACAGATGAAACCCCTATTTATACAAAAAGTTATAGATACCCCCAAGTACACCGCGAGGAAGTAAGAAGCCAAATTTCAAAATTACTAGCACAAAATATTATTAGAGAATCAAATTCACCATGGTCATCACCCATATGGATTGTACAGGGTTATCCAACCAAGACTAGACAAGGCGATTTTTTGACTTTTCCTGTACTTTTATAAAAAAACTGAAATAGCCATCTTAAGTCATTTTCTCCCGCGAATTCGAATATCTTTAGCAAAAAACAATTGAACATCAAACAAAAGTACTAGGGGTCACTTTGATATTTTTTTAAATGGGATGCCGTATTTTTAATGAGCTTATCCGATTTCTCATATAAATTTTGATCTAAAATGTTGGATTTTTAATTTATTTTTTTTTTATTTTTTTTTATTTTTAACATTTTCCGAATTTAAAACTGAAGAAAAAAGGCGTTTTTGAATTAAAAATCCAACATTTTAGATCAAAATTTATATGAGAAATCGGATAAGCTCATTAAAAATACGGCATCCCATTTAAAAAAATATCAAAGTGACCCCTAGTACTTTTGTTTGATGTTCAATTGTTTTTTGCTGAAGATATTCGAATTCGCGGGAGAAAATGACTTAAGATGGCTATTTCAGTTTTTTTATAAAAGTACAGGAAAAGTCAAAAAATCGCCTTGTCTAGTCTTGGTTGGATAACCCTGTACCTAAAAAATTAGACCAATCAGGTAAACAAAAATGGAGGATGGTTATTGATTTTAGAAATATCAATCAAAAAACTGTCGATAACAAATTTCCCCTTCCTAATATTACCGAAATATTAGATAAATTAGGTAAAGCACAATATTTTACAACTCTTGATCTTGCAAATGGATTTTATCAAGTACAAATGAACGAAAATGATATACCTAAAACAGCTTTTAGCACAGATACAGGACATTACGAATTTTTAAGAATGCCCTTTGGACTAAAGAATGCTCCTGCAACTTTTCAAAATGTCATGAATAATATTTTACGTGGACTACAAAATGAAATATGTCTAGTTTATTTAGATGATGTGATTATTTTCAGTACTAGTCTTCAAGAACACATTGAAAAATTAAGAAAAGTATTTGAGAGGTTAAGAAACTCAAAATTTAAAATTCAACTTGACAAATCAGAATTTTTAAAAAAAGAAGTTCAATATTTAGGACACATTGTAACTAAAGATGGCGTAAAACCAAACCCTGAAAAAATAAACGCAGTTAAAAATTTTCCTATTCCTAAAACAAATAAAGAAATAAAATCATTTTTAGGCTTAGTAGGCTATTACAGACGATTTATAAAAGATCTTGCAAAGATTACAAAGCCTATGACACGTTGTTTAAAAAAGGATGTAAAAATACAGCATACTCCAGAATTTATTAAAGCTTTTGAACATTGTAAACAACTTCTAATCAACGCCCCTATTTTACAATACCCTGATTTTTCTGAACCATTCATATTAACTACAGACAGCAGCAATTTTAGCTTAGGCGCAGTTTTATCTCAAGGAACTATTCCTAATGACAGACCTATAGCATACGCGTGTCGTACACTTAACGAAACTGAGACTAAATACTCAACTATAGAAAAAGAATTATTGGCTATAGTATGGGCTTGCAAATATTTCCGACCCTATTTATTTGGACGTAAATTTCAAATATATACTGATCATAGACCTCTTGTATGGCTTTTTAACCTAAAAGAACCCAATTCAAAATTAATAAGATGGAGGTTACGCTTAGAAGAATTTGATTACGAAATAATATATAAAAAAGGTTCCCTAAACACTAATGCCGACGCATTATCACGCATCCAACTAAATATTTACGAAAATGAATCTATAATTAATAATCCAGGCGATTCAAACGAAAATATCGTCGAATATTTACGAGAACTTGCTGAAAATCCAATTCCAGATAACTATAACGAAATAAATAAAATAAAGAACCCTTTGTTAAATAAACCAGGAAGTAGTCAGCAAAAGATAAAGATTATCTCTGACATTGCTATATCACCTCAACCTCAAGATCATGACTTTACAGTGCATAGTAATCAAAATGACTCTGATAATAACAACCTTACTATTCTAGATGAGATCATCAATAATAAAGCATTACAATATCTAATTAAAAAGTCACCTCATCCTGATATAAAAATAAAAACAGAAAATTTTGAAAAATATAAAATAAACCATGTTGAATTATTAAAAAATCCAGACGTAATTAAAACTTTTATTAAATAATACATGAACCCCGAAAAAACATGCTATGTTTATTTTTATGATAAAGACTTAGTTCCAATTTTTACAAATGTTTATACCAAGCATTTTCATAATTTAAAAATAATTCGTTGTACGAAATTAGTCAACTCAATTACTGAAAAAGAAGAAAAAATTATGCTTATGACTTATCAACATGAAGGAAAAACAAATCATAGAGGTATCCTAGAAACTTAAAGAACTTTACTTTTGGCCTAAAATGAAAAATGACGTAACTCAATTTATAAATGACTGTAATATCTGTCAAACTTCAAAATATAGCAGATTAAAATCTTATGTCCCTATTACGAAAACAGATACACCCTGTAAACCTTTTCAAATGTTACACATAGATACATTTACTTTTGAAAACCAATACTTTTTGACAATTTTTGACAAATTTTCAAAATTTGGACAAGCCTATCCTTACGATAAAAATGCAAAATCTGTGTGCGACAAATTAATAAATTTTTTCTAATTTTATGGATGTCCCGAGACAATTACATGTGACAATGGCGGTGAATTTAAAAATGATCTTTTAAGAGAATTACTTAAAGCACAAAAGATTAAAATTCATTTTACTACAGCTAGACACCACGAATCAAATTCGCCTGTAGAAAGATTTCATTCAACTCTAATTGAACACCTGAGAATATTAAAAGTAAAAGATAAAAATAAATCTGTCAATGACTTAATGCCATACGCAATTATTGCCTATAATAGTACCATCCATAGCGTCACAAAACACACGCCCCATGAGTTAGTACTAGGACATACGAACTCTAGAGATCCATTTGACCTCATACCTACGTCATTCTATTCTGACTACGTATCATCCCATAAAGATAAGGTTAATGCAATCTACGAGGACGTCATAACAAAAACAAATCAAGAAAAAGAAAGAGTTTTAGCGAAAACTAATATTAAAGGAGATAAAAATCCTGATTTTAAGATAAATCAAAAGGTATACAAAAAACTCTCACCGAGAAATAAAAATAAACCTAAATTCGACGGACCCTTTATAATAATAGAACTATACTATACCAAACTATAATAGAACTACTTGAACATAACCGAGTAAAAATAAAGAATGTCAAAAACCCTAATAAAACTGAAATTATTCACATAAAGGAATTAAAAAAGCCCCTTATTTCAGATGGCCCTTTGTCTACGGAGACAGACCAACATACCACAACTTAAACGATAATCCAGGAATATTACCCTACAAAATAGGTAATGCCCAAAAGACAACTAACCACTGGACCTTTATACAAATTTTTGGCATGACAAATCTTATTGACGAATTTTTAGAAATAAATGATAAATACGAAACATTGACAACACATATAAATAATTGTTCCGATTACAAAAAGAATTCCATAACTCTTATATTATCATTGAGAATCTTAAACAAAAAATTAACAACCAATTAAATCAAATACTTCCTACTAGAACAAAGAGAAAACGAGCTCTCATAAACGCCCTTGGTAGTATAATCAAAAGTATTACTGGAAATCTCGATCAAGATGACGCAGAACGTATTGACAATAATATTAATATCTTAAAAAATAATCAAAATGACATAAAAGTCGCTCTAAACAAACAAATGACATTATTGGGAAAATCAATAGATAATTTCCAAGATACCATAAAAAATGTTTCTCATAATCAAGAAATATTACAGTTACGAGTTAACGAATTAATTGAAGTCGTGAATAAAGTCAAAATCGATGAAGTCAACCTTTTTGAGTTTTTCCGAATTCATATGATCTTTTCGCAAATAACTACATTCTATCAAAATATTTACGACCTATTAGGAAATATCGAAACAGCAATAACTTTTGCAAAACTAAATACTTTCCATAATACAATAATTAATACAGAAGAGTTTCTGGTTGAACTACAATCACTTAATGAAAAAATAACTTTCGAAAAGTTACCATTTGAACCAACAACTAATAATATCCTAAATATAGAAAATACCTTAGAAACTAAAAGTTACGTAAAAAATAAAGAAATCATTTTTGTAATTGAGATTCCTTTAGTAGAAAAAGAGAATTATCACCTTTTTCAATTATTTACTCTACCTACGAAACATGGAAACCATTTTAAAATAATTGTTCCTAACTTCGAATATTTATTGATAAATGAAAGAAATTTTGGTTATTCGAATCAACCATGTAAACGGATTACATTTAATAATTATTTATGCACCCATATACATTCAGAAAAATTCTATAAAAATATTCCTTGTGAAGTACAACTATTAAAGTATGAACATAATATTTCAAATTGTAACACCCTGTATATTGATATTGAAAATATACAACTTCAAAATATCGATACTAATAAATGGATTCTCGTAACTAATAAAGAACTAATAGGAATTGAAACATGCGAAAATGCACAAAACAATATATTATTTAATGGAACATATTTAATAGAACTTAGTTTTCCTTGTAACCTAAAACTAGGAGATATTGTTATTAAGGCTTATAAAAGCATAAAAAATAATTTTATGAATATACCTTTACCACGTATTAATAATAATGTAACAAGGAATATCGTATATGAAAAGGTAAAACTGCTCAATCTCAATAATATTAATCTTAATAAATTAAATGAAATACAGGAAGAAATAAACTTCCAAAAATCTGAAAATTTAAAATTATTAAATACACCTTTCTATTATAATAAAACAAGTATTTGGACAGTTTTACTATATGTTATTTTAAGTATAATTGTATTATTTATAACTTGGAAGTATCTATGGCCTCGTTACCTAAAAACTAAAAAAGTGAAAAAACTTAAAATAAATAAATTTATTTAAGCCATAGAAACTTAAAAGTTTATATGCCTCTCTAAGGGTGGAGGAGTTACATTCCATAAAACTGTTGACAAGCTCCTTTTGACCACTCCTAGAATAGCGATAAGCTAAACTTATAAATAGTAGTAAAATAGATAAGTCTGACACTCCTGTTGTATCAATTGTCTGTAATTCTTCTTTTCAAAATAAATTTGTTACAATCTGGTGAAATAAAAAACTACGTTTCAAATAAACAGTGTTTTTTAAAAACGCCTTCCCTTCGACACGACTTGTAACTCGCGTTCCGACAATATTTTGGGTAGAATTTAGACCTACTATATTGTTAGACCGACATTAAAATAATTTGTATTAATTTGAAAAGAGAGAAAAATGTTAAATTTTTAATAAAATCAATAAAAATCAAAAAAAACATAACAATAAAAAAAATCAATGATTTTCGTTTTTTTAATAAAAATCAAATTTTGCCCAACCCTGGTCTATTCTTAAAAACATTAATATTAGGTGCTACTTTTATATTATTATCTAGAGCATTATAAAACCTAAAACAATTAAAATAAAACTTTTTTGGTAGGCTGCTGTTCGATGAGTGACCTCTAGTATTATAATTATGATTAAAGTGGCAGCCCTCAAAGAGTTCCTTATTTCTATACACATATGTACAAACCTCAAGTATATATATATATCAAAAACTGTCAAAACTCCATTCAGCCCGAAAGCTTCCCTACATGTTTCCCGGCGTTGAAGTTTGCATATAATTTGAAGGGCAAACTTTTGAAGAAGAAAGACTCTATTCACATGGCTGCAGTTACCCCAACATAATATACCATAATATTTAAGATGGCTGTGAAAGTTAGCATAATAAAGCGACATGAGGGTGGCAAAGCCACATTGCTGAGATAAAAAATTAAGCCCATAACAAGTGCTACGAAGTTTGGAACACAAATTATCAACATGAAATCCCCACTGTAACTTATGATCAAGTCCCACGCCCAACATCCTAGTATTTTTCTCACAATCCAGTTCATCTAAAGTACCCTCAAACAGTCTAAAATCGGCCCCCGAAATGTGCCTAGACAGCGTAAAGTATAATAATACTGTTTTATCTCTATTTAGTTTCAGAAAGTTTTTCAAGTCCATAAAAGTATTTTACTATAAACATTTTCACATTCTGCTTTCAGAGTAGACTGATTATTTGCAGTTATAAGGATGTTAGTGTCATCTGCGTAACAGACGACCTTAACACCTCCTGTATTAATGTATTGACTCAGGTCATTGGCAAAAATTAGATACAACAGCGGGCCCAAGATTGACCCTTGGGGCACTCCCTGGTATATTCGCTTTGTATTTCCTCTAACTTCATTAATTTTTACAAATTGACACCGATTGTTTAAGTAGGACTTTATTAAATCTAAGGGAATGCCTCTGATGCCTACCGATACATTTTCTCCAACAATAAAACATGGTTTACACAGTCAAATGCCCGAGAAAAATCTATAAATAGACCCGACACAAGCAAGCCACCATCCAGAGTATCTATAATTGACTTTATAAAGGAACAAAGGGCCGTTTCCGTACTGAGACCTTGAGTAAATCCATGCTGGCACTGTGAAAGTAACTTATGATTATTAAAGAAATTTGTTAGTTGCTCATTTATGGCGAGCTCAAAAACTTTCGAAACACTAGACAATAGACTGACAGGCCTATAGTTACTGTAATCGCTAGAATCTCCTTTCTTATACACCGGTATTATACATGCTAGTTTAAGTTTATCAGGAAAAATCCCATTGGAGAATATTAGATTTAGCAGTAAAGTCAAAATAGGTGTTAATTCCGATTTGCATTTTTTCAGCAAAACATTAGATATACCATCTACACCAGCAGAATTAGAGTTTTTAAGCTTATCAATTAACCTCTCAACATCATAAATTGATACTGGATTTAGAAAAAATTAGATATCATTGAAAGGGATGTTCTTAGATAAGAAATCATAATTGATTTCTTTTTCATTTTCACATTTAAGGGTGAACGCATCAACAAAATCATTAGCCACCGTCTCATCGGGGAGCACAATACCCTCATGAGTTATAGTAATATTTTTCCTAATCCTATTTGTCTTCTTAATGCTATTTATAACAGACCGCATAGCCTTTGATTTATTTTGCGCATCATTCACAATGTTGTCATGAAACCTCATTCTAGCCATTCCAAGTGCATCCCTATATTTTCGATTATAATAATTGCGAATGTTCTTAAAACGATTATCAAATTTAGCAATTTCATTATAAAGTGATACTTTTTCTTTTAACTTTAGTCATTCCGGGGATAACCTGTACTTTTTCGAAATTTTTTTATTAGAATTACATCGTCGTAAAGAAAAACACACCTCAAAGTAATACAGTAAAACGTCTGAGAAAACATTAAATGCCATATTCGAACAGTTATGTAGTAAAACATCCTGCCAACCCTCGGAGTTTACCAGCTGCTGAAAACGCAAAATATTGTCATCATTAAATAAACGCCTAAAAGTAAAATTTAACTTGTTCTCACTTGATGGCCGGCATTTTGTTTTAACTTGAAGGGTTTGAAAATAATAATCCGATAAACCATAATCCATAACCATAAGTACCCAGCGACTTACCTTTTTGGCTCTAACTTTTGAACCGACAAATATAATAAAATTTTACTATTTTATGTAGGCCATAAAGACTCATAATACCATATGACCATAGATGGTTTACATCGTCAGGGAAGTCAGGAAGGGACTTGTCACCACACTCGTTGCGAAAAAATTTTGACAGGTGTCATTTTAAAGAGCTAAAAATTAATTTTTTGAAATGCTCTGTTCATTCCTCTTTAAAAAAGGTACTCTACATTTGTTTTGATAAAATTAGCCGCTTTCAAAGAAAATTAATTTTTGGTACCTATAACACATTATTGAAATAATAAATCAGAATTCTACAATAAAACATAATTTATACCGAGTGATGGCTGGCTTAGTTGAACATAGGAAATCCCATGCATATTTGAGGTGACTAAATATTGGCTCCCCTGTAAATTTTAGAGAAAAATTGTATTATCATTTTTTGAAGAGGCCAATATAATAAACTCATGTGCCAAGTTTGAATACATTTTAATAAACCAATCCTATTCAATTGAATGTGATGGCAAAATTACGAAATTTTCATAGTTTAGGTAATACAGCAAACACTAGCATATAATAACTATGACGCTATTGTCAAAAATTAACGTAAAGCTGGACATAACAAATAAAGATTATTTCACATTAAAAACACATTTTCGTTTCACCAATCCGGCAATCACACACCCAAAATAAAAGACACCATTATATTTTTCTTACTAAACCTTTAATTTAACATAACATACCTTAGGCTACAGTTTCACAAAAACATTAATTCATTAAATAATAATAATAATAGTATACAGGGCTGCCCAGAAGTCCGGAATAAAATTAATATAGCCTTAACCTGTAACTTTTGGGGAAAATGCTCGGACACGTCAATTTAGTTTTATATATGCTCACATTTTGACGTTATTCGTTTGTTTTTTTTATAGACATTTGTCAAAGATATGACGACACCGATCTTTCTTTTAAATGGAAATATACTGCTTGTGATACATCATTTGAAAGCTAATATCTCGTACAGTATGCTCATAAATTTTGACGCGATTCTGTCAAGCCATTTCAAAATGGCGACTGTTTAAAGTTTAAAAAAAATCCCTATTTAAATAAGCGGAAATGATAAATCATTGATGTTTTTTTTTACCTTTCAAGGTAAGAAATCTTCAATGTTTCACGTTCTGGCATTTTGTGACATTGTGAATTAACAATAGTTATGGGTTATTTGTTATTTATTTTGTCAAAAAAAAAAAATAAAAATGTAACGAAGCAAAACAAAACAGAACAAAAAGGTGGTTTAACGATGGTAAAATCCGTCGACGGAATTTCGAATGGCTTCAGCTGGTATGTTATGTGTCTCCAATCTAATTTTGTTTTCCAAATCTTTAATATTATTTGGCCTATTTTTGTAAACTTTTTCTTTTAAATATCCCCGAAGAGAATAGTCTAGAGGCGTTAAGTCTAGGGACCTCGGTGGCCATTCAATTGTACCACGTCGTCCAATCCAGCGACCTGGAAATATCTAATCTAAATGTCTTCTCACATTGACACCAAAATCCGGGGGAGCACCATCTTGCTGAAACCAAATTGTTTCATTAGGTATATCTGGATCTACTTCGTTGGGAAAAATTACAGCTAGAGCAGGCCTCAACTCGAAGGTTAAGAAATCCAGGTATCGTCCAGCTGTGAGGTTTCCTTCCAAAAAGAATGGCTATAAATTCGGTTATTAATGATACCTGCCCACACATTTACTTTCTGGGGCCGCTGAGTATACGCTTCAAATATCCATCGTGGAATTTCTTGGCTCCAGAAACGATAATTATATCTGTTAACCACCCCGTTTAAATAGAAAGTAGCTTCATCCGAAAATAATATGTTCTGTGGAAACCTATTATTCTCGTTACACCGTCCCACCATTTCTTCGCAAAATTGCAAACGCCTATTCTCAATTTTAATTTCTCTTATACTTTTATGTTTTTGATTTTTGTTAAGTACATATTTTTAATGGTTTTCCACATATCTTGATTAGAATTTTGGCATTTATCAATTTCATGTTTATAAAAATTAGTTTTTGTCTCTTTAATTAGTTTAGTTAATTTGTTTTTATTAATAAACCCTCTATTAACAGTTAAAAAATATTCTAACCGATCATAAAATTCATTTCTAACATTACTGCGTTGACATTGAGAAATTCTGTCACATTTTCACGAAATACAGTTTTTTTTAGGTAGTCTAGATTTTCAAATTTCACAAACATGATGAACAAAGGCCCTTCCACCAGGTCACCGGGTTGTTGAGGCTGCTCTTCCAAATAAATTCTGTGCCAAATAGATTACCGCTCCTGCAGCGGTAATCTGGCAATTTCGTCAATAATGTTTTGCTCGTTTAATTGAAGTTAATGTTTTCCTACGTCAAGTATGCATTGAATAGCCAAGAGGATTTGACTTTCGTTAAGTAAGGTTCCTTGGGATTTTGGATTAAGTAATTCCGCTGCATAATTTATTGGTTGAATGACAAATGTTTTTCTTTTAGCAATTAATTCCATCATTGCAACTTTTTCCTCTTCATTAAGTGGAGATGACGGTGTAATATTTTCTTGGATAGCCGTAGCAATATCGTCAAAGGCCTTAACAGCAAAGTGAATGGTGCAATAGTCTGCTTCTACGATCTTTAACCAATTACAAATTGGCTGAAAGATGTCAATCAGGTTTACAATTTGAACCCAAAATATCTCGTCATCTAATACCCATTGTGTGAAATATATTAGCGGTTACTTGTCTAGCAGTTATTTAAAGAACCGTATACGGTGTAATAAATACCACGCAGGCAACGTGTCACCGAGCCGGCGCGCTCTTGGCTCGATGCAATAACGCCAATAACTGATAACTGCTTCAGACAATATTGGATCACTGGCAGCGCCAGTTATTTCTCCATAGCCGGTTATTTTTAACCGTGAAAGTTATATCGTCACACCTCTAGTGATGACGGGTGACCTTACCTTTTTTGTTAATAATTCCAATATTTCCGATTCCGATGCTTTTGGAAATTTCCAGTATTTCCATTTCCATGGAAATATTTCGGACGAAAATATTTCCATTTACAACACTAAATATAAGTTATAAGTAAGTCCAAATAGGTGACTGCTCCAAGGTTGCCTTCCATAAAAAATGGTCAAATATGTGATGTCCTACCATGCCCAAACATTCATTTTTTGTGGATATTGCGTCCAAGTATGAACAAGACAATAACTACAATTGCAGACCGTTTAGAAATCTAGAATGCATAAAACTACTTTAAGTTTTATACGTTAGAAGTATCTTAGAGTATGCCTCAATTGTGTGGAGACCAAAATACAAAATTCGTAAATATAGCATGCAACGAATACAAAATAAATTTCTCAGCTACCTTAATTATAAAGAAACTGGAGTATATGATATACCAATCCCCAAAGTGGAATTAAGACGGAATCGTAATTTGCCAGGTTTGGAAAAACGGAGATCATTTATATCTACAATATATATACCTGTACAAATTGGTAAATAACGGAGTTGATGACCCTGTTTTTTTAGCAGAAATAAACTTCAATGTTCCATACTACTAGAGACTATACTACAAGAGAACCTTTAACATTTTATATGGAAACTGCACGCATAAATAATTTTATTAACTCTCCTATTAATGTAATGTGTAAAAATCTAAATGAAATTGTGAACGAATGTGATATATGCAATGTAACTCTGAATGAATTAAAAAAAAAAGGGAGCTGGTATATGAAAACACACGAAACTAAACACCCTGTACACCCCTTGACATATCCCGGTAGATCATTGTACTCTGTAAGACCTTTGAAAAATAAGGAATTCATTGCTCTCTTGGAATTAGTCCTCTTGATATAAAGATCATTTCTATTTCGAGTGGGGTAATTATGTACATCCCTGTTATGAGCAATAAATCCACCAAGGTAAGATGGAAGGAGACCATTTAACAATCTATATATAAAAACCATAGCCAAAAATGTAATTCACTTTACTACTGACATCCATTCCAGACACAAAAGATTTACTATGTTGTCTAATAGAAACAGAAGGATAGGGCAATAGGTAAAATGTGGTTGAATTATTGTGTTGTATACTGTGATTCTAGAATTAATGTTGAGATTTCTTGCCATTCTTGAGAAAATGAAAAGTTTTTTTCTTATTTTCTTTTAAATGTACACGAAATTACTGTTGAATGTCAATGGCAAATCCTAAATATTTTATTTCCTTGACCAATTCTAGTTTAGTTCCACAGATATATTTACATTGTCTGCGTAAAATATTTAAATTTTTTTGAAAGAATCATGACCTTTGTTTCATTTACATTTAATTTGAATTTATTAGTATTCGAGTATTTTTCTATTTTAATAAGTTCGTCATTTATGTTTCGAACGGCAATCTGTACATTTTTGTGACTACATGAAAGTAACGAGTCATAAGCAAATATATTAAGAAAAACAGGCCTAATAAAATAGTTAATATATTTTATGTAGATTATAAATTGAAGGATTACTAACACGCTCCCTTGTGGTACACTGTACCCGTTTTCAATCTCACCAGAAAAGTTATTATTAATTTTTGAGCACTGTCTTCTATTTGTTAAATAGTCACGAAACCAATCGAGTATTATACCCTTTATACCATAATATTGAAGCTTACGTAATAGAGTTTCATGGTTTACTGAACAAAGGTACGCTTGAAGTCTAGAGAAACAGCTACAGCAAAATTATCATTATCAGTTGGGCGATTCAAAGTGGCTACCGTAAGTTGTAAAGCAGATTCACGAGAAAAAATGCTTCTGAAGCCCGATTGATTTGAGAAAAGTACGTTATTATCATTAAAGTATTCAGACTTTCAGATACTTGTTGACAAATAGCTAACTATAATTTTTTCTATGCTAGTTAAAGAATTAACAGGTTGAAAATCTGCAGCATTATTACTATTTGTATTTTTAGGGAGTGGTGTAACTGTAGAACATTTTAGCTTTTCTGGAAATGTACCGTGTTCTAAAGATGTATTTATCAATTGTAAGACGACATGCCCGACAGCATCGAAAACATTTTTTAGGATTCTCGCATCATGAATACAGTAAAATCTCTCAATAGCGATCACCCTCGGGGAATCAAATGTTGGATTGGATGAGAAAAATTAAAATAACTGGTCTGCTTTTTACAGTGTTTGTTTATTAATAAGTATTTACATACTTATATGTAAATAATTTTAAATATTTTTGTTTAAATTTATCAGGACTAAAATTAAATGAGGTGAAGCCAATTTACCAATCTACTGTCGTATCGGCGCCTCTGAGGGTATCGTACTGCGTAAACCCGTTCAGCAATTGTTGCATTTCCAAACATTCAAAATACACCGCAATGATGTCAACCGCTTCTTCAAGTAACAGAGGCATTTTGAAAATCAAATACGACACAACACTGTTGGCACGACAAAAATCAGATTTTTTTGAGGAAATCCTTATTCATTGAGGAATTACGGAAAAACGCCATCTAGTGGCCACCATCAAAATCAATATGGTATAGTTAATAGATCTACGTGTAGAGGAAAAGAAGGGCTTTTTTTCAAGACCAAGTTGAATAAAATCGGTTTATCCAAAGCAGAGATATCAGCGTTTGAAAGAAAAAAAGTTTGACCTTCTCCCACCACTTTATTATTGAAAATAGAAAAAAACGATTCCTAACATAAAGTTGCATAGTTTTGTGAAGAATATAATGCTTATATTTTTAACATATTTTTATTAAGAAAAATCAAGAGAAAATCGGCATTTCTATTTTGAAAGTTCTCTTACGCCCCCTAGCGGTCATTTTTCGAACTTGAAAATAATTTCCAGAAATTTCTCTTGGCCGCTTTTGTCGATATATATTTTTTCCCAAAGTCCTAGTGTTATTTCTTTCTGAGATATAGCCGATTACCTCCTTAGGTGGAACACCCGGTACAAAAACTTGAAAAGTTCCAAATGGCGACTGTTTTTTTGCAACTTGCCATTGCCAGATTGGATGGAACTTTTAGTGTCGGTGCTTTTGACACTGATTAACTTATTTGATAGACCATTAAGATAATCAGTGTGTTGAATGTGCCAATGCCAGTATAAATTCGTAGGTTTTGTCACATTGGAGACCATGGTTATTTTAATCGTGTATCAAATGAGTTAATCAGTGTCAAAATTACCGGCACTTAGTATATTATTTTGGACACCCTTCCCTTCAAATTTCCACCATGAAACACTATACCTAGTCTATCTTTAAATGATGCTAAGCAATAAATAAATCAAAACCGTCTGCTCCATGCGCGTGCAAGATTTTTCGGCATGTATAGATTTAAATAGGCCTGAATTTTTAAATGTGTGCAGAATTAGTACAAGTATCGACATTAAATTCAAGTTTTGTCTTCAAATATATATTTTAATATTAAGTTTTTTAAACTTAAAATTATGTACCATTTACCTGGAATTTTAGAAAGCAATTTTATCAAAACTAATTAGAGTTTAGGAACTTATTCCGTTTCTGCTCTAATCATTTTATTCCTTTTTTTTTGTACCTAATCCCGGTTACCTGTTTGCTAATTGTGTGGTTATTATGCCTTTATGGGTGCCTCTATTGGAATAATACACCTATTTATATCTATACATATCTGTCTTGGGTGTTTGTTTCTCATTGAAACTAGTCAAGTGTGAAGTGTCAGTGTTTTTTTAATTAAATATGGAGAATTTTCAACAATTGCCTAAACGCCCTGGAGTCGGTCCATGTACAGTAAATGAAAGAAAATCAATTCTTAACTGTTACGATTCTATTAAAAGGAAGAATGCGGATTTGAGTGTTGACAATGCAGTGCAATTTACAGCAGATATGCTTAACGTTGGAAAAACAACAATATATAAATTTTTAAAAGAAGAAAGAAGTGTTGGCGTCAAACCGCCTACAACTTCTCCAGGACGACCAAAACTTGAGCTGGATAACGTTTTAATGCAGATAATAAGGCGAAAAGTTCATAGTTTCTTAAAAAAAAAAAGAAATTCCCACGCTGGACAAAATTTTGTACTCAATACGAGAAGACCAGGACTACCCATTTATGTGTAGAAATACGCTTTGAAAATTATTAAAAAGCACGGGGTTTCCGTGGAAAAAACATAATAGGCAATCGATTTTTAAAGACAGATGCGATATCGTCTGTTGGAAAAGAAATTACTTAAGAAGCATCCGAAAAGTCAGAGAAGAAAACAAGGAAGTATTTTACCTAGACGAAATATGCATCAATGGCGGCCACTCTGTGACTAAATTTTGGCAGGATGAAAATATTAAATGTTCAAGGCAAGCTTTTTTGGAAGGATTGTCCACAGGATTAAGACCGCCATCTGGAGAATGACATCGACTTATCATAACCCATATTGGAAGTTCTGAAGGCTTCGTTAAAGGTGGTCTACTGATGTTCCAATCTAAAAATACAGGAGACTATCACGAAGATAGGAATGCCAAAGTCTTTGAAGAATAGTTTGAGCGAATGTTGGATCTTATACCAACAGATGCAATAATTGTATTGGATTACAGTTTAAATTTGCAATATTATAGAATGGAAAGTCTGGAGTCGCGAAGAAAATACTTTGATATCTTACTATTGTATAAGATTGTAAATAATGTACTCGACTGCGAGTATTGCACTAATTTTCTAAGTTTTAATGCAGGTTCTAATTCACTTCGTCATAGACTAGTATTTTATACGGACCGTTTTTACTCGAACTATTATTGTAATTCGCCACTAATGCGTTGTCAACGTACCTACAACGCCTTATGCCACAATGTATATTGACATGTTTGTGTGTAACTTTGCTAAATTTAAGAGACTGGTTAGGAATCACTTTAATCAGTTTATATTTAATAGTTTAACATGCTAGTATTATGCCTTACCAAATTGTAATTATTATCCACTGTGTTCAAAAAGTCCCGGACCGGTCAATTATTTAGAAAATGGCGCACAATATAAAAAACTTTCGGTATAAAAGTTGTAGGCCCTAAAAAAATCTATAAACCTAGGACACCTATAATTATACAGGGTCCTCAAACAGTCACGGCAAACAAAACTTTCGTTTTTTTAAATGGAACGCCCTATATCCTATAATACTTTTGGATTCTACATAAAATATCAATTATTTTTTAATAAGCACACTATAAGTCCTAAACTTAATAGTTTCTGAGATATCGACTTACGAACAATTACATTTTTGAACTTTGACAGCTTCTAACTCTCTAACGGTATATCTTAGAGCAAAACGGCTTACATATCCCTATCTTACTTTTTTATTATCTTCCCAGAAGTGTAAACTTCCGGTTAAACCGGAAGTACTGCATTTCCGGTTCTCGAGTTACATCCGGTTCAATCGGAAGTTTACATTTCTGCGAAGATAATAAAAAAGTAAGATAGGGACATGTAAGCCGTTTTGCTCTAAGATATACCGTTAGAGAGCTAGAAGCTGTCAAAGTTCAAAAATGTAATTTTTCGAAAGTCGATATCTCAGAAACTATTAAGTTTAGAGTTATAGTGTGCTTATTAAAAAATAATTGATATTTTATCCCATTCCATTTAAAAAAATTAAAGTTTTGTTTACCATGACTGTTTGAGGCACCCTGTATAATTACAGGTGTCCTAGTTTTATAGATTGTTTTAAGGCCTACAACTTTTATACCGGAAAATTTTTATATTGTGCGCCATTTTCTAAATAATTAACCGGTCCGGGACTTTTTGAACACAGTGTATACATACTATGGGCTAACCTTTTATTGGACAGCTGTCTGTCTGTTGGTTGGCCAGTTCTTTAAATAAATAAATAAATAAATAACTAATATTTTGAAAATGCTTTGTTTGTAAGATTCTATATTATATCTTGTTTTTGTAATTATATTATGTAAAATAGTACCACCCATTGTTATTTATTAGTTAATATGATTTTTTAAATCTTTTTATATGGTATAAATACCTACGAATATAATATAATACAATTTTAGGAGATAGGCATGGTTAAGAATTTTAATTTAAAACCCTCCCCAATACACGCTCCTGGCTAAGGGATTTTCCCAATAACTGGTAAATCCTCAAATATAACAATAGCTTGCGATAAATTTAGGGTGGCCCTACCTAACGAATGCTCATTATTTGGATCCTTTAATATAAACACAATAGATTTTGAGGGATGGTGTTTAAATTGTTCTTGATACCCCGGTATACGTTTTGCATATTTAATGAGCATTTATTACTTCGCGCCATTTAAAGATAGACTATAGTATCTAATTTGTTCCACCTTACCACCTAAAATCCTCTAATTTGGCTACACTATAATGCGGCCTTTAGAAAGAAAACCTTGCCAACTATAATGCCACCTTATACCATTTGTATTTACTGTTCCATAAGTGTGTATGGTTCAATGAACGCTAGCACCTGTTCTGTCTCCCATTTCCATCTAGAATACAATAATTATAGAGAACCATCGATTTTTTTTTTCAGATTTTTCAATGCCACGGCGACTGCGATCCTGTAGTGCCATATAAATGGGGACAAATGACAGCGTCGGCGTTAAAATCGCTGTTAAAAAATACAGAGTTTAAGTCGTACCGAGGCCTGATGCATAATTCCAGCGAAGACGAGATGCGTGATTTAAAAGCGTTTATCGATAAGTACCTACCTAGTCAATAAATTGGTTTTAAGTTAATTTTGTTTATTTGTTTGTTATGCAGGGTGGTCCATTATTTAATTTTAACTATCAAGTAAGGCTGGCAAATTGAGTAATCAAGGGAAAACCCACCGACTTGCAGTACAAAACTTACTTCAATGGCCAGCCCTACTAATAGGTCTTAAAAGAACTGTAAACTTCGAAATGGGATGATTGTGTTTCAGTGGATTGAAGCCCGGTTCATAATGTACAGGGTTTTCAGAGATATTTTCGGTCATATCTACAGAGTTCCCTGTAATAGATCCAAGAAAACTTTAAATAAAGAAGTTGTAGGGTTTTCTCTAAACCGTCAGAAAAAAATAAAATAAACAAAAGACGATCTGTAAGCTAAGAAAAATTATCAAATTGTTTTTTTTCCTGATGGAACACCCTGTATATTTTTTATTTTTATAAAAGACCTTTCGTTCCCGATTCCAAAAATATATAGCTTGTGCTATTGCAGGAACCGTCATTAAATTAGTTTCGATTAATTACCCTAAAATAATAATTATAAGTAGAGTGCCTTGATAAACAATTACCTTACAGAGTTTTGTTTTCAATGATATAATACCCGTGTGTATTTTACTGGTTCTCAATATAACCGCCTTCAATTCTGAATATTTCCCCTCAATTTACTATTAATGGTATCTGTTATAAAATTTGGATGATCCCTGTTTAAAACTCGGATTTCATCCCGAATTCTGTCTTCGAGAACTAGGATATGTCGCGGTCTATTATAGTAAATGCGGTTTTTTAAATACCCCGCAAAAATATTCAAGGGGGGAAAGGTTTGGGCTGTTTGTCGGCCATTGAATAAGACCCCTTCTTCTTATCCATTAATTATATCTATCCTATTATTAAGGTAATTGGTAACAGGTTTAACATTATGAGCCGGCGCGCCATCCTGCTGCCAAATTAGATTATTATAATCATAAATCGGAAGTTCCTGATGTTCTATGTCATATTCGAGAAAATGAAGATACCGTGCACCTGTTTAACTACCTCGAAAAGCGAGTGTTTATTTTTGCGATTAAACAAGACATGTTACTTGTTGTAAGTGTGGCTTCATTCGTAAAAATGATTTTATTTATTTAGAAAATCCTCATTTACGTGTTGTATTTTAGTATTATCCTAGCAAAATTCTAATCTCTACTGGATATTATTTTCTTGGACTGGTATGAACTTAAAAGGATGATATTTGTTCATTTTTAAAATCTCGTGGATTTTTTACCATAGTTAAAGTAAATTGCAGCATCAGGAATGGACTGTTCAGGCATGTCTATAAAAAAATAATATTCAAATTATTTAACCAATATTTAGAAAAAGAAACCAACATTTATCTTGAAAAAAGAGTAAGAGTAATTTCTTGCGTTTGAGACTGTTTTAACTCAAATTGTCGCCTTACGTATCTAATCGTGTCAACACATGGTGTGGGCCTTCCTGCAATTTCCCAGTGGCGAAGCGTGGTTTTTTTTTCTGGATAGACAAAAAAATGAAGTCCAGAAAATAATAATTACTCTGCTGCCGATAAGAGCCTTTACCAGACTAAACAAACGAGCGAGAGAGAACACAGAACTGCAATATAGAAATAGACCAGGTCGCAAGTCGCATACGATTCCAAACGGCATATATCGCGCCGTAATAAATAGCTGGGCAACAACATAGACAAACGCTCTAGTGTCTTCGGACCGCCCGAAATTCGCGTGCTTACATCGACAGTTTCAGCAGTGAGGGAAGCGCCCGCCTGCATGTGGCTGCGTTATTAAAAGACAAATCTCGATATGTTTACCCCGGCTGCGTATTGCATTTATTTAACATACGTGCGGTCTCGCCGCGCCGGTCGACCGGTTTCTTTTATATAATAGTTTGATACAATGCTGCAATTTGTTGGGCGTTAATAAAGTTAAAAGTCAAAGTACATTAATAAAACATTTATAAAACTGTTTTATAATAAAAAAATAAACCTTTTGTGTAGAATATTGGGTAGACAATGTCTACCTTGTCTACTCGTACGCTTCGCCACTGCAATTTCCTGGATTGGTAATACGCTATTGGCGTTAAGCCCTTGGTCCATTACTAGCATACTTATAGAATAAACTGATCATTTCCGATTTTTCTTCAGTTGAATAACCCACTTTACATAATATTCAAATGTTTAAACCTGTACAGTTTCAATTTTTACATTGACAGTTCTTACTCTGTCGGGCAATTATTTTCCAAGGCACTCTACTCATAGTTATTATTGTACGGCACCGTTTACAATAATTAATCGAAACTGATTTAATGACGGTTCCGGTCAATAAAATTTAGACAAATTACATATTTTTGAAATCAGGAAAGAGAGGTCTTTTATAAAAATAAAAAATATACAGAATAGAAATAGAAAATAGAAAAAACAATTTGTTAATTTTTTTTAGCTTTCAGATCGTCTTTTGTTAATTTTTTTAGAAGTTTCTGGCGGTTTAGACAAAACACCACAATTTCTTTATTTAAAGTTTTCTTGGATCTATTACAGGGAACTCTGTAGATATGGCCGAAAATTTCTCTGAAAAACCCTGTACCTATACTCTGGTACCCCAATAATTGATAGCGACTCATTTTTACCGGGGTGTGCAAAACGTAAGGTGAACGCCAATTCCAGGGGCGCGGACGTGTTATTTGGAATAATATAAATAATACAAAATATACTGGGTGTTTCATTAATATTGCGAAAAAATTGATGAGTTTTCCTGCCTAAAAATACGAAAAAAAAGTTCCTATATAAACCTATGTGTGGAAATGCTTCGTTTCGGAGATACAGATTGTTACAACAAAGCGGAACAAAAAATAAGTACGCTACTGCCGTTTTCTCTAATGGATGTAATGCGAAGTACATTTGAAGGGTTGATTCCAAAAACCAGTTTATCCAAAAATATAAATTCTCACAATTTAAATAAAACCGCAGTGCTTCATTTGCGTTTTATCTACAACAATTTACTTTTTTTTATAGATAAATTACATCAACATCTTTATATATATGTGCTCAAAATGATTTATTTTTTATGTCGTTTTTTAAGAAAAAAATTAAAAGTCTGGTTTTTGGAATCAACCCTTCATTTTGATAATTTTTTGATTTCGGCTTTAGGAAATAAATACAATTTTATCAATCTCTGATAGCATAGCATAGCGATATTCAAATAAATGCCATTTATTTTTTTATTATTCTTTTTCTCGAGAACAGTTGCTTGTAGCGATTTTTTTTCACATAAAAATGATAGACATCTATTTTTTTGCTTAAAAGTTCAATAAAAGCACGTATAAAAAAGTTATGACTCCTCAAAAGAGAAAAAGAAACCCCTAGATACCAAATTTAGTTCAAATATCGGCATTATTTCAAAAATCAAAATAAAACTTTAGCCTACATCTCGGAAACGAAGCATTTCCGGACATATGTTATAGGAACTTTTTTTCATATTTTTCTCTCATCCTTAATTTTTTCGCAATATTAATAAAACACCCTGTGTATTGCGTATATTATAATATACTAATATTATTATAATTTACTTTACTTAAGGTTCTTGTATGAAGGCTTTTAAAAAGTAAATTCAACTGAAAAATAGATTTGATAGAATAGATTTTTAGATCTGGACTAGAAATACAGTAATTAAAGAAACTAAATTTCTCCAGATGAAAGAGGAACACTAAGCTGCACCACGTACAGGTGGGCTGCAGTGGCTCGTCGTGTATTTCTAACCATTCACTGCTCTGGGTGGAATCAAGCGGGCAACTTCGGTTGAGCACTTGCCATGAAAATATTTGTAAAATAGACTCAAGTCGCCAACCTGCCTTCAATGTTCAAGGCTTCTCAGGTTGTTTGTCAGATCATGGCCACTAATCCTTGAATGGAATCTAGCAATCTCAGGGCATGTTTAGGAGCAGAGCCCCACAGCCCCAAATATGCGAACAGTACTCCAGCGATGATCGAATTTGGGCTTTATAGACCATCCAAAGTTGTTGGGGTGTATAGAGGTTCTTAGTTCGGAAAAGTATTCCAAGTTTCTGCGAGGCTGCCTTAGCAATGGCCACAACGTGACTGTGCCAAGACATATGACTATCCAAATTGACGCCCAATAAATGAATTGATGAAGCCAAGGGAATCGAGTGTCCCGCCTTGACTATATCCGGTTCTTCAACATTAACCTCTTTACAAGAAACTGCTGCCTGAGTTTTTTTAGCGTTAAATTCTATTTGGTTACTGTCACCCCAAGACAGAATTTCTTCCAGGTCTTTGTTGAGATGTGAGACCTCTTGCTGCCTATAGAGATGTGCAATGTGCATTGGCAGCCGATATCCGAGCATCAAAGTAAAAGATGAATCAAGTGTGCTGTCATCAGTGAAGCAATATATAGGATTTTTAGTTTTTTCAAAAAGGTCGTTAATGTATGGTAAAAAGAGGGTGGCGACAATATTGAACCTTAAGGGACTCTGGCGTTGATGTTAAATGTATCTGAAAGAAATCCGTCCATCGCCACTCGCAGAGAACAGTCTTTAGGAAAGCTTGACAGCCATAAATAAAATTAAACCTGCATTCCGCATGCTCTCACTTTAGGAGCTCCTTATGCCATACTTGGTCAAATGCCTTGGAAATGTCCAGTGCTACCGCCCGGGACTCTCGATGATGTTCTATTGCGTTGTTCCAAGCGTGAGTAACATAAGCGAGAAGGTCGCCTGTTGATCTAAACTTACGGAATCCATACTGGCGGTCACTAATAATGTTGAAGCCTTCCAGGTATTTTAATAATTTTTCGTTGATAGCCTTCTCCATGACTTTTGATATGACCGAAAGTAATGCGACTGGACGATAGTTGTTTGGCAAGGTCTTTTTGCCTTTTTTGGGTATGGGCTGGACTCGCGCAGTTTTTCAGCAAGAAGGAAATATTCCTTTTTTGTAAGATAAGTTAAAAAGCCTACAAAATACCGGTGTCAGTTCGTCAGCGCATGTCTTAATTACAATGACTGGAATATCGTCTGGACCAGAATTTCTTTTGGTGTCAAGACTTCTCAAGATTCGTTTAACATGGCGGTGCAGGAAAACTATTAAAATTAAAATTAACCGTTGAATGTGAAGAGAATAGTTCCGCCAGTAAGTTTGCTTTTTCCTGTACTTTGGTCGCAATGGTGCCATCAGAACGTGTTACAGGTGGAATGGTTGACTTGGTAAAGTTCTGACTAACGGCTTTTTAGCTACCGACCAAAATGATATTAAGGCGTTAGGACATTCAAGAAGTTTGTCTTTAATCCTCTGGTTGTGTGTTTCTCTATGGTTTCTCTGCTTTGGTTTATCGTTTGCTTGCATTGGTTTCGAGCGTTAACAAAGGTGGTATGATTTTCGGCGGTAGGGGTTTGACGACATTGTTGGTAGAAATAATTTTTTGATTTAAGTAAAATCTTTTAAAACTTGGCAACATGTAACGACCTATTCATTAACAATGTTTCTAATCGGTTTGAAATGCTTTTATTTAAGTTAAAGGTGGGTGAATTGGTATTAATTATTTTCTCCGCACACCGTTAATGGTTATAAGAACAGTTTCGCCAATTATTTTGGGATTGTAGTATAGTATGAAACGCTCAATGCTTGTTAATTTTCTTAAAACTAAGTTGATCGACTGCCCTGTATATACACACAAGTTTTAGTAACAATAATTTTTCTTGTCAGATAATCAAATTTTAGGTTAGCTTGTTTCATTAAAATTTATACCGTCTCGTCTGCATGATAAGTGGATAACGTGTTTTAGAATTTTCGTTATTGTATCATGTAGGTGTCGGTATCATATAAATGCATTTTGCACATTCTGTTAACGGATTTGTTTAATAACGTGCATGGCTGCATATTATTCCAAAATGAGATAAACATATTTGTATAATATCTAGTCATGGTAGAGTTCGAGTACTGTATTCTAGGCTATGTACAGATGGACGGGTGGTTAGCAGGTTAGTGCCCTGTTATGAGGATTTAACACAAGTTCTTATGGGAAATTTCGCGTTGTTCGTACACTGTCTAAACAAAGCGATTTTTACTTACATGTATTATGTATAATAAACTCAAAATTTAAATAATTGCTAAATAAATCATAAAGCATATTCTATAAGGAGTTTTTTTAAATGGGAGCCCGCCAGAATATGTTAGGTACAAGACCAACCACCGCATGCGCAGATGTGGACCCACCCGTGACATGGCCAGACCACTAATCGCAGAAACTATACTGTCTCTTCATTTCTTGTCTTTGTGGTTTTTCGTATCCACAATTCGTATCTCATTTCAAATTGCTTACATCATTTATGTTGTGTATCTGGATGTACAAGGTGATTCACCATATTCCCACCCCCCTTTTAACATTTTTATTTTACACGTTAGATGAAAATAAACACTAATAGCATGTATAGTATTTAATATACTTTTTGCACCATAACCGAGGATACGCGAGGCTATAGGTACTTTATACCTAAATAAAATAATATATTTCCGCAAGCTTTTCCCAATTTACAAAAATTAGGGGATCAACCAGTGGCGGCTTTTCCGTAAGGGCTGCAGCCACCAGCACAACGAACAAACAACGGAAAAATAAAATGTGCATCCCTATTTATAAATATACCTATTAGTTATTGTCCATATTTTGCTTTCATTCGGTTGTTTTATATTTATAACAACCATAATTCGGAAGTCCGTCAGTTCGTCCCTGACGACCACTCTACATCGGCGATTTTCGCAACGGAATGAAACCTTATGAAGGGGGCTCAACTTATTTCAGCCATGAATTTACACGTAACAAGCGCCAGATCGTGTGGCGTCGGTCACGCTCGCTATATGCAATTTTAATGCCGCTGAAGGCTGCGGAAATTTCGGCCGGCACTGCCGGCAGTCGGCTGAGACGGTTGAAAAGATAAGGGCTGCGTGTGTCGGTCGTTGGTTTCGCGCTGTTCACGTATAATAATGGTAGTTTAGGTTAATAATTATTGCAAAAATGCCTCGCAAAAATGCTTGGATAAGTTTTAAAAAATTTATTATGGCTATTTTTATCGACATCCCAAAAATAGCCTCGGGTAGCCCTCCTGTAGAATAGGCCATGAGCTACGTTAAAAAATTATAGATATCATTGACAACAGATTTTCCAACAAATACCCATTTAGAAAATTTTTTGGAAGGTCCTTCAAACCTGCTTTTATTAAAAATATCGAAAAAAAACAGTTTTTCAAAATTAGCAAAGCCAAATAAATCAATTTTTTCCTTTTCGATTTGAATTTAAAATGCATAATATGGTCAACAAAACAGTTGAATGCTGGTTTCACTAACCATGCATATTTTCTATACCAGTTTTCTCAAAATGACCCATTACTCCCCTTGCCTCCATTGTTAATTAAATTCAACATTTTAGGGGTCGTCGGACACGACCATTTTTTTTTTAATTTTACTTTGTTTATATATTTAAGATCACTTTTTACCTCACTTTCAACTTGGGTTTTCATGTCACTGCGTGGTACGTGCATCTAAACAAATTATGTTTTATTTAAATTTTAAAACACTTTCCTGAGGTTCGTATTCTAAAGAAATCAAACCAAAAGCTTTGTTTTTCAACAGACAACGCTCGCTGACTTATTTTACATTAATTCAGTCCTTTTCTTTCAAGAACCGATATCATAATAAATGAGTATAATAACAATAACTAGCTAACTAACCTCACTTTCTTGAAAGGTTGGTTCCTATACTATTCTATGCCCTAGCGATTATTTCCAGCCTGTCAATTAAATTTTGAACTTGGCAATCGACTGTTGCAGTGGTAAATTAGTTGTGCGACCGTTCGGGGACTGTACTGGTACGGTTTTTGGTCGGGCTGAAACAAACCTTAAATCCGATTTTGCCGTATGTGAAGTTTTCAAATATTTAATGGCGTATATGTTTGGTTGCCTAAAGCATGGAATCTTTAAGTTCTTTCTTAAGGCAGCGTAGGCTTGCCGGACCTGGATCTGGATACAACGGCGACTTGAAAAGTAACACAATTGATTTGATGGCAGCGTATGGTTTGCGAGTAATCCACTATGACGTCCGGGGTTACAAGGGCGATTTAAAAATTGGAGCGGTTATTTGCTGGCAATTTGCGAATCAGTCTGGCGACATTGATTGGCATTGCAAAAGCATTTATTTCGATAGCTTGTTGGTTGCGCTTGATACTAGTCTAGATTAAGGGCATAGTCAAACATTGAAAAAGTGTTAAATAGGGATAAACAGAAACGCGTGTTAAATCCGCATAGCGGCAGGGCACTTATCTGCCACTACGAGCGCTGGAGTCGCATAACTTGCTCGCCCCACCTAAAGTACGCCGTTTCAGTCTGTGACTACGCGGTATCCGTAAGGGGGAAGCGAAGCCATAGGTTATATAATGAGCTCCGTCAACAGGGACAATCCATGGGTGTGCTATCTTTGTCTACACATTTATAGTTTTGGTAGACACGGACTAAAACGACGGCCTATACCTGCACACAGCCTATACAGGGTATTTAATTAATATTGCAAAAGAATGAGTTTTCCTGCTTTGAAAAAAATTTCCTTTTTTATTTTTGTTTTTTCTAAATGACTTTTGAAATAATGATATTTGAACTAAAATTGGTATCTAGGAGTTTTTAATAATGCGAAATTCGAAGTTGATGTTAGTATGGCTCCCACATGTAGAGGGCGCCACGTACATGTCTTTTGACTCTTTTGAGGAGTCATAACTTTTTTATACGTGCTTATATTACAGTTTTAAGCAAATAAATAGATTTCTCTAACGTTTTTACGTGAAAAAGGCATACTTGGTCGAAGTCGCTACGAACATTCGTTCTCGAGAAAAGGAATAATAACATTTTCGGTGCACATTTCTGAACGAAGCAGAAAACAAGTTTTTTATTTATTTATCAACATTAATAATTGCATTAAAAATATTTAAAAATAATACTGTAAAACAGTCGGTCACTAAATAACATTACCTTTTTTACTCATTAACATTAACAATCACATAAGAAAAAGTATTTATCAAACGAGAAACCTATTGAAAAATACTTCACTAAGTTACAACAGTTGTTGAAAATGTGCAAGCTCAACTGTTATACCGGCATCTATCCTACAACGCATTGATTGGCGGACGCGTTAAAATATTCCGGGTGTGTGTCTAATTGTTTCACAGGATGCAATAATGCGATTCCTTAATTCATAGTTTCTATTGGCGTCGTATGAACTAAATGCTTGAGGTAACCTCAAAGGAAATAATCCAATGAATTTAGGTCTGGAGACCTGGGGGGCCAAGGTTGTGTTCTCCTCAACCTATTCAACGATTTGGATACACTAGGTTCAAATATTCATGAGCAACTAAACTAAAATGGGGAAAACCATCGTGCATGAAATACATTTGCAACTTCAATGGCAATGTAATATCTTCCGAAAACATGGGCAATGACGATGATAAACTTCTCCGGTAAGCCTCGGTTGTAAAAAGAATGGACCTATCAAATGGTCTCCAACAACTCCGACCCATACGTAAGGTGAAAACTAGTGATGACGGCCTTTTAAAATTGCATGTGCATTCTCATCCGCCCATACATGATGGTTGTGGAAGTTCATTATGGCATCTCTGGAAAAATTTGCCTCATCGGTGAATAATATTTATCCTAAAAACTAGGGATTTTCGCCAATTTTTTGTTGCATCCATTGACATAAATCTACTTTTAATGGAAAGTCAGGTTAGTTCAGGATAAGAGTGCCTGTACCTGCTGGATGTGATAAGGGTTTATTCTTTAAAATTCTGAAAACTGTAGAAGAACTTACATTTACGTTTAAAGCAATCTTGATACTTATTGCATGAGTTTCCTCAATTTCATAAAGCACATATTCTTCTACTTGTGGAGTTGCTGCTGTGCAGGGTCGCCCGTTTACAGCGGTTTGTTTTTAAAAATTTCCAGTTTCACTAAGACGTTGATGGAGACGGATAAACATCGTATGATGCAAGATTAGTGTATTTTTCCTCATAAAGACGCCTGGCTGCTAATGAATTACCGTTAGCCAAGCCATAGACGAAATGCATATCGCACATTTCACTATACTTCTATAATTCATTTTGAAAAACTTGACAACTAAAAACCTCACTAATTAACGTCGGTAAGGGATGCCTTTTCACTCTTTCTGTTTTCTGCTCCCGAAAATGTTATTATTCTTTTTCTCGAGAACAGTTGCTGGTAGCGACTTCTACCAAGTAGGTATGTTTTTTTCACATAAAAATGATAGAGAAATTAATCTGTTTCTTTGCTTAAAAATGTGATACAAGCACGTATTAAAAAGTTATGACTCGTCAGAAGAGTAAAAAGACATGTAGGTGGCGCCCTCTACAAGTGGGAGCCATACTAACATCCAATTCGAGTTTCGCACTTCAAAAAACCCCTAGATAGAAATTTTAGTTCAATTATCGACATTTCAAATATTATTTAAAAAAACAAAAATAGAAATACAACTTTAACGAAGCATTTTCGGACATATGTTTATAGGAACTTTTTTTCATATTTTTAAGCAGTGAAACTGATCCTGAATGTTTTCGCAATATTAATGAAACACCCTGTATACCGGGTGTCAACCAAATCATTGTAGGGGAGAGTGGGGAGCATTCGACCGTTTACCATTCAAAAATTTCTAATGAAAAATGTGTTTGATAATTTTTGTTATTTGATATGTGGGTCAACCCATAGAACAGTTTGGCACAAAAGAAAACAATAAAACGAAAAAAAAGTGTTTTGTAAACTTTTCAATTTAACGTTTTCTGACAAACCTACATGTGGTCGAATCCTCCCTCCTGCTGGGGTAAGTTCGACCATCGCGTGGGGTGGATTAGACCACATAATTTAATGACACAAATATTGTTTGGAAACGTATATTATACAGAAACAATTTCTAACATTAAAACAAAATCTAAATACTTATCAGAAAAATATATGAAACTTGTTCGGCTAGCAAATATTCCACCCTTTTAAGTTAAAATTGAATGTATATAAGTTAGCCGTTCTTGCTGTTCCCACATTTTTGGCTTTGGGAAGAATGCTCAGAATATCGTCTCTCTCAACCACAGAAGTATCTTCAATAGGGGAAAACGCAAAAGTGTTGGAATTATTTTTCCTTCGTAAATAATTAACTTTTATATTGGTTCCGCGAACTGAAAGAACTTCTCCAATATAATAAACAACTGTCGATTTCGTCGGAAATTTTACAATTACAAAATCCCCTTGTGTCACTAGGTATCCACTTTCCAATAACGGGAACTCTTCTATAGTCAAGTCTCCAGAGTCGTCTGTATCGGCCAACTCAGTTAAGTCACTTTCACCACTGTCAGATGTGTCGTCATCTTTCAAAATAGATCTCTTCACTGGTGGCTTCTTAACCTTACCTTTCACAGCAGCCATCTTAAGAGATTTTTTCCTTTTACTCTCTGCCTGTATTCTGCCCAACTCTTCTAGTTCAGGTGTCAAAGTGTAGATTTTTGACTTGGAAACATTATTTATTCTTTTTTTTGCCTTTGGTTCGGCTTTAGGAAAAGGACGGACATTTTCAAACGACTTTCTTTCAGTCGATAAGTCGTTGTTTTCCTGTGAAATGGAGGGTTTTACAATAACATTACTCAGAACAATAATGCGTTTATCCGCAGAATTCTCCTCTGCTTCCTTCTTTTCTGTAAAATTATCTTCTGTGGTCATGCATTCTGGAGAGATATCATCTTTTCCGTTTTTTTCTTTTGTTGTTAACTCCTCCTTTGATTTACTGGAGATAACTGAGCTTGGAGCGAAATCTTTCTCAGAAAAAGCTAGACGATTTACAGGCCAAATGCCCGGTTTCTTAAAAGAATTAGTTATATTGGACATTGTGAAAGAACGAATATATGCTTTGTTAGTCAACTCTCCTATTCGTCTTATCGTTATAACATCCCCAGGATGTGATAGCAACCAATCATTGAAAGCAACAGAAGTAGCAGCTTTGAATGGGCCATAAACTCCAACATCTAGTGGTTGCATTCGATGACTCGTGTGCGGTGGAAATGAGAGAATTGATATACCTGAGTCCTTGCACAATTTCATGGCATCGTAAGACGTGTGCGAAGAATGATTATCCAACAGGATTAAAATACAGTTCCCTACAGAGTAATTTGTATGTTTTATTATATGTTTAAGAACGTCCACAAATAATTCTCTTGTCATCCATCCTGTTTTATTACCTAACACAAGTGATGAAGCGGGTGCGTCGCTAATATATTCTGAGGGATTCCTCAACCTTGGAACTACATAGATAGGTGGTATCGTGTTCCCCAAAGCCTTTATGATTTCTACGAAAGTGACAAGTTCTCCTCTTTCTCCTGAAGCTATCTGCCCAACTTGTTTTTTACCCTTCTGAGTGACAATCTTTACCGGCTTTACGACTGTCTCTACACCGGTTTCATCAAGATTATAAATTTGAGCGGCAGTAAAATTATATTTAGTGAGCTCGCTAATATAATTTTCAAAAAATTCTTTAACCCTGTTCTTATTAAAGCCTGTGGATCTCAACAAACTTGTATTCTCAGGTGTTCTCAGAGATAGATCTGGATGCCTCGACATGAAACCATGCAGCTATCTAAACCTGAAATATATTAAATAATCGAATTTAAAATTAATTCTGGTGCTACTTAAAATCACGCTCACAACTCGCCCGCTATTTTATTTTCTTTCCATGACTCAGGATAACTGCAGCGGTTAGCGATAGCATATTCACATGCCAATTCCCTTATTTGGCGATAAGAAAGACCATAATGAAAATCCGAGCACTTTTTGATGTAACTGGCTAGATCATTTTCTTCCTCCGTTGACAGCACTTGACGATTCGTATATTTATTTTGGAACTTTTGTAAACCTTCGTCGTCAGACAAACCTGAATCTGAATTTTCATACATCCGCTGCCTATGGTTCTGCTTAATTTTATTTATTCTTGACATGAGCGTGCTTCTTTTTATATTATAATTCCGTGACACCTCTCTGATAGCTATTTTCTTTTTAAAATGATCCCTTAATGTTCTTTTGATAGAACTCTCGTCAACTTCTCTTTGAGTTTTTCTCTTGTATACTCTAGGCATCTGAAATTTCATATATAAGTATAAGAAAAGATATTAATATAAATCACCATGGGGAGCATTCGACCGGACGAATGCTCCCAATTTCGAATAGTCGAATCCGCCCCATAACGCGACCTAATACAGACCTGCTTTTAAAAAATACATCGTAACAATTTTAGGTTATGTCACAATACGAGAAAGATGTATTAAAACTAGTACTTTCTAGATGAAATACGTTAAATTTCACAAAATCAACAACATACCTGTAATAAACAAAATATTATATTGAAAAAACCTTACCTTTATAGGTATGCGTGTTTTAATTTTTATCACTTAAAATGCACAAAATCTTTACACCGGTTCACACTGCTGGCGCGTAAGTTATTTAGAACGAAGAGGTTACACTTTTCATGGACCGTACTTAAAACATTTATTACTAACGAGTATACAGAGGGTGGTTGAATCCTCCCGATGGTCGAATGCTCCCCACTTTCCCCTACCGGGTGTTCCACCTAAGGAGGTAATCGGCTATATCTCAGAAACTAATAACACTAGGACTTTGGAAAAAATATATATCGATAAAAGCGGCCAAGAGAAATTGCTGGAAATTATTTTCAAGTTCGAAAAATTACCGCTAGGGGGCGTAAGTGAACTTTAAAATAGAAATGCCGATTTTCTCTTGATTTTTCTTAGTAAAAATATGTTAAAAATATAAGCATTGTATTCTCCATAAAATTATGCAACTTTGTTAGGAATCGTTTTTTCTATTTCCAATAATAAAGTGGTGGGAGAAGGTCAAACTTTTTTTCTTTCAAACGCTGATATCTCTGCTTTGGATAAACCGATTTTATTTAACTTGGTCTTGAAAAAAAGCCCTTTTTTTCCTCTACACGAAGATCTATTAACTATACCATATTGATTCTGATGGTGGCCACTAGATGGCGTTTTTCCGTAATTCCTCAATAAATAAGGATTTTCTCAAAAAAATGAAATGTTATGATATGACTTTTTCATCATATTTTATTTTAGGCTTATGAAGGCTATTAAATAGTGGAATAAAAATCCAGGACCGTATTTAAAATAAAAAAGTTGATGATGGTTGCTCGAATCCGAAACGTCGGATTAAAAAACTAACCCCATCAGCTTGTAGAAGAGGAAAAGTTACTATAAGGAACTGAAAACCGCAACCTGATATCTTTTGTTAAACTAGAGAAATTAGGGATAATAATAATTAATATGGAAAAATAGGCCATTTTTTAAAACATTAATTAATCAATTAAATCTCTGGATATCACGTTGCGGTTTTCAGTTCCTTATAGTAACTTTTCCTCCTCTACAAGCTGATGGGGCTAGTTTTTTAATCCGACGTTTCGGATTCGAGCCACCATCATCAACTTTTTTATTTTAAATACGGTCCTGGATTTTTTATTCCACTATTTAATAGCCTTTATAAGCCTAAAATAAAATATAATGAAAAAGTCATATCATAACATTTGATTTTGAGAGATATCAGCGTTTGAAAGAAAAAAAGTTTGACCTTCTCCCACCACTTTATTATTGAAAATAGAAAAAAACGATTCCTAACATAAAGTTGCATAATTTTATGAAGAATACAATGCTTATATTTTTAACATATTTTTATTAAGAAAAATCAAGAGAAAATCGGCATTTCTATTTTGAAAGTTCTCTTACGCCCCCTAGCGGTCATTTTTCGAACTTGAAAATAATTTCCAGCAATTTCTCTTGGCCGCTTTTATCCATATATATTTTTTCCCAAAGTCCTAGTGTTATTACTTTCTGAGATATAGCCGATTACCTCCTTAGGTGGAACACCCGGTACAAACCACCACAGCGTCATGTTAAAAGATATTTTAATCAAGTTTTCGTTACTGCCAGTTTGAGCGGGATCTTTATTTTTACCTAAAAACCAAAAAATATTACTTTCGGTTTTATACCGGAAGTTACGTCATTTTATTTTTTTTAAATGACAACCTGTATTTTTTATTATCCAATCGAATTTTTCTCAAAATTACCTTTTCAACGACATACAACAAAGTGACATTTACTTTCAAAATGGTGGTTTATGAGTCATTTTACAAAATTAAAAATGGCGTCTATAAAACAACGTATGCAATTGATACGGGATAAATAGTAATCAAATCTATTAAATCAATTCATATTTTTTTAAGCACCGACATTTAAACTTTTTTTTCGTTTTTGAATAAATAAATTTTTTTATTTTTAAGAAAAAAAATCGTCAACCCTAGCTTACGTAATTTTTTCAAATGATATGATCTACTTTTCATTATCTAATATCAAAGGCTAAAGGATCCTTAACCATCTAAAGCCATTTTGGAAATCAGAATGCTTTTTGCTTCAGTTTAAAACAATAGTAAGGATTCGGTGCATTTTTTAATGAAAACAGAATAACTTATTTCCACCTAAGTTGTCTTTGGAAAACAAAACGTCGTTATCAGAGTATGTTATTTTGTAATAAAATGTTTGTTGTTTTTCGTGCATTTGAGTGTGATTTTTATGCATAGCTCGATCAAATAACAATAAAATGACTAAGTTTATAAGAGAAAGAATAAATTAATATGTTAATTGTTTACGGAGAACGTTAAGAAAATGCCCGTCGAGCTGAAACATTGTACAGAGAGTGCTATCCAGATCGTGAATCGCCTAGTTCAAATTATTTCCCATGGCTAGAAAAAAGTTAAAATCAGGAAGAAACAATGATCAAGAGGACGATGAGAACTTTGTTGTAAGCGAGGAAGCTGAAATAAATGTATTGGCTTGCATTGCTCAGATCCCACATCTTCCTTGCGGGAAATAAGACAACAATGTAATATTAGCCACGAAAGCGTAAGAAGAATATTAGAAAAACATGACTTTAAGCCTTTTAAATACCAGGTTCACCATCATTTGGGAGAAGATGACCCTGTCAGAAGACAGTTGGTTTCTAGGGGAGAACAATGGCAATAACGGTTTATATCAAAACATAATCTTTTCCGATGAGACAAGATTTACAAACATGGGTATGTTTAATATGAATAGTACACGGTTTTGTGCCGTTCAAAATCCCAACTTAGAGGAGGCGCTTTTCAGGAGCCTTTTGGTGTAAATGTCTGGATAGGAGTAATGGGAACGAATCGTTGGTCAAGTATTCTTTTTTGATCATTTGGATTATGTTCAATATTTAAATATTCTTCAAGATACCGTCGAAGAATTTGTGGACAGTTCACCTTTAAATGCAATATACAAAATTTATTACCAGCAAGACGGCGCCCCTGCGCATAACTCAAGAATTACCGGTAAATTTTTAAATGAGATGTTTGGTGATAGATGGATTGGGACAAACGAGTCAATACGATGGCCTGCCCGATCACCGGACTTAACCCCTCTTGATTTTTTTCCATGGGGATATGTGAAATTAAAAGTATATGCTACTGCAGCGACGTCATTAGACGACCTAATAGCGAGAATTCGAAGAGCTGTTAATACCATTACCTAATTTAACTAATTTAGAAAATGTTTTGCGAGAACATATCGAAAGAATAAACTTGTAACATGACCAATAATGGTGACCGTTTTGAACATTTCATTTATGATTATTTGTTTGCATTACTCATTTCGTTAGGTATTAGTTTACTGTTTACCTATTGTTCTATCCATTCCGTTATTAAAACAAATTCAAAACTGAAGCAAAAAGCATTCTGATTTCCAAAATGGGTTTAGATGATTAAGGGTACTTTGGCCATTCATATTAGATAATAAAAAGTAGATCATATCATTTGAAAAAATTTCGTAAACTAGGGTTGAAAATAAGATTTTTCTTAAAAATCAAAAATTATGTTTCTTCAAAAACGGAAGAAAAAATGTAAATATCAGTAGTTGAAGAATTATGAAAGGGCCCAATTTAACAGATTTTATTACTGCTTTCCCGTATCAAATTTTGAATTTTGTAAAATGGCTCAAAAGCCGCCATTTTGGAAGTGAATGTTACTTTGTTGTATGTCGTTAAAAAGGCAATTTTAAGAAGAATTCGATTGAACAATAAAAAATACAGGTTGTCAAATAAAATGGCGTAACTTCCGATAGAACCGAAAGTGATATTAATTTGGTTTTTAAGTGAAAACTAAGATCCCGCTTAACCATGGCAGTAACCCAAATTTGATTGAAATAACTTTTAACATTACTCTGTGGTACTTTGTACAATAATTTCGTTGACATCCGATATAGAGCTGTAAACCATCGCGAAATTTTTGGTAGCAGAATATCAATAAAAAAAGGTTATTTTTGAACGTCGAATTAGGAATTAAAAGAACTCAGATGCAAATCTGCGTGGCTGTTTCTGCTTCCAAACCTATCATTAATGGCTTGATGTTTCAGTACGCTGACTCTTTAAGATGCTTTAGTTTATTTTAATATTTAAAATATCGGTATTTTTTCACACTATAGTAACTGAATACGCTGTAGGGTTGTACGTCCTGAACAAAACTCAACTTTTTGCGGAACGTCCTGTGTCAGTCTAATTTTTGTTCTGGATTGATTTGTTTATACAAATTTTTGTTGAGTGTTTAATCTATAATCGTAACAATTTTCATTGTGCATGAAGTGTGTGAAAAATAATATAACAATTTTCTTATAGTTCCGTTATCCGCACATGCTAGTAAACAAACTGTCATTTACCAAATATGTCAAAGGGTTGGCCAATCGTATTCCAGTATAGGTGTACACAGAACTCAAAAACTGAACCACAAAACAAACGAACTAACCAAAAAAAATTCAAAGGTTAAAGATTAGTTGCTAAGTTCGTGTGTCCAGCTGATTTTACGAATTAGCTGCTGGTTTTAGACATAGACATATTATATGTCTATGGTTTTAGACCATAACGGAACCTACACTATGCCTACACTGCGATACGATTGGCCAACCCTTGGACATATTTGGTAAATGACAGTTTGCTTACGATCGCAAAAAGTTGAGTTTTGTTAAACTTTTTGCGGAACGTCAATTATCAGTCTAATTTTTGTTCTGGATTGATTTGTTTACACAAATTTTTGTTAAGTGTTTAATCTATAATCGAAACAATTTTCATTGTTTTTATGAAGTATGTAAATAATAATATAACAAATGAAAGTGAGGTTATAGCTTTGTGTTTACATTACACTTTCCGTTTCGTTTTCTGCACATTAATGCCATATAAGTCAAGAGTCAAGGGTAACGTCGTAGGCGCCTTTTCTATGTGTAGTTAACTATTAACCATAGATTATTCCAAAATACATCAACTTTACAACTTGTTACGCGACTTTGGACTAGCCCCGTATTTATAAATCATTATTATGAAAAAAATATTAGACGTTCGGCATTGTAAACTGTAAACAAGTTTTAACACAAAATCATAAAATGTGCTTATGCATGCTGGTCTACTTTCATTAGCTTAATAACGACAGCGTTCTAACGAGGTTTAGGCCCTATCCCCACGGAGCTATACAAGATGCGAGTCAGATCAAGCATATGCACCTTCTCAGCATGAATTGCTATGTTCAAGAACTTTTTAAAATTGTAGACAACTGAATAAAAATGTTGACTGGCAACATGTATCCGACGTGTCGTATCCCTTCCTTGTGTAGCTCCGTGAGATAAGTGCTTTCGATTGATGCTCCATACGTATTAAAGCAAGTAACTGTGTTTTTTTTTATTGCTAGTCGAACTGTCATTCTGAAAGTCACCGTTCTTGTGCTGCCATGTGGTAAATGCCCAATTTAAATAATAGTACAATAAACAACTGCTTTGTTTATAGGTACAAACTGTAGGATGTTGTCATTAATACTAACTGCCTTAAAAATATATTCTTTTTAGAAAATTTCAAAGGGTAATTTTAAATTTAATTGGTAGTAATAATATAGTCGCAGAAACATGCTAAATATAGATTCCTACCTATAGTTTTTCTTACATTCCTTAACAGTATCCTTAGATTAGGTAAATAAAAATCATCCTGTATGGAATATGTAGTTAAATTGTTTTCTTTATATAATAACAATGCCACTAAAACAAAAGTTTCCAGTGATCGAATAAAGACATATTTAAAAATCAGTCCAGTTTTTGTCTGCGTTTCCTGTCGTTTAACTCATAGCTGGAGTTCAGCAATTCATCAGCTGAGTATAGGTACCTATCGTTTAGAAAAATTTGATGTCATGATCGATGGCTTCTGGAATAGCTCTGACACACAGTCAAATATATTTTTATTGGTTTTCAGGGAATAAATGAGGTCACCTGACTTTATTATCTTAGGAAAAATGACAGTTCAGAGAACATTAGTTCACAGAGGATTCAACAAATGGCGCAAACATACAGATTCCCAATATTGTTTAGATACCTACAAGACTCGTATTCCAACAATTTTAGGTGGAATTAAAGGCCAGCAGTCTTACAGGACGTCTATTCTAGAATTAGGGGAATGATCATAATATAAAATGTGGGAATCAAGTGTTATTTTTAACTCCCAACATTAAACGGTGAGGCTTTGTATATTCCTCGAGTTAGGTTATTTCACTGATTCGTTTTATATATTGATTAGGTGAATTAAACAGTTAGATCCCATTTAATTCGGCGTTTATTTATCCAAATCGGCACTTGTTTACACAATAACTTTTTAATACATGATTAATTACTGACTTATAACATTACTAACTTTTAATAACATTACTACACTTATACTTGATGCTTTTATTTCAGCTGCAATTTTATCATGTCCGTCGGACGATTACCCACTTTAAATTTTGACGTACGTATTGACCTTTCAAGGGTTTAATTCGCAGTGACTCGCGAGGAGCCGTCGGTGTCCTCTTGTCGCTAGAACATCATGCCGGCCAATCACAATTGGCTATTTACTATTCCGCCATGTTTTCATTAGGACCAATTGTTATTGTTCTGTCTTTGTCTACCGCGGTGAACTTAATTTTCTAGCGGCAAGATGTGTTTTACAAGGTCTAAAATAGACGTTTTTGCTTAAATAATCGTAGCGACAGGCCGCTGTTTTAGAATAATATTTGCAAATTTGGTAGCTTTGTCTGGGCGACAATATTATTTGTTCTGAAAACATTGGTTGTATTTAATTTTATTATTTTTATTGAATTTGAGCAATCGTTTCCCCAACAAGAAGTGATCTATCTTCTGTCAATTCTTTCTCTTAAAAAATTTTAAACCTTCTTTTTGAAAGTGAAAATTACTATTCATATCCATTAAGGGTTACCAGAACGCGTTCTCTCGGAATTTTCTAAGAGAACGAGATCATATATAGGTTTATATGCAAAACACAAAAAATGTTGCTTTCTATAACTTTTTAAAAAATTTCGTTCACTTTTGACTGGATTTGTATATGCAACACTGGCTGGTTCTATAGCACAAGCCGGTAGTGATAGTAATAAATGAATTTAATATCACACAATTGGTCATACATAGATCTTGTTAGGTTGGCGAGGGTCAGCCACAGACAGAGAGAGTCTAGTATACAGGGTGACTCGGATCTAAATGTACATACATCACCAGGAGATAGTGGACATCTTGGGGGTTCTAAATAATCTATCTTTAGTTGGTCCATCTTTCCTCGTTACTTAGATACAGAGTGTTTTATAAGGTTTGGCTCATTTTTGTTTTTGCCATAATTCTTTTAGCACCCGGTATAAAATGTTCATATTCGGTGGAAATATTTTGAGTAGCTATCGCTTCAAAATGCCGTATGAAAATTTTTTGAAATTCAGGTCCGGACTTTAAAAACAAGACTGATTTCATTTTTTTAAATTCAACACCCTGTGTATCATATTTTTGTAAATTTTATTTTTTATTTGAAAAACACATAAAAAACTAATTCTAATGACATACTTATCAAAATCCCCGCACTCGCCGCTCAACCATAATTAATTGCTCTTCTTTAGATGTTGAAACACCTACAAAATAATAACTGTTTTTATAACGACAATAATACCAATAATAACAAAAATAACAAAAACATAATTATTTGAGAATATTTTCAAAATGCCCACCATTAACTTCTTCACATTTTCTTCCTCTGATATTTAAATTTGAAACTGCACTTCTGATTACACCTGGTCTATTTTTTATTTCCTGAATTGAAGTGATAATGCGTTGCAAGAGCTGGTCCCGTGTATTAATTTCTTCCTCGTAAACTAAATTTTTCATATACCCCCAAAAAAAGAAGTCCAGCGGGTTAAAGTCGGGAGATCTTGCTGGCCAAGAATGGGCCCCCCACGACCTATTCATCTGTTGGGATATCTATTGTTTAAAAGTTCGGAAACAATTCTTGCATAATGTGGAGGGGCTCCATCGTGTTGGAAATACATTCCTCTTAAATTAACATTCTCATCTTGGAGAAGATTTGGCAAAATGTTTTCCAAAAAGTGTAAATATTGGTTTCCATCTAATCTTTCTTCAAAGATGTGTGGGCCAATCAATTTACCATTGATTATACCTGCCCAAACATTTATGGAAAATCTATGTTGCGAGTGCGACTGCCTAATAGCATTTGGATTTTCTAGAGACCATAGATGACAATTTCTGGAATTGTTGACTCCATCTCTGGTAAACTGAGCTTCATCGGTCCACAAAGTCCGGTGAATATCTCTTTGGTGCCTCCTAATCTACTGACAAAAAAACAAACGGTTAGCATAATCACCTGGTTCCAACCTTTGTACCTCTTGGATATGATAAGGACATAAGCCTTCATTTTTTATTGTTGAATGGGTTAATTTTTGCGTTATATGCAGACGTCTAGCAATTTTCCTTGTGGATGTTTTTGGATTTTCTTCAATCAAATTTAAAATGTCTTCTTCCTGTTGAACTGGGTGTCTTACAGGCTGATCAATATTATTTTGTGTCGGAAAATGTCCTTGTTCACGAACAAAAGAAAATACATTTGAAAATGTTTGATGGTTTGGACATCTTCTTCCAGGAAACCTTAATTCATACTCTCGAGAAGCGGCTCGCCCGTTACCATCGCAAAATCCATATACAAATATTATATCAGCGTATTCTTGGTTTGAAAATTGATGGGGCATTTTAGACGAGAAGTAAATGTTTAACAAAAATATCCTCGTAATGACCAAAAATCTGACAGGTTACAACTGACAATGACTTATTATGTTTTGTTGCCCCCCAATATTTCGTTGTTCTGAGGTGCCGAGCCATGGAGTCAAATTGAATTGAAAATTTTCAAATTTTAACACGCCGCTATTTTATTACTTTGGTTTATTTCTTATTATTGGTATTATTGTCGTTATAAAAACAGTTATAATTTTGTATGTGTTTGAACATCTAAAGAAGAGCAATTTATTATGGCTAAGCGGCGAGTGCGGGGATTTTGATAAGTATGTCATTACAATTAGTTTTTTTATGGGTTTTTCAAATAAAAAATAAAATTTACAAAAATATGATATACAGGGTGTTGAATTTAAAAAAATGAAATCAGTCTTGTTTTTAAAGTCCGGACCTGAATTTCAAACAATTTTCATACGGCATTTTGAAGCGATAGCTACTCAAAATATTTCCACCGAATATGAACATTTTATACCGGGTGCTAAAAGAATTATGGCAAAAACAAAAATGAGCCAAACTTTATAAAACACTCTGTATCTAAGTAACGAGGAAAGGTGGACCCACTAAAGATAGATTATTTAGAACCCCCAAGATGTCCACTATCTCCTGGTGATGTATGTACATTTAGATCCGAGTCACCCTGTATAGGTACGCTTGTAATTCAATTTATGTGTGCTGTAGGTACGCCGGAAACCGGAAGTACGAGTACATATTATATTGTTGACTAATCTGTATTTGTAATGGATTAGGAAATACACATTTAGATACGGCAGCACTGCCAACACTAAATCTAGCTGGTAGCACACGCTAAAGCAACGCTCCCTCTTTCACCACAACGAACGGTCGGACGACTAGGGTCTCTCCTGTAAATAGTTAGTTGATAAGTGAAACATAATCTGTGTAAGTACCTAATAAAGTGTTATGAAGTTGAAGAAAGTGTTTATGTAATCCACCTCCAAACAACTACCAAACATAGCGATTGGCGACGAGGATAAAAAATAAAACCTAAGAGTTGAGGAACTAACGTGGTTGAAACCGGAAACAAGATGGCTTCGGGAAGTCGATTTTAGGGATTCTCACCAGAAATTGACAATTTTCATATTTATAAAGAAAGGCTTGAACAGCATTTTGAAGCTAATAACGCAATTAAACTAGAAACTTTAAAAATTGCAATTTTGCTGAGTTCACTAAGCCCTGCTGTATACAAAATCCTACGAGATTTGACATTTCCAGTCCTACTCAAGGAGAAATCATAACTATCTTCCAAAGCAGCATCTACTATCAATACGGTTTGTTCTCGAGACACAGCAGTCCTGTCACTAATGTGGGAAATGTGCTATTCTAAAAAATTACCAGTAATATACCTCCTACACATATTTTACATTCATTTCATACAAAAAAGCTTCTAACCAAAAGTTGGATTTGACGTGGTGGGTCCGGGTCCGAGTGATTTTGTAGTTGATGATGATATAGATAGATAGGATAGATAGATCATGTTCTTAGTGACTATATAGTAGTAGGTTAGATCTTAAAAATTAATGTTAGGGATAACGCTATTTCAGATCACAAATTGATATTGCTAGATATTCGAACTTCTGGACAAATCTATATAAGCCAAAGGTAGATTATAATGTTAAATCTGTGGATTATATAAAATTTATAAATTTGTTTACGCAAAACGTCTCAGTTGTAAATGTCGCAACATTTCAACAGTTAATCGATTTAATTAGAGCATGTAAAATGAAGTCTGAGTACATTAAAAAGCTAAGAATTCGTTCAAATAACACTTGGATAAATAATGAAATTCTTGAGTTAATGGAAAAAAGGGATAAAATCTATAAGAGAAAGGTCAACCAACCTGAAAACCTGTATGTAGCCTCTGAATTAAAAAAAAAATATAAAATCAAATAAATAATAAAATAACAGCGTTAAATCTTTACTTTCAAACAAAATGGAATTTGGCGGGAAATAATGTAAAAAAACAATGGGCGTTTATTAATAGTTTTATAAAGAATAAAAAAGATGAAGTACATATTGTTACTCTATTGATTGACAACAATATAGGAAACAATCAACTAGAAATAGTTAATAATTTAAATAAGTATTTCTCTCAGGTTGGTGGATCGAGAGTTGAAGATTTAGAAACTGAAATCAATCATCTAAATGTAAGTTTTTCTGCGCGTGAAGTGTTTAATGTTACCTCGATCTCCTTACCTCCAGCAAATGAACGGGAATTATTAGAAATCATAAATGAACTAAAACAAAACTCAGCTCCCGGACATGATGGGATAGGGATATAAAAAATCTGGGAGAGCATATTCTGTCAATTTTGCTACAATTAATTAATAATATACTTCAAAGTGGAATCTTTCCACAATAATTAAAGATGAGTAAAATTACTCCACTTTTTAAATTAGGTGATAAAACGAGCATGAATAATTACAGACCAATTTCAGTGGTGAGTGTGTTCTCAAAGATAGTAGAAAAAATAATTAAAAAAACGAATGTTAGCGTTCATTGCTGAACACCAATTGACTGATAAGTTTCAGTATGGTTTTGTAAAAAACAGTAGCACACTTGGTGCTGCGGCTGATTTCATAGATTATATCTCAAGAGCTCTAGATAATAAACAAGTAGTGATAGCGGTATTCATTGACTTAAGAAAGGCTTTTGATGTAGTGGGCATTCATGTTCTGTTGGATAAATTATTTAGAATGGGATTTAGAGGTGTTATGTATAATTTAATAAAAACATATTTACTCGATAGAAAACAGTATGTCAAACTGAAAGATACAAGTAGTGAATGGCTTTCTAACACTTACGGTGTGTCATAGGGGTCAGTTCTGGGCCCACTGTTGTACTTCCTTTATGTGCTAAATCTTAAGTGCGCCAATCTGGAAGCACGATATTTTACATTTGCAGATGACACTGTTCTACTATACAATGGAACAGAGGAAGTTGCCCTTAATAGTCAAATTAATAATGACCTTAATACTTATCTCAAATGGCTCTTTTCGAATAAATTAAAAATAAATACTGACAAAACCAAATACTTATATTGTATTTAAGCAGAAAAATAAAATAATAATCCCGGAGAAAATTGTTTCAATGCTATCGGCATTTTATAAGAGCAGAAATTATTTATCCAAAAAAAGTAAGTTTAATATTTACAATGCATTCTTCTTAACTCATTTTAGATATCTTTTTCCGATTTGGCGTATGTGTGGGGAGACTAATTTTAATAAAGCACAAATACTGCAAAACAAAATTCTTAAAATATTATTTAACTATGATTGGCGCACTAGCACTAACATAATTTATTCAGAACTATACAGGGTGACGCGGATCTAAATGAACATACTTCAACACAAGACAAAGAATACCTTGGGGGTTCTTAATCACCCATCTTTGATATTCAATTGTCGATAGTTAATAAGATACAGGGTCTTTTATGAACTTCAGCAATTTTTTGTTCTTGTCATATTTTTTAATGCACTCCGTATAAAATTTTCATATTGGGTCAACATCTGTAACCTATCTGTCGCTTAAAATTGCAGTATCAGAAAATTTTAAATTCCAGGCCCGTATTAGAAAAAGTTGACATTTTCAATTTTTACATTTTTAACACCCTGTAGATCAATTTTTTCAAAATATTATTTTTTTATTGGAAAGAGCATAAAGAATTGACCCTAACGGCATAATTTTCAAAGTTCCCGCACCCATCACTTGATTAGAATAAATGGTTGTTTTGTAAAAAATTTCAAAATGGTGCATATTTGGAAATTAGAAATTAAGAAAATAACAATAAAAAAGCAAAAACTGCTTCCGAAGTAAAAAAATAAATGTACTAAACGTTTAATAGTTTTAACGAGACTAAATTTTAGGGAACAACACAACAACAAATAACAAAGTAATAATAATAATAACAAAACTGCAAGATAATGATTGCTTTTTAGACATCGACAAAAAATCGTAAATTACAGTCAGAAATTTCAAACTTTGTAAAGTAGGCTTTGCCTCATTTAAAAACAAACCAAAGACTATCGAGTTACTGTTCCATAGCAACAATTCAAGTCACTATCAGATATGTGACAGTTGTCTGACCTTTGTTAGTATTCGGTTAACAATTATTGCAATTTTCTGTTGAAGATGCCTTACCAATTTTCAAATGCCGAATATGCCGACATTATTTTTGTATACGGTTTTTGTAACGGTAATGGCAGAGCTGCTGTTCGGGAATATCGTAGGCGATTTCCGGGTAGAAGATGTCCATATCACAAAACATTTGCAAATGTATTTTTATTTGCTGGAGAACATGGACATTTTCCCACCGACAATAATATTGATCAACCAATACGACATCCAGTTCAGGAGGAAGAAGATATCTTAAATCTTGTTGAAGATAATCCCAAAACATCTACTCGAAAAATTGCGACACGTCTAGGAATCCCGCAAAAAAGAGTTAATGTAACACTGCAAAAGGAAGGCTTGCATCCGTTTCATGTTCAAGAAGTTCAAAGATTGGAATCTGGCGATTATGCAAACCGGTTACTCTTTTGCCAGTGGCTCAGTAGACACCAAAGGAGTCTTTATCGAATCCTCTGGACCGATGAAGCACAATTTACCAGAGATGGTGTAAATAATTCAAGGAATTCCCATGTATGGTCGTTAGAAAATCCACATGCCATCAGACAATCGCATTCGGAGCACAAATTTTCCATAAACGTTTGGGCAGGTATAATAAATAATAAATTAATTGGGCCGCACTTTTTTGCTGAAAGATTAGATGGAAATCAATATTTAAATTTTTTACAAAACATTTTGCCAGGACTTATGCAGAATGAAAATGCTAACGTGAGAGGGCTCTTTTTTCAACATGATGGGGCCCCACCACATTTTGCAAGGGTTGTATCTGAATTTTTAAATATTACGTTTCCTAACAGATGGATAGGCCGTGGAGGGCCCCATTTATGGCCAGCCAGGTCGCCGGACTTTAATCCTTTGGATTTTTTTTTCTGGGGGAATATGAAAAATTTGGTTTATTCAGAAGAAATCAACACGCGGGAGCAGCTTTTGCAACGAATTATTAATGCTGTTCTGCTAAAGTGCTCTTAAAATTAATTCTTGCTAAAACTTTTTCTATGTATTAGATTTTAAGCAGTCGATTTTAACTTGCAGTTTTGTTATTATTATTATTACTTTGTTATTTGTTGTTGTGTTGTTCCCTAAAATTTAGTCTCGTTAAAACTATTAAACGTTTAGTACATTTATTTTTTTACTTCGGAAGCAGTTTTTGCTTTTTTATTGTTATTTTCTTAATTTCTAATTTCCAAATATGCACCATTTTGAAATTTTTTACAAAACAACCATTTATTCTAATCAAGTGATGGGTGCGGGAACTTTGAAAATTATGCCGTTAGGATCAATTCTTTATGCTCTTTCCAATAAAAAAATAATATTTTGAAAAAATTGATCTACAGGGTGTTAAAAATGTAAAAATTGAAAATGTCAACTTTTTCTAATACGGGCCTGGAATTTAAAATTTTCTGATACTGCAATTTTAAGCGACAGATAGGTTACAGATGTTGACCCAATATGAAAATTTTATACGGAGTGCATTAAAAAATATGACAAGAACAAAAAATTGCTGAAGTTCATAAAAGACCCTGTATCTTATTAACTATCGACAATTGAACTATCAAAGATGGGTGATTAAGAACCCCCAAGGTATTCTTTGTCTTGTGTTGAAGTATGTTCATTTAGATCCGCGTCACCCTGTATAAATTTAAATAGATTACAAGAAATTTTAGAAACGGAACAATGTAAAATGGTTTATAAAATTCTTCATGGTCAACAAAAATGTAACATTGATATTATATTTAACCACACTGTGCACAATTACCAAACGAGATCCCAAAATAATATTTATCAGATTAACACTAGGACTAATATAGGTTTAAGTAATCCAATCACTGATGCAATTAAAGCCTTTAACAATTTACCTACCTCTGTAAAACATGTAAGTAATTATAGCACTTTCGTTAAGAAATTAAAAGCATTCAAGTCTGTGTATTGACTTATAGCTTTGCAACAACTTAATTAATTTATATTTTGTTATTCTTGGGGCCAGTGTTTAGAAACACTGATTTGAGGATTTATTGACAGTTGTTGAATTTATTTTATTAAAATTGTATTATTTGAATAGACATTTAAAAAAAAAATTGTAGCGAAAAAGCTCACAATATGCCAGTATGGCGTACCTAGAACATTGAGCGCCCGGGGCAAAGGATTCGCCGCCCCCTTCCCCTCCCCTAGTTACGCCACTGCTGTGTGCAATTTACAGCAGTGTTCGACCAATGAGAGTACAGTGCTTTGGTCATATAAATCCTACGTTATAAACTAAACAAAAAAAGGCTCCACCTAAACAGTGATTTACAAAAGTGTTTTACCATATCAGTGGCGTGGATAGGACTTATATTTTCGTCAATTTATTGCGTTAGCTTACATTGTGATTTTTTTTATGAAGACGAGATTAATTTTATTATTGGGGTGAGCCAGAAGGATTCTGGGAGGAGGGCATCTCACCCCCTTACTGGGCCAATGGGTCCAACTTTTTTCTTATTTTGACTAATGAAAATAAAGTAGTATTTCAAAATGCAATTAATAATGATGAGGTTTTATCTCAAGTTAGAAATTTCTGTTCCTCAAAATGGCCACACACTAATAAAAAATTAACTTCAGAGCTAAAATACTATTATAATTTAAGAGAAAACATCCATCTTTCTGATAATTTGCTCTTTTACGACCAAAAGATTATTGTTCCTTCTGTACCTACTAAGAAGTGATATGCTTAAATTAATTCATTCTGCTCATTGCTCATTTTGGTATACAAAAATGTAAATTAAGAGCACATGAAATTATGATATGGCCAAAAATGTCTAAAGATATTGAAAACTTTATTTCAAGCTGTGAAATTTGTCAGCTTAATAGGCCAGCTAATCAAAAAGAAACCCTTATTGCTCACACTACTCCAGAAAGACCTTGGCAAATTTTATTCTCAGACATTTTTGATTATAAATCTAAAAGCTACCTATTAATAGTTGACACATTTTCCCACTGGTCCCGCACTAATGATAAGACAGCAACAACTGTTATAAAACATTGTAAAGATATATTCTCTAAATTTGGTGTACCCGATATTTTTTATTCTGACAATGTACCATATAGTGTAGAATTTAAAAATTTTGCCAAATCTTGGAATTTTGAATCTCAATATTCTAGCCCCCACTATCATCTAAATATAATAATATAAAAACAGTTATAAAGTTATTATTTCGTATTTAAAAGTATCAAAATATAAAGCAGAACAAGCAACAAAAGAATAAACAAACAGCTACTAAAAGGGGTTCGTACAAAAATCAGTTCAAAGGGGAAACAATTAAAGGTCGGTACCAAGATAATCCTTTTTGCCTACCCCTGACTCTTCACCTATCCGTTCAATCACCCAGGCCCTCGTCAAACCCAAGATTTTTAGACCAAAGGTTTGGCGCTAAACCTGACGTTGTTCCACACGAGGGGGTGTCGTCGAATTGTATCGGGACAATAATATCGCGTACGTAACTCGTAACGCAACGAAAATTTAATATTTAAGTGTCTATTATTACCAAGCGCCAAGCGGATAACAAAAGTTTTCTTATTTTCACGATTAAGAAGATTTTTAAATAATGGTAGGATATGTTTAAGACTGACAGATACAATGAATGTATTTGTCAAATTTAAGGTGGACGGCAGTCGATAATAAGTTCAAGATAATATCCAATTTCTAGCATATCTACCGTGACGATTTATCATTATATGGGGAGGTATATCTCCTTCCGCGGATACGCCACTGCACACGAGTCGAAAAAAATCCAGAAAATTTCGAATCCATTCACGAAAAACGATCACTTATCAGGTATTGTAAATCGTTTATTTTTCCTAGCGCTTGATGTGTGCAAAGCTTCTTAATTAGTGCGACGTCCGTGTAAACGTAAAGTAAAATTTAAAATAGGATTTTTAAATATACTGGTAGGGTGACTTCGCCGGTTTTCGGCCAGTTAACGTTTTGTTGACATAGAAAAATTCAAACAACCAATAGGTTTATAACTATCACGTTCAACTGATGTTATTGATACTCTATAGACATTTAGAAATTACTTCCCTCACCCAAAAAGTACTTAATTTTGCCTGAAATTTATAAAAGGCAAAAAATGTACAAAATGTGCATTTTTGCCTGTTTTCGGCCAGCAAGAACAGTTATCGGCCAAAAGTTTACTAGTTTTCGGCCACCATTTCAGAAAACATCCTACTTTTGGCCATTTCAGTACCAGTTCTCGTCCTCTGCCCCATCCCACTTAAATCTGGTGACATTCTAATGATTTCTGGGTCATTTCAAAGGAATTACGATTTTATTTACAAAAAAATATATTCTGCATAAAAAACAAAGCATGTTTTGAACATTTTTTAAACACTAAATAAGTACGGAAATTACAGTAAAGAAATCTTAAAATAAGAGAGCACCTCTTAAATAACGAGAAGTTCCTGCTAAGAACAACGATAGCAGATGTAATCTTTAGAAGCTGCTTCCACGTAGGGTATTCCAGAAAATTCGGTGCACTTCATGTGAAACCAATTTGTGCATTTGTCGCAACCAATGTTCTTCTCATCTTCTAACTCAGTGTCACTCACCATTCCCTCTTCACATGAAGCACATTTTACTCTTTGCTTCTGTTCGTTGACACTGTTCTCATGTTCATCTTGTCTGGTTTTGGTTTTTCGTGTCTGTATTGCTCTTTTTTTATTCCGTTTCTTCAACTTCTTTTCTAGCTTTCATTGTCATTCTTATTTGCTTCCTTCTTTCAATTCCTCCCGTTTTCTCTTTCTTGGCTCGATCTTTTTCTGCAAAGTGATTTCTCCATGCTGCAGTGGCAATAGCACCTGGTAGTTTGGGTTTATTACTTGCCAGATCTTTTACTTTAGGTTGAATTGGTTCTGGATACATTAAATGACGCTCAAAACTATCCGCTGTAGACGAAAATATATTTATTTGAGAAATTTCTGATAATGGCTGTGTCGCTTTTGCGTTATTCGGTATATTAATTATTATATTTTCTAGGATGTGTACTTTCTCTTGTATTAAATTCTGATTCTTAGCTGTTTCTTTCTCGTTATAGTATATTTTACTCACCGACGACAGCTCACTAGATTCAGGTTTGCGATTTTCTTGGAATTGAATTACTTCATGATTTTCCTTTAGCTGATAGGCACTAGATGTTACTGAAATAGGATTTACTGATTTTAATTCCCTTAATATTCTTTCATTAAGCGTATCAATTGGTGCGTTATTTGCAACTGTGTTTTTTCTGTCTTTAAGTTTATAAGTTTCCTTTGTATTTCTTACATCTTCGTTCATAGCTGAACTAACTAATGGCTTTAATGGAAGCTGGAATTTTGTTGCTTCGTTCACTTCAGATGAAGCTACTGTATCTTCTGGCATAATGATAATCTTATCTAAAGGAATAATAGTTACGTCGTCCATTAACACGCAAGACCCAATGAAATTGTCTTCTCCTTCATTTGGATTAGAAATACATTTCTCAGGCGCAGTATTTTCCATTTTCTCGGCAGGGGATAGAGTAACCTCTAACTCTCTGATCTCTTCAAGAATTACATCAACATTAATGCCATAGCTAACCAACTTACCACGAATCATTTCCAAGACTTTCTTAGAGGTTTTGGTATCAGTAAGCGTAATTGTACCCTTAAAATCTTCTTCAGCAAATTGATTAGTCTGTCTCTCAAGTGTATTTTTAACACATTTTGTATAATCTACATTGTTAGGGTTTAGGGGGAAAAGTCCGCATTTCCTAAAACCGTTAATTATGTACCTTGCCATATTAATATTCTCAAGACATTCCTTAAAAACTCTACAGAAATTTAACTTTGTAATGGAGCAATTGCTATTTTCAGCCCGACTTTGCCAGTTTCTGACGGTATTTTTCCATTTCGTTTTTAGAGGTTTGAATACGCTAACATCCGCTGGTTGGAGAATATGGGTGGTGTTAGGAGGAAGACTATATAAAATAATTCCATTCTTCTCACAAAATTCACTTAGGGCCATGGTCATATGAGATTTATGACCATCTATAAATAGGAGTACTGTTTTTTTTTATCTCATTTTCTAGTAACCATTTATTGAAGTCATTCGCGATATATTCATAGAATATATTTGACTTCATCCAGCCTGTGTCGGATCTTCCCAATATCCAATTTTCTGGCATACTTTCGACTAGTTGCCTGGGTGGTCTTAGATATGGAAATACTACAACCGGAGGGCATACTTTTCCACTGGCATTGAACACTATTAAAACGGTAATATTTTCTTTCTCTTGACCTATTTTAATTTAATATAGATTCTTCCATCCCTTTGGCGCTAAAACCTTGCCGCTTTTTGGACACATGGAGAATCCGGATTCGTCACCGTTAAACATGCGGCTGGGGTCTTCTAATATGTTTAAATAGTTGTTTTCAGTTAGGAAGATTTGTAATTCTCTGAACCATAACTTAATAGATTCTTCCGTAACTACGGATCTTGCTTTATTTAAATCACTGATTTCAGAAACAGCCCAAGTCACACATAACGACTTTTGAGATAATTAAAAAAAATTAATTATCTGCTTAGACATTTTTGTATCAATTATAAAATAACCCACAACTTATATCAGCATTAAAGCTAAGTAAGTATTGTAGGTATGATAAAACAGAAGAGTGTCGGTCATGTCACGAAAGTTCAAAAGGTCAAATGTCACGTGGACTTAGGTTGTTTCTGCAATCAGTGAAAACCAGCAATGTAATTTTTTAAATTTTTATTATTAAAAATAGAAAAACAGGAATAATAAGCAAAAATTAACTAAAGTGTAGATTAATTACATAAAATACTTCCAGAAATTTACTTCTTATTGTCTTTTTGAACAGTGGGCCACTCTAAAATGTATTTCCAAAAGTTCTGGATTTCTTCATTTTGGTCTACGAACTTATAACATTTTCTGATATGTTCCATTTTCTTCGCAGAAATAGGATTTTTTCCGTCGGGGATGGCGTCTTCTACTGGAAAGTTGATTGTAGTAACATCTGACAATAACAACGAAAACGTATGACTGCTTATCCCTCCAATGTATTCCTTAGCAGCAACAATAACACCTTTGCCATTTTCCAAACTGAATAAAAAGTAGTGAAATTTTGAAATATTAAAGTAGGGGAAGTCGGGGTATAGTGAAATGGCGAGGTAAAGTGAAAAATGTAATTAAAACAAAACCTTATAGACAGATATTTAAATTTCGCGCTATATAAACTTCGGGACATTGCGGCCGACCGTCAGTTACAACCTTAACGTCGTGGAGTACGGATCGCCGCGACTATCCAGCGAAACGTGTTAGAGCCTGTGCCCATGCAGTATAATATTGTGAGGTAAGATATATTATGTGCTGGAATTATTGTAAATTTTAATTGAAATTTCAGTTTTATTAGTGGATAGCTACAGGCATTAGGTATATTATACTGTATTTATTTATTTATTACTTTTAATTTTTCTAATTTTGACTCCATTTTGTTTGCTACTTTGCACGTTGGGGCAAAGTGAATAGGTATTTCACTTTGCCGCTTTACTTTAAGGATAGGGGCAAAGTGAATTATTTTTTTTTATTGCAGGAACGATGGTCAGAAAGTATATAAGGAAAACAAATCAACACCAATGGACCGAAGTAAATATGATTGCAGCCATAACAGCAGTCAAGCAAGAAAATATGAGTATCAATAAGGCTAGCAAAACTTTCAGAGTTCCACTTGCGACATTGTTTCGCAGATGTCAGAAAGCTGGTAATGTTGAGAATCTGGCCAAGAAGCAGTTAGGTAGATTTAGGCCCATTTTTAAAGAGGAGCAAGAAACTGATTTAAAAAATCATGTTTTAAATATGGAGAAAAGGCTCTTTGGTCTTACTATAACGGACTTAAGGGTACTGGCATATCAGTATGCAGAAAAAAATGGAATCCCTCACAACTTTTCCCAAACACAACAAATGGCAGGAAGGGATTGGGTGGAAGGCTTCCCAAAGCGTAATAGCCAAGTTTCGATACGAGTTCCAGAAAATACATCAGCTGCCAGAGCATCATAGGGTGAACGTATCAAATTTTTTTGAACTTCTGGCAAATCTTATGGAAAGATACAACTTTTTACCAAGTGCAATCTACAATTGTGATGAGACTGGAATTACAACGGTTCCCAATAAGCCTTCAAAAATAATTGCACGAAAGGGAAAAAAACAAATTGGCGCTTTATCATCGGCAGAGAGAGGCGTGACTATTACATCGCTTATTTGCTGTAATGCTATAGGCCAATATATTCCTCCGTTAATAATTTTTCCCAGGGTTAGAAAAAATCCATTGCTGGAAATAGGACTTCCTCCTGAAACAGAAATAGTATATCACCCGTCAGGTTGGACGCAATCCGAAACATTTGCACCAACCTGGATAAATCATTTTATTAAATATGCTAAGCCGACCTTGGAAAGCCCTGTGCTACTTATTTTGGATGGTCATGCAACCCACGTCCGAAATTTGATGCTGCTGGAAATTGCCCGACAAAATAATGTCCATATTCTGGTCTTACCACCACATACATCACATCGTATGCAGCCACTAGATGTCTCATTTATGTATCCATTAAGTACATTTTATGAACAGTATGTGAAAACATGGCTCCGAAATCATCCCGGCAAGGTAGTAACGGTTGCTGAAGTAGGAGATTTATTTGGAAAAGCTTATCTGCATGCAGCAACGGCACAAAATGCTATAAGTGGCTTTAAGAATACTGGAATATGTCCCATGAATCCTGAAATCTTCCCCGATGAATTATTTGAACCCGCAGAAACAACCAACAAAGAAATTGCAGAAGTAAACCACCATAACACTCCTGAAAGAAATATCAATCGACCTGGAAACGAAACTAAAATTATGCCCCAGTCACCAGTAGCATCTACCAGTTCTGCTGTAGTAACAAAATTTCCAGCTGGCCCTTCAATCATACAAGCACAGAAGCTTCCAACAAATAAAAGAGATACAAGAACTCCCACGAAAACAAACTTAGTATCCGCTGACAATCGTTATTTTTCTCCCGTCGAATTATTACCAATACCGAAGGTTTCGGAACCTAGAAAAGTCACTAAAAGATGTGGGAAAACAACAATATTACATCCTCGCCATACCTAAATTAATTAAAAATTCAACAGGCCACAAAAAGTACCCCTATATGCAAACAGGCAGTAAAGCAGGTTAAAAGGAAAATAGATACAGATAACATAGTTAAGTCAGTTAGCAAAGTCAAACGTGTTAAAAAAAATAATTCCCACGACTCCAACGATGAATCAGATTCAGATGAAGACCATCAAGTATTGTGCTAGGATTCATCATCAGATTTATCTGAATTTTCTGATAACATCGACGAAGATGCGAGGGATCCTGAAGATATAAAGCTTACTCTATCCGACGAAGATCCAAAAGAAAACGATTATATTCTCGTTGAATTAAAAAATGATAAAAAAAAATAATAAGAAATAATTTGTTGGGCAAATATTAAAAATTACAAGCAATGAAAATCAATTATTAACTTACAGCGTCAAGTTTATGAGAAATTATCGAAATCATAAAAACGTTTATATTTTCCCATTGGCGGAAGATATTAGTGAAATTTATAAGTCTGAAATTACAGGAAAACTTCCAAAATATGTTAAACTGCGTTACGAAAGAGTACAGTTTATGTAATATTTTTATGTAGTGCGGTTCATAATATGATTTTGCTATTTCATTTTTGCAATAAACTTATTTTTAGTTTCTTCTTTAGGTATAATGTGTTTCACAACCTTTTTTAAAACATTATTTCGTATATGTTTATTTTGCCATTTATTAAAAATAAAGTTAATTTTGCAATAAATATTTGCTAATTTTCTTTTTTGATTAAACTTATTCCTAATTCTTAACTTTATTAATATATTGTTATATTTTTCACTATGCCCCATCAGTTCACTTTACCCCCATATGATTTAATAAATGCATATCTCCGTATTCAAAACTTCCAAAATTAAATGTAGGATGTGTTTACCTCTAGTAAGTTGCTCTTAAAAAATGTGAAATTTATTTTTTAAAAGTTGCAAAGATTTCACATATTTTTCAGATACTGAAATTTGCTTTTTTATATTTTTGTGGAATATTTTGTTGCAATGAAAAATGTTATTATATTTGTGTGATAAGTAGTATATGAGGTATGCAGATCTATACTAAAGGTCAGTTTTTTATTATTGTTACATTTAGATAAAAAAAGAACTATTTAATTTTGCCCCCATGGCTATTTCACTCTACCCCTACTGTGGGGCAAAGTAAAAAAAAATGCATGTTTTTAAAAGAAGTTGCAAAACTTTGTCAAAAAAAAGAAAAGATATATTTTTTCATCTGGTCTAGATATGTAACATAGCAACCAATATTACCACCTAAACATAAGGGTTCGCAATGCAACGATATTTTTTTAATTGTTAGCCAAATGTTAGCTATACCGCTTTGCCCCGACTTCCCCTACTCTTTTGCCTTTCTGGGTATTGATTTAGCTGATGTTTCTACTGAAATTGCGTCCTTCTTAAAATATTTGCACCACCAATTGCGGAAATTTTTGATATGTGAAGTTTCTACTACATGAACTGTAAATGTACGTTTAATGGAAGAACTATCGCTTCAACAAATTCCATTATGGTATATATCCTATCTGTTTTCTTCAACCTGCGCTTTATTACACCAAAGTCTCCGTCACATGGCAGAAACGAATGGCCACGAATGGGGGAAAATATTTCCACCTTTTGAAATCGTCCTGAGTGGACAAGAGCTGAGCAGAATCGTAGAAAAACATGATTTTTATTTTGCCCTGGGCAAATATCGCAAAAGAGACGTAATTCTTCAATATTATTATCAACATAACTATTAATGTACTCTAACAAAAACGTACACACTTCATTAGGGCTTTTTATTGCTTGGCCTTCATGATACATAAAGAAAACTGCATCATCTGTTTTCATATTGTGCAACCCAAAGACACTAACAGTTAGTTGAGATAAATAAAATAGGTCTTGAGCAGGACATCGGGGTAACTGCAAATTCTGCATGTAGTCAAACGAAAGGGCAACCATATTATCCTGACTACGACATAGTTCTTTTCAGTCCTTTAATGTATTATAAATTTTTTTTGATCGACGTTTATGAACCAGAAGTTCTGCTGCAGCAACTCTTTTAGCTGTATCGTTAAGAGATTTGTTCTTTAGCTTTTAAAGACAAGGTTTCACAATCGTTACACACATCTACTTGTGGTCTTCCAAAAGACAAATTAAAATTTTCGCTGAAAACTTTATTATAATATTCATACTTCACATTTGATGTAGGGTACTTTTTTAAAAATAAAGAATGCATTATTTTAACATTCAATTCTGCATCCAAATAATATTGGTCGCGTGTACCATAATGTGTTTCTTTAGTTGGAAATGACGAAATATGCTCATTAATAGAAATAATTTCTGAAGACTTCAAAGAGTTGCCACTTTTTTGCTTTCCTCTTTTGTCATCCGGAGTGCGGCCCATTTGTAACAAACGTCTATACGCTTTACTCGTTCATTAGAAACACCACGTAGACCAAAAAAGGCATCCCTACAAACTTCTCTTCTACTGCTGCCAACCATAACGTTATAGGAAGAAGAGTTGTTTCTTCTTTGTGTTCCTTCTTTCCGCGCTCGTCTACGATTAACTTTTTCTTGCTAATTTTTAGAAGGAATGTTATAAAAGTTTTTGAAAATATCTGCCTTTTCTACGTCTAGTATTTTTTTGCAGCATTTTTTTTTACAGTGGCATACTGCTTGTTGTCTGGCCGGGACAAGCCTATTTTTATAATCTGTGTAGGCTTCACCTTTTATTCGAGCTGTTTTAATTTTATTCCTTTGATAGCCTTCATCATTCCTTGTCCGTTTCTTAGATGTCGCAGGTTTAGCCGATTGTTCAGTGTCACTCATATTCTAAAAAAACAAGTTATTGCAAAATTCGAAAAACAGTAAATCCAATACCTATTAGCTGGTACATAAATAAGAATAAATATGTAAGAAAATATAAGTTTATTGTGTTTCGTTAGTAGCTAAATACAGGAAACTTAGCTAGTAACTAAACACAATAAACTTAGTAACTAAACACAAGAAACATACTTTCTTGTGTTTAGTTACACATACATTTATTGTTTGTAGAACTTTGCGATGACTTAATTTTATTAATAATTTTTAATTTAGTTGAAAAATACGGCAAATTGTGCTTATAGCATGATTTCTTTAGTCCTTATCGTAAAAGGCTCTTATCCGGTGGTTAAGAAAAGTACATTTTCTTACATATTTATTTGTATTGCAAAGTTACCATAAATACCAAAAATACCAGAATTTAAAGAACAAAATGAATACTTACGTCTTATAGTCAACGTTCAGCATTTAAAAATTACACATTTACCAAGAAAATGACACGAACACTGTTGTATAGTTGCAATAATTTTACTATACTGTTAACGCTTTTAACTGCTAAACAAAAATGAAATATTATAATAAAACGGCTGATATTTGTTTAGACTACAGAGCCATCTATCGATGGGCAGTATGCTTGGCTGAGCACAGAAACAACCTAAATCCAGGACTTGGGTTGTTTCTGCTCTCACTGCATATTTTCAGCCTGTTTAAAATGCATTAGAGGTATTGGACAAAAGTTGTTTCTGCACTCAGTCGATGAGACTATGTCTTGTAAATGTTATTCCATGCATAACTCAAAAAATGATAAAAGTGGACTTGGGGTGTTTCTGAAATCAGTGATTCATTTATAGATTCTGCTTCACGTAAGGATATTTCTGGGTTTCGCTTTGAAAAATTGCCATACCATTTTTGCCCTGGCCTACCATTTTTAAATAAATGTTGTTTATTTAAATCTTTGACTTCTACATGCAGTGGCCATAAAATTATATGTTTTGATAGGAAAACCACATTTAGCCAAATTCATGGCCCATTCAACAATTTTCTTTTCGCTTGCAGTCTGTAACAACGGCTCCGGTCCAGTTTTCCTTGATATTTTAGGCACGTACCTTTCCTTTCATATAATCCTGAAGGGTACTTTTCGGAACTCCATAGATCCTACTGGCCTCACGAATTTTCATAGCATTTTCTTTTATTTGGTTTAACGCTTCTTGTAACTGAGTCGCAGTATATTTGAAAAATTTTCTCTTTTGTTTCTTTACAGACCTTTTTTTCGTACTCTCTCTTTTTTGAATTTTCATCTGCAATTAAGAAAAATACATTTTCCAAAAGACAGTGGTTTTTAAGTATAATTATTGGCCTGGACGAAAACTCGACACCTGTAACCTGTTTTCGGCCACCTACTTCAAATTAAAATATCTACGGCTGCATATGAGATAAAGGTGGCCGAAAACTGGATACTGACTTTTAATATAAAATTTTAAAACGATGATCTAAACACAGAAGAGATAATATGAATAACATAATAAGAAACATAAGGACAAAAAAGGAAAAAACTTCTGTACTAATCTAACCGGTTTTCGGCCAGACTGGCCGAAAAACGGGCAGAATAAAAAATAAGTTGTCTGGTTACCGGCCACCTAACCTAAATTATAAATAATGCAAAAAATACACTTTTATTTAGTAAAAAAAAATGTTTTGATCATACTTTATTGTAAAATATCGTCCCTCTTAGTTTAAAAGGTAATATTTAAACAATACTTACTATTTTTGAAAACCACCTCCACTACACAATGATTTAAATGAAGAGCCACTGATGATCTAGCTATTTGGCGCACTTTTTAACGGTCACTAATGGTTTACAAAGTTACCATAAGAGGGTGCAAATTTGAATTTAGAGTGGGGATATTTGATTGATAATGAATATATCGGTATATCAGATTGAAATACGAAAGTAACACTATACTATTAACGATTTTTTGTAGAAGTGGCCAAAAAGTGGGAGTGGCCGGCTAACCGGCGAAGTCACCCTATTACTGGTGCAAACCAGCATTATGGCTGTTTGCTCCGATAAAGGAATGAAAGAGAAGACATGATAGGAAGTAACCTAGATTTGATGTTTTTGACAGTAAACAAAATATTTAATAAATATAGCAAGCCCCTAAATTTAAAATTTTGGCAAATAAACATGATTTAAGTTAATAATAAGTGCACGCGTTAATCGTTCTAGTTACTCGAGACAACGATAAGTCGGCGTAACATCTGAGTTAATTTGTTTCTGAATTATGTGTGATTTGGGGGAAAACAGCAATAATCCATGTTGCGATACACCAGAAGTATTTTTTACTCAAGAAGAACGACAAAAATTAGAACTAAAAATAAAATCTGAGCACAGTGAAGATGAGGACACGGGCCAGATTAGGTAATTTTGTTTATCTCATAGTTAATTGTCTTGTTTGCAACTCCACAATATTAAATATTGTCTTGTCCATTTTTTTTGTCCTTTTAAGAATGTCAGCTTGTAGAATTAGTAAACATTTTGGTAACAGTTTTATATAGCGGCACGCTCTAGTTTTACCTAATCTAAAAATTTGTGTAGGTGTGTTTGTGTTTTATCACTGGTTTAGTTTTATTTTTTGTAAAATTTTCTTTTTCAGTGTTTATAGTTGATCATTTAACTCTATCCTGTGACTGGCATTCAAGAAATCAGGTTTCTGCATTTTACACATAGGTACCTATTCTACTAACTTTAACTAACGAATCACAAACGTTTATTCTCATTAAAACCAGCAAGCAGCGATTAAATCTCTCTAGCTTTTAAAATTATATATTATAAGGTTAGATAGAATCGAGGATAGAATACAATAGGTCAAGACTGACAGGGCACATTCTTTGGTTTAGTTTTGTCTTTATTGCCAACAAATCATTTTACAATGCAAGAGCAATGTCAAAAACATGAATCTTAGATCCTTTAGAAATATAATATATACCTAAGTTAATAATTATCGAGATAAATATACAACTTAGTAAAATCACAAAAGTCTATAAACATACAAATGTAGGTACAAGAATACATAAATCAAGAAAGAAAGCTGAATGAGTAATATTGTTTCTCCATGGCATAATTGCCCACCTCCTTTCTGAAATGTACATCACTTGTGATATCTCTGATTGACTTTGGGAGCATCTGATATACTTTAACTGCACTGTAGTATGGTCCTCTTTTAAAAAATGTTGAGTTATGTGGGGGGTATGGCAAGATCATATCTGCCTCTTTTGTTCATAGTTGCCTCAGATGTATTGTCCCGGTTGGTACTTGATCCTGGTGTTTTTTCAGACAAATGACAAGAGATTTAAAATAGAGTGTACTCCTAATTTTCGATGGCACATAACAATGATACTACACCAGACTTAGTATTTGTATCAAAAAACCCAGATGGTAATATTAAAGAAATAAAACTCCTACCCTACATTTGATCAGTCCATTTGGCCATAAAATAAAAATATGTATATCCACTCCACCCTGAACCCCCAAGATTTGATTTTATTAAAATCCAGGTCAAACAAGTGAATGCTAAAATAAATTCATTTATTGAAGAATATAAGAACTCCAGCCTCACAAAACAAAAATTAAAAATTTTAATGGTAAGCTAATGGAAGTTGTGCTAGAAAACCCGACAAAGAAAGCAACCAATTTTTACTTACCCTCTACCACCAATCATAATTAGACTTGTTAAAAATAAAAGAAAAATATTAAGAGATTACCAGGCTAATCCAGACCTCCTGATAAAAACAAGGCTTGGCCAATTCTGGCCGCCAATTATAGGAGTAAGACGTTTCAAATTTTATTTATTCAGAAAAAATCAACATACGGAGATTTTTTGTAAGTAAACCTACCAGTGAAACTTCAAGAAAACATCATACGTATAAAACAGGTGAGTTGGCATTAATAACTTAATAGGTACCCCAAAATGTCCAATCACTAGGTAACTCTATAGATAAACTACAGTACTTCCTCAAAGAACAAAAAACGTGTAGGTACATTTTTATGCATCACTGAACATTAGAAATCAGAAGAACAGTTAAAGTTAATAAACATACAAAATTTTACATTAGCGTCTACATACACAACAGCATAAATAAATAGAAGAAAACTAAATGATCTCTTAATAGTGGGTGAGTTCGAATGTGCAGCAGCTGAGTGTATGATAAATAAAAAAAACATTTATTATCATAGCAACATATAGACCCCCTAGTTCATGGGTTTTCAAACTTTTTTAATCGTGGCACCCTTGTCGAGTTAAAAATATTTCGCGGCACATCTACCCTTAAAGCGATTTGAAAACGGAGGAAAATAAAAAAAAAACTGCAATTTTAAGGCTTATTTGTCTTTAATACATACTTAATTTGAAATGAATAGAAAAGAAACACACTGCAAATTTAATACTCATTATGTTCTTAATGCGACGAATGAAACTGTTTGGATGATTCTTTCATTATTTCCCTTATGTTTATGGGAAACTTTGTTAGTTTCACCCTCAAATCCTTTAATGCTTTAAGTTTGCTTCTGTATTTGTTTTTTATGTAAGCATATGTTAAGAATGAAGACTCACAGAGATAAGTCGATGTAAAAAGCACAAGTCTTTTCACTGATCTCAAGTAGATTTTGAAAAACTTCGTTTGTCATTCCAGTAGGTTTATGTTTCGGGCCGCAGGAAAACGGGTTCATCACCCAGCTATATATGTCATCAGAGTCAATGTCGGGAAAATAATTAACAATACTTTCTTCCAAACCTTGCAAATGGGCAATTACAATTTCAAAGAAATTGGTTCGGAGATTGATCTTGTTTGTTTTGACAAATTCTTGCAATCGAGGGAAATTGGAGATGTCTCTGCTTTCAACGCTAGCTTTAAAAAATGTAACTATTTTACGCAGGGCTTTAATTTTATCTAATTGTGCTCCTCCTTTTCCTTGAAGAGATGTGGTAGTTTTATTTATTATTTCAAAGATGTTTGAAAGGGATCCATATTTAAGCAGCCAATTGACTTCAGTTAATTCTTGGATAAAAGACTTCTCTGTAAATGTGACCATCAGTGCATCTTTTAGTTCAAACAGTCTGGCTAAAATTTTTCCCCTCGATAGCGATGTGTGCAGCAAGAGATGGAAGTGATCCATACCCAGATCTTCGGCGGTAAGCTTTAAAAGGCGTGCTTGAAGCGGGCGGCTCTTCACATGATTAATTATTTTTACAGCACCGTCCAATACGAATTTTAAATCTTGCGGGATCCTTCTAGTTGCCAAAGAATGGCGATGAATGACACAGTGGCTGCTGGTGGCATTTTCCGCCACTTGCTTCATCCTAGACACGGCGCCTTTTACTTTTCCAACCATTGCAGCCGCTCCGTCGCTGCAAATATCCACACACTTGCTCCATTTTAAATTGTTTTTTTTGTACATATTCGTCGATAGCTTTGAAAATTTCGTCGCCAGTAGCATAACTTTCAAGCTCTTCACTCATCAAAAGTTCTTCTCGAAGTTAGTTATCTCGAATGGATACCTCACAAACACAAGAAGAACAGCAACTTTCATCAAGCTGCAAACTAAAAAATTCACACATTGTTAGTCTACTTATAAGCTCGTTCTCCACAAACTCTGAGATCGTGTAAATTCGCTTGCTTATAGTGCTGTTTGACAGCTGCACAGTATCAAACTTCTTGGCCATATCTGAATCTAACATGCAACTTACAACATCTTTCACGCAAGGTTTAATCAGTCCCTCGGCAATAGTATGGGTTTTCCAGCTTTTGCAATGTGCAAACTAACAACAAATGAAGCTTCAGTGGCGTTTTCGTTTTCATTCTTACAAACTCTCTCCATCATGGATGACCCTGCCTGAAGAGATAAAGCGCGACGTTTGGAGATTTCTTCACCTTTATCGACTAAACCAGAATGATTGCATTCCAAATGTCTTTTTAATTTGGATGGAACCAAGCAGCCATTAGCAAAAATTTTCTGGCAGTTAACGCATTGTCCTTCTGGTGCCTGTTCGTTGCCAACACTAACAAAGTCATACAACGTGAGATATCATATTTTCTTATTTTTCCCCTGATTTCTTTTTGGTAGTGAGTCCTTTTTTCCCGAACTGAGGTAGAGCAACTTGGATAGCTTGAACTCTCAGGGGTCTGCTGGGCATTTTCGTCTTCTCCAACGCTGCTGGTTGTCATTGAATCAGTTGTTTCAGAAGCTTCAGTGACTTCATTACATTTCCGTTTGAAAGATCCAGATTTAAGCCAATGTTCCATAATTCTGCAATAAAAGAATGGCCTCAAATAAAAGTAGTTTTCATTATTCAAAATTAAGCTTGAATTTGCTTAAAATTAAGCGTAAATTTAATTCTGGGTGAAATTCTCAAAAAAGCGCAACACTGCCAAAAATAAATGATATTTCCAAGTCATAATAGATTTACAATGTAAATTTCATGCCAAAAATAGCCACAAAAGAACACATTATATAGTCCTATAAATATAATTACTTACTTAGTCACTCTTACTGCCCAAATTTCCACCTTAGAACTTAACCAGAACTTTACTCATCGGCTGCACCTTTACAAATGCTGGTAGCCGTCACGTCGGTCGGACTCTCTCGGCGCCCTCGAGAACACACAAGGACAAATTCTTAGCACGTTTCGACAGTGGCGCAGTGGCCAACTTTTCTTCAATTTTGCCAGATCCCGCGTCACCCTTGGCATATGCTCGCGGCACCCACTTTGAGAACCCCTGCCCTAGTTCAAGTACCAGGGTATTTTTCCTAAAACTAGACCAACTATTAAGCATTATTTTACAGAAAATAATATTCTAATAGCATGAGACTAACACAGAAATGAAACATAACCAACACCTGTAAGACTGTTTTTTTTTTCATAAATCAATCTTTTCGACTTCAAGAATGTGTTTTTGACTATACCAGAACTACTGACACATGTAAAAGTTGCATAGACAATGTTTTCACCAATTTAGGGAATCAAATAGAATGTGAAATTTTCGAAAACTATGTTTCTGACCACACTACATAAAAAAATTTCCTTTAAAATAGACATTTCTAGGCAACAAACAAATTACAAATATGAAAGATGGTTCAGTGAAAATGGAACAGGAAATTTTCTTCTTGTTAGATGAACAGTACCGGAGAGATATTATATTATACAGTGATGAGCTAAAATATGGAACAAATTCATTTAAAAATCAGGTATTAATTTTTTGAAAAAACGCTTGGACACGTCGATTATAATATTTTCTTCCGAATTTTTTTGCCTCAAAAGAAATTATACAGGGTGTGTCAAAAAGTAGATGCAGCAAAAATTTTTGTATTTTAAATAGAACCCTATTTTTTTCAGTCGAATTTTGAATTCTACGTCAAATTCTGCGCATAATTCATGTAGCATACCCTATCCTTATCTCTAACGGTTTTAGAGAAAAATTACATCATAAAACGAAAATTATTTTATTAAGTCTTGAAAATGCCAACCATTAACTTCTTGACAATATGTCAATCTACCCTTCTAAAACATTATTTACAGTATTTTCATTAATTTGCCCAATTTCACATCTATTTTTAAATTTTAAGTCTTCCAAATTTTGTGGTTTATCCTTATACACTTTTGATTTCAAATAACCCAAAAGAAAGAAATCCATTGGTGTAAGATTGGGAGATCTTGCAGGCCATTATATGGTTCCTCTTCTACCTATCCTTCGTTCGAGAAATACAGTATTCAAATACTCTCGTACTTGTCGAGCAAAATGACGCGGAGCACCATCCTGCTGAAACCAAATATACGCTTCTGGTAGATTAGGCTGATTCGGATTTGGAAAATCCGCTGCTAGTGTGGGAATTAATTCATTTTGAAGAAATTGTAAATACCGGTCTCCTGTAAGATTTCCATCGAAGAAAAAAGGTCCAATAATTCTATCATTTAATATCCCTGCCCAAACATTTACTTTTTGTGGGTTTTGCGTGTGCTGTTCTCTCATCCAACGGGGATTATTTGTACTCCAATACCGAAAATTTTGTCTGTTTACCGAACCATTCAATCAAAACGTGGCTTCATCGCTAAAAAGTATGTTGCGATGGAAAAATAGATTTAAGTTGCAAATTTCCATTATAGTTTCACAAAACTGTAGTCGGCGGTCGGGATCATCTTCGTTTAGCTCGTGCAGCAACCTAATTTTGTACGGATGGTACTTTTCTTGTTTCAATACCCGCAAAACAGATCGTCGGCTCACATCATTATTAGGGCCACTTCAATAGGGTTCTATTTAAAATACAAAAAATTTTTTGTTACATCTACTTTTTGACACACTCTGTATAATTTCTTTTTGAGGCAAAAAATTCGGAAGAAAAAATTCTAATCGACGTGTCCGAGCGTTTTTTCAAAAAATTAATACCTGGTTTTTAAATGAATTTGTTCCATATTTTAGCCCATCACTGTACATATAGTGTAAATAAATCTGATGTAACAGTGGATGCACTATGGGGATTATCTTCAACTTGTAACAAAATGTTCAATTTTGTGTTTTCACTAATTTTTGGACGACCTGGCCGTAGACGATCCTTTAAGCTGGATTTATAAACTCGAGAAGTTGGTGAGGTTGAAGTTATGATCAAGTTTGTGAGGTTAGATATTCCGAACTCCGAGCATAAAAATTGGTTATCTCGGACTACCCGGGAAGTTTTCGAACCTTACATCAACAACATGAACGAGTGTATAAATGTAACTGAGTGTTCCCTTTAGTTTAAATTGAAATCCTATTTCCAACATCAACTGAACCTCAACCTCGCCAACTTTTCGAGTTTATAAATCCAGCTTTACATTCCCTGTTTTCCTGAATTTCTTCTCAATTTTACTCACTGTAGATCTTGTAATCGGTCGTTCTGGATACTTAGCGCTAAACAAGTTACAAACTTCTTCTTGATTTCTTGTTTTGTCTCCACATCGAAATAAAATTAAAATTGCGATTCTTTGAGTTTCATTTAAATGCACCATGATTACCGTTTTTCAAAATTATACCTAAAATTATTTTTGATTGACACATGACTTGCTATCGTAGTGACAATTCATTTAAATTTACCTGTTTACCTTTAAGTAGGTACATGTAACTTTCTTTAAAGAAAAAGTTCGTTTTATGATGTAATTTTTCTCTAAAACCGTTAGAGATAAGGATAGGGTATGCTACATGAATTATGCGCAGAATTTGACGCAGAATTCAAAACTCGACTGAAAAAAATAGGGTTCTATTTAAAATACAAAAAATTTTTTGTTACATCTACTTTTTGACACACTCTGTATAATTTCTTTTTGAGGCAAAAAATTCGGAAGAAAAAATTCTAATCGACGTGTCCGAGCGTTTTTTCAAAAAATTAATACCTGGTTTTTAAATGAATTTGTTCCATATTTTAGCCCATCACTGTACATATAGTGTAAATAAATCTGATGTAAATAAACAATGGGAATCTTTTATAAAAAATTTCCATTAAAACTCATAAAATAATAAGAAACATAAATTTATGTATGATAATCCAAAAGTCAAATAATGTAAAAATAATTTAGATTTACTTTTAGTTTTAAGTAGATATACCTAATAGTGATTACAAAAACCAATACTAGAAAGCAAGAAAAGAATATGATGATGCATTAAATAGTGCAAGGTCAGAGCCGAGAAAAGCAAACAACGAGAAGCGACGAAATCCCGAGTTTAGCATTGATTAAATGGGGACCAAATTATATGTCCTTCACCTTGAAATTTTGACAGTTGGTCGGGTTATTACACTAAAAGAAGCACTAAAGCGATGAAGTAAATGCTTTACACTGAAATAAAAAATATGGGTACCTAGTAAGAAGTACCTTTTTCATGAATATCTTCTGTGTTTCATGTAATTGGCTTTCCAGCAAATTTCGTAAAATCATAAAAAAATTAAATAAAATAAAAATATTTTTCAAATGTTTTATTGATTGTGCGTTACATAGTGATAGTACATTTTAGAAAGAAAATGAAATAGTATATTACATACCAAGAGTGGTAAGAAGCCTATTGCACACGATTTCGAAAATTACGGTTCGAGCGTTAGCGAAAATTGCCCTTGTTAATACAGATATTATAGTATTACGTAACTGCTCTTACGCACAGCTTGGCTTCTAACAATGTAGTGTATGTAATTACAGTTTTACGGATAAAGTAGACAGTGCGTAAGTAGGTTCTTACTAATATAGAAGTAGAAAAACAGTATTTTCCTATGTATCGCGTTATTTCTTTTTAAATAT